>BTPG01000004.1:51953757-51971257 GCA_036245525.1 Semisulcospira habei | reverse complement strand
AATCACCAATTCCACCCCCCTCCCTCTCCAGTCCCCTCCATCCTCCCCCCCCCCCACACCCCCTCCCCCACCGCCTTTTACCCCGGCCGTCTCCGCCAACGCGAAGCAGAAATCTGCAGGATCAGTGTTTTAAAGATCACCCCTGTGTTTTGATCAAAGACAGACTTCTTAAAGTTTCGACAGTTTCAAGTCACGAGTTTAACAGCATGCTCGCCACAATTTCGATTAAACCAATTTGTTCTGGCAGGAAGTGACGGGTTACCATTTGTTTAAAAATCTAGCTAATTGTGTTTTCTTTCATCTAATTCCCCGCTCTCCAAATTGGCATAAACTCCGAAACCTTCTCCGTGTCATTATTAGCTTTGCTTGGACACACCACGTGACAAATGGCTTCACCTCCCACTTTGCCATTTTCATCGATAACTTAGCAACTATAGAAACTACACCAGTGCCGCGAACACAGAACAGCGTGAGACTTCCTCCGCATGAACACGGAGGTAAATTGGTCCAGCATGAGGAGTAAATTTAGGGAGGGTCATGTATATCTACGCTCCCTTGCAGGTTGACGGCGTTCACCCATATTTTTTTAGCAGTGTTTTTTTTCTTTATCTGCAGAAGATCTCTGCAGATAAAGATAATAACACTGCTAAAAACTCTGTTTTAATGAGAAACACAGAGGTAGAGAAATCCGGAAAGGGACATAGATCTTCATAAGACCAGACTGTCGTGGTGGCCCATGTGGATCTATGGCTCTTGCAGATGGCTAAGAGTTCGCTGTAGGAAAAGAACAGAAAACTGACGACGAAGCAGATTAGAAATAAAAAAGACCAACCGAACGCTGTCTGTAGACCCAAAATGAGCGCCGACAACATGCAAGGGGAGCATGAGGGTCTGTGCAATTAGCAGACAGGTGGCGCTCGCTGCTGAAATGAAGAGCAATGTGCTGCACCTGACAACGCTTTGTACCTGTCCCGGATTTTTTTTATTATTATTTATTCTGTGGTCAATGACTTCAGACCTAACAGCTCCCTCCCTCCCTGTCTGGAGCCATACAGGTGTAAAATCCCAGACAAGCGCACTACCACTTCTAACCCCTTAACTGCCGAAGCCAGGCGAACTCTACCCATCTGCAAGAGACATAAACCCTCATGCGCCCCCGCGGGGGCGCATGAGGGTTTATGTCTCTTGTAAGTCCTGTGTTCTTTTGTGCTTATTTTCATTTACGTCTGTGTTTTTCACGCGAATGTCGGTCAGTCCGTGTGCAGTCGCAAAATTCGTGATCAGCAAAGGGGTTAAATACTTAACCCATTACATCCTGAGGCTGATTTTGTAACCAAAAAAAAAAAGTTTATTGTCCTATGAAGGCTACGTTACAGATTAGGAGACAGGTCAATTGTTTTAGTTCAAGGCTGCTACCAGAATAGCTTGGCGCCTCAGGCACCAAGCTATTCTGGCAGTACCCTTGAACTATCAGTAAAGTTTATTTCAAGCAATGGGCGTATCAGAGTGATCAGGGTTAAGGCCGCCTCTGTTTTGCGGAGATTATCCATAATTAGCAATGGGCGTGTCAGAGTGATCAGGGTTAAGGCCGCCTATGTTTTGCGGAGATTATCCATAATTAGCAATGGGCGTGTCAGAGTGATCAGGGTTAAGGCCGCCTCTGTTTTGCGGAGATTATCCATAATTAGCAATGGGCGTGTCAGAGTGATCAGGGTTAAGGCCGCCTATGTTTTGCGGAGATTATCCATAATTAGCCTACGACAATATTTTGCCCGACGTGATTCATCTGCTCAAACATGTTTGCTCATATTTCTGGTGTAAACCTTACAGGTGTAAAACTTTTGTCAATGTGACGCCTGCAGTTATGACGAAAATCACTCAAACGTGTGCTGGTCTGTGATTTTGGACCTCACGACCTGAAGTCGTAAGGTTCAGAACCTCAGACTAGTGCAAAAATAAACGGTGAAATTGATCATCGATGCTCGGATGATTTGTATAAGAGGCGGCAAGCCTTTGATCTATTCTAGTCCTGGTTTGTGCATACACAAGCATTTTCTGTCATTTTTATCTGCAGTCCAAACCCCATCTCTAAAATGCATCGATCCGGGATTTTGCCGGGGCTCAAGACGATTTATGCCTCGTCTCAGCCACTTTTAAATCAGTGTGCACGTCTTTCAGACGGAGTAGGTCAGTAGGTTTTCTTGTGTGTAATGGTATACCCGAACTAATAGTATAAGATGTTTTTTTTCTTTAGTCGAACTGGAGATGTTTCCCTGTATTGAATAGATGTATCTTTTTTTTTAAAAATTCCGAGCAGCTTGCAAGGACTATTGATAGACTGTGTTTCTTGCTGGCCAGGATCAGTGAATATGTACGTCTCTGATCCTCGTTTGAAGGAGGTCGTGGGATCTCGCGCTACGACTGTCACAGACAATGTTGACGGGCGACTCAAAGACAAGATAGCGTCACACAAGTACTCACACTAATATTTCCATCTGCAAGAGACATAAATTCTCATGAGCCCCTGCGACAGCAGGAGCCCATGAGAATCTATGCCTCTTGCACCGAAGAATCTACATCTCCGCTCCTCAACGAAGGAAGTATTGGGGGGTATAAGTGATTGGTTGCGACAAGGTGTTATATAAATTTGTTGGCCCGCAATTACTGGTCTTGCGTTTGACAGCCGCGGCGGTCAGACTTGTCAGACGTAAAACATCTCAGTAGCTTTGCTGCACAGGCACTTGACGAGGACGTGCTGATATGCAGGCTTTTGTTCGAATGAGGCCTCGTCACGCACGGTAGTGCACACAGTCGACTTCGCTTATAACAAAGGCGGTTATAATAAACCTCGGATATATAAACTTGTGGTGTAGTAATGTGCCAGTGAGTGTGTACCGTGCGAGCTGAGGCCTCACTCGGAAAAAAAACACACCCGTATTTTAGAATCCTGGCAAGAATCAAGCGCCTATGCTTTTGTATTAAGGAGCATTCACCGGGAGTGACTTCGGTCGGACTCAACAAAGGCAGTAACCAACTGTCTCAGGAGATAGATCGACATTTCATCGACTTGCTGATTTGTGAAGTTGCACTTTTCGATTTGATGCCGTCAGATTCGAAATCACAGACTAGAACACATTTTAGAGTGACGATATCCCAGTGCCCAAAGGCCATCGGGCCGACGTTGGCCCGGGCACGGCCGTGCGCGGGCCAACGACGACCGATGTCGGCCCGATGGCCTTTTGCGCATTAGGATGCTATGGCAATAAGTTCATAAAAAGACAACTGTCTATTGTCGTATGTTGAAAGTCAGTAATACATTGGAAATTGTCTCCCTGCTGCGCATTAAGGTATTGAGGTGTGCCGTGTACAGATATGCGGCAAATAAATTGGCGTCCGAGACATGCCGCGTGGGGTATGCGGCATGTCTCGAACGCTAATTTTATTTGGCCGCATATTCGTTTGTGTCGCGTCGTGAACGGTAACTTCTTTCGCCGCATGACATCCATAATTATTATGTGGCACGACTTTTAATGCTAACCTTTATCCGCCGCGTATCTGGTTGTGACCAGTGTACAACGCTTTAACCCTTTGACTGTCGATTTCGCTTGTGGTAGAGGTGATTCCTGTCGGAGGGTCAAAGGGTTAAAAAGACTGTAACTGTCGTTACCCGTGACATTCAGACGTCGGTGAGAGAAAAGGGGCGACATTGGGAGACTCGTGCGGGCGGCGTGTAGACGAGACAGACTGTTATGGGGACATTGCGTCTTCGCAGCTTCCTGGAGAAAGCCATCCAGACTAGCAAATGGCACCTGCTGAAATAGGGCTTCGTCAGTGTAGCGACTGTGCCTAGAGCTGAAGACGGTTGTTCCAGTAAGCAAAGAGTCGTCGGAGAGATGTCGGCCCAAGGATCTTTTGCGAACTGGGACCCATCAGTGTGTTGGTTTTAGATTTGGAAAAGTCCAGTGTAAACTCACAGGTCAGCAGATTTTGACTGTGTGTTCTTGCAACTGTTATCAGAGCCGAAGACGATTTGCCCATCACCAAGACTGTGTGCAGAAGTTTAGGAGGCTGCGCAACATTGATTTTATTCGGGTGCCCGCTTTAGTTAGTACTCTTAGCTGCTAAAAGACGTATCACGGTTGATTTGTTGTCTCCCGTTGTTTCCGGTGTTTAGTGTTATACAGTAGGTTTACATGTGAGCGACCACACTTATTTGAGGTCAACTGTCATTAAAGACCAGCATTCAGGTGGCAGTAGCCACCTGAATGGTGGTCTTTAATGACAGGTGGTACGTTTGCCCTCCAAGACTTCTCTTGGGAAAGCATCTGTCTTTGTAAACCAGACCTTTCTTGTAACGACAAGATGGTTGCTCAAAACAGGTTTACTGTTCCTGCTTTCAGCGAATAACTTCCTTGTTTATTTTATTCTACAGGTAACATTGAGAGTGTACAACATTGACCAGACGTCTTTCAAGAGGGATACGGAAATTGCCAGACCAGTGATACAACTACACTATTGACAAATACCAAGTTTCGTTCCAAGGCGTGAAGTATTATTGACAAGGCGAGTGTTCTCTTGGCGATAATCAATTGACAACGAAAACCAAACACCAAATTAGCATCAAGACACAAGTGTAATATCATCGCCACGAACGAGTGTCGCCCTGAAAGTGAAAGCACCAAGGGTCCCATCTCCCTTTGATGTGTGTCCTGCAGCAATCCAACATCCTTGGACAAGACAGCAGCCTCCTCGGCTCTTTTGAAGTCCGCGCGGTGCCATTTGCGGGTGCACTGAGCTGCTGGCCGAGAGATTCGCTCTCCAGTAGGATGTGTTGATCTTGCGTTGATCGCGGGCCATCACAAAGCGACGCTCGATAAGCGGGTGGCGGGAATTATCGGGTGAGTGTTTGAGCAAGTTACCCGTAAAGTGCCGCTTCGCAGTCGCTGGCGTAAGTCCTGTGATCGTTACCTCCGGGCGAGGAGTGGAGATGTGCTGTAGCTTTGAATCAAGACGCGGCAAAGATTCTCATGAGCCCACAGTCTTATTGGGATGATACCCTCCGTCTTAGGAGCATGGTTAACGGTAAACTGGTCATGTTAGAACCCAATATATTCAGGTGCACAAAATGTAGGCCAAAAACCATGTGTAGTGCAAGTAAGAGACATAGAGTTTAATGAGCTCCTGCGGCCGTAGGCCGCAGGAGATCATTAAACTCTAAGTCATGCAACGGCCGCAGGAGATCATTAAACTCTAAGTCATGCAAATGGAAAAATATAAAAAACGAAACAATAACTGGTTGTCAGAAAATTAGCCCATATCGGCTGTAGAAGCTCATTAGAATCTATGCCTCTTTCAGGTGAAAACGATCGTTCTGAAACTTGTCTCGTCCCGTCTCATCAGACCGTGGAAGGCTCCTCCGTACAAAAACATTGGATTATGCTCTACAATACCTCCCAGCCATCCATCGCGTGATTTCGATCGCTCTCTCTCCTACACTCGCAAGTTTACTTTACTGCTGTGCCCGAGGGGGGGTGGGGCAGTGGACAAACGATACCGTGTATCAATATTATCTACCCCGGGGAAAGGAGCCATATTATATTCACGACTGGAGTACATTATCGGGTGTGCGTCCAGTGGATTCGTTCTGCGGTCAGCTTGATGTGAAAAGGGTGAGTGCGTTTATTCATTCTAATCTGTATGCATTGCCTGGTTGGTTTGGCCGGGCAGTCAGACTGAGTGTGCTGATCTGTGATTTTGCACCTCACCGCTTACAGCTGTAAGGTCCCAAATCACAGACCAGCACACAAATGTACAGTCTTACGTGGAATGTGATTAACTCATTCTACCCCAACACCAAAATCTTTAAATGTTGCCGTTGTCCTCTGAAGACTGCATTGCAGTGCAGGACACAGATCGACTATTCTGGCATCAGAATGAGTTAACATACAGAGACGGTCATCCTCGTTATTAGCACGCAAAGACAATTATAACAGATTGGCGCAGATATTTAACGCCTTGCGTGTCGGTAGCGGTTTGTGTCACGATCATTTCTGTAGGAATCATCGCGACTGAAAGCTCTACCTATACGCAAAGGGTTAAAACATGGATGTTTTCTGTTTATGGAAATACAATCGTGCTTTTTGTTCAGTGGTCGAGCGTTTACAGATTCTTATTAGTGGGATGGCGGGGGGGGGGGGGGGGGGGGGGGGGGTGGTGGGGGGGGGGGGGGGGCGGAAAAAGCTACTGAAACAGTTTTTGTTTCGTGGGGAACGACTCAAGGAATTGTCCTCATAGAGAGCCGCTTTCTTTCCTTTACCGTCAGTTTTGCGGCCCATAGAATGACAGATCAAAGACGCAGCACTAGACGGGTGATGCACAAAAAATCGACTTTTCATTGATCTCCTCTCACCAAATAAAAACTAAACTGTTCAACTACAGCCTATTTTCCATCGGCATCGCCTTTTTGCGAAATCATTTTCAGTTTCTTTCAGAATGTTACAGTTGCCTGTGAATTTAACCCATATCATACTGAGGCTAAAAGCTTCAAAATTATACACTGCCACATGCAAGCTACATTATAGTACTTACGGGTAAGGATATAGACCCATGGCTATAGTTCAAGGGTAGTGCCAGAATAGCATGGCGCCTAGAGGCGCCATGCTATTTTGGCACTACCCTTGAACTATTTTAGTCAAACTTATTTTACGCACTGGTGTATTCCGAATGATATGGGTTAAGAAAAAGTGTCGCAGAGATCCAAGGTAGAGGGCAGTGTCAGTTTTCTTGCAGACTCACGACTTGGTGTTAAAATCTAACTCGGATGAACCGGCTTATTTTGAGGATGCAATGACAATGACTTTCAGCAAGAGGAATAGATTCTCATGAGTCCCTGAAAAAGCAGGGGCTCATGAGAATCTATGCCTGTTGCAGATGGAATGGGAAAAATTGTTTTCATAAAAATAGTGTGAACAAGACAGGATCGGTCATAACCTTGTGTTGTTGGCTATAAAGTAGCCAGCAAAAGTGGCACGAGGTGTTTTGTCCTTTTGATGTTGTTTTCTTTTGAAACCCAATCCCCCCAGTAGCAAAATGTCTACGGGCCTACGGCGGCCTCAGTAGGCCCGCGCACAGCCGTCGTGGGCCCGAGGACCTTCGCTTACTGGACAGGCCTTTATGCGCCCTTTTAACGGGATCAGCTGGTCTTTGAAAAACGATTCAGGTTTCCCCGCGTGGCGTTGGCGCATTTATCACAGGCGCATTTGCGTCTGTTTTGCTGACAGGGATGCTTTGTACTGTCTTTTATTGTCCAAGATTTCTTCTCCTTCCTTTTCTTCCATCTTTTATCGTCCAAGGTTTGTTCTCTTTCTCTTCTGTGCGCGTATCCAGAGGATTGCGGTGCGGAATTGGAGGAGGGGATGTGTTTAATACAAACAGACAGTGTTCAGAAGATAGAGAGGTCATGCTACCGACAAACGGACAACTTTGTGCCTCTATATCGGCAATTGCTATTATGGTGCTAATAATAATAATAATAATAATAATAATAATAATAATAATAATAATAATAATAATACCGGTATTATATATGCGCTTTTTCTCAATTTTGGGGCGAATCGACTCAAAGCGCCGCAAACTGAAACCCAACACGCACGCACACGTGACATACACGGATTTACGCCGAAGATAAACACAGTACAAGACGGACGAAGGGTCAGTTCAGCTACTGAAGGTACAGACATTTTTGATCGCTTGTATGTGAAATTTGTAAAGTGGCCTGAAACTGGTACCAAAGTGTAGGGGGTGGGGAGTGGGAGGGGGGGGGGCGGGGGTGGAAGAACCGGAGTACCCGGAGAAAGAATCCCCGGCCCGACGGTCCGTCCGGATTAACGGTGACACTTACCATTGGAGAAAAGTCCGACGCCGGAACCCGTTTTCGAATCCCGCACCTTTGGCATTGGTGGCAGACGCCTTAACCGCTGCGCCAAGGACCGCTACTACTACTACTACTAATTCTGAAGCAGTTGATGATGACGACGACGATGACGACGATGGTGGTACTACTACTACTATAAGTACTAGTACTGCTAGTACTACCACGCTACTACTGCTACAACTATTACACTACTACTACTACTACTACTACTACCAATCGGGCCGCCGTGAGATGGCCTGCTCGGCGTTAAGCCCAAATACCTATCGTCATCATCATCGTTGTCCTAAGTCACCGTACCCACCAAAGTAATGGTAATTTTAGTAGCCTGGGGGGTGGGGGGGTGGGGGTGGGGGTGGGGGGGGGGGGGTAATGATTATATATATATATAAAGCTCTCGTTGTCGTGCTTTTTTTTTTCCAAACGTGTGTTGGCAGTTTTACATCGAAACCCCAAGCATATCCACCACCATACGCACAACCAAGAGGCAGGGGCTCACGAAAATCTACGCGTAATGCAGATGCTCTAGAAAGTGAAATTCTAAGGGGGGGAAAGAAAACAAAAACAAAAACCGTTGGCGAGATCGAGCGTAGATTTGCGGCCGTAAGAGCTAGGATTGAACGGGATCAATGAAAATTGCCTTTCTCGTTTGTGCTTCCTGGAGAAATGGCGGGATTTCCTGTGACACCCTCTCCAGCATTGATCCGTCACAGTGCCTAACTCACAAACCATGTTCTTTTCTCCCCCTCGCGTAAGGCCCGTCCGGTTTGGGGTTCCAGTCCCTTCAAGACAGTCTATTTCGTTCCCGAGGTGCGACATTTTGAGTCGACTGCAAGAGACATAGACTTGCATGCGTTTGCAGGGGCACATGAGAATCTATGCCTCTTGCTGGAACGGGTGGGTGTACATTTATCACACCTCTGCTTCTACGGAGGAGGTGGGGGGATCATTGCATCTAAAGTCTGTGTGTGGGCTGTCCGTCCAGAAAAAAATGTCCTGCTGAACTTTTTGCCGGTAGGTCAATTATAGCGTAGATCAGCATATCGATGGGGCGTGAATTGCACTTTAAAGTTTTATTTCAGAGGAGTAAATAAAACTACTGCGTGTGAGTTGCCATTGTTTACGATTGTTGTCAGTTTAGAGTTGGTGTTGTTGCATTCTCGTGAAATTTCAGTGTGGGCGTTTAAAGTACCCTTACGCGTAAATTTGAATACACATTTCAGCACATTTTTGTGTGCGTTTGTTATGCCTTGTCGACACACCTAATGAACTTTAACAGCAGTTGGGACATTTAGCAAAAGCACACGCGTAATCGCACTTATTTATTCTGCCCAGCCGTTAGCGTGTCAATCTATTTTAGCTGAAGGTATCTCGTACTGAAAGCGTTGTATTTACAGAAGGTAGTAATCATTGTCAAATTGCTTAATATCAAAACGACGTGTGCTGAACTGGATTGTCCTGTGTCTAAATAAACCATATCTAGACCTGTGTGTAGCGTTTCGTAGCAGTCTGTTACAGAAGTGTATCTTTGAACAGTTACGGCGGTAGTGGGCCTTTAACCTTTTGCCAGCGCATTCAAAAAGTTGCTGATGTTGGGCATTATTGGAGCGATGTGTGCCGATAAAACGATGTCGGGCAGTCGATACCCCGTCTGCCCAGATAACACAGACGTAAATACGGCAAAAGGATGTACACTATTCTGTTTAGCTCCAGCAATGCTGCGGACGCTCATTGCAATCTATGCCTCTTTGAGATAGGTGGCGTTCGCTGCAGACATATCGGAAACGCCATTGACATCCTTTTTTTAAAAAAATGGACGCTCATCACAATATGTAGACTAAACTGCCCATGTGACTCTTAAAAAAAAAAAAAATCTAAACGCGACTTTGTGTAAGGAAGAATCTTAGAGAATCTTGAGTTACCGTGTCCTGCTTAGTTTATAAAAGTCTGTCTCCTGCAGATAGAAAGGCGTTTGCTGTAGGATTAATGACTCCGTCCGGCTGTGAAACACGCGCGTGTGCGTGCCGACAGACTTGTCCGTGCAGCACGAAGCTTTCTTAGCACCGGCGCTAAAATGTCATTCATTCAACGCCTAACACTCCCTCTGCTTTGGAATCTAGGCGTATGTAAGACCAGCAAGAGATATAGTTCCCCATGAGGATCTATGCCTCTTGGAGATTGCAGGCTTTCGCGGCACTCGCGTTTAATGAAGTCTTGATAATGTCATACATTGAAACGCCAAATCTCACGTTGCCTTTTGGACACAAATCAACGTAGCTGGTGTCAGCAAGAAGATCTTCATGAGCACCCTGCAGTGGCTAGGGGTAATGAGGATCTGTGTCCCCTGTAGTAGGGGAGTATTCACCGAAACTTCTGCCGGCTCAACGCTGCTTGTCAGCACCTCGTTCTGAAAGTCAGCAGTTTTCCAATCTGATATTTAATTCCCTCCCCCACCCCCCACTTCTATTTTTGTGTATTGATAAAAGCATTTCGTAAGTTCCTTAATCGAGTTGCTGTACGTTTGAGTGCATTGCGGTCGATGGTATAAAAACAATATTTGTCCCACACTCAAACCCCCCCCCCACCCCACCCCACCACCCCACCCCTAGTACAATGAAAGGAACATACATTTTTTTTCTCTCTATTATGGGTCTTCTAAACTGGATTATCAGTGGTGTTGCTGGGAAAAAAAATCACGCCCCAGAGCGTGATCAACTTGGCATCTCCGTAAGTTGACGCCAAGCTATTCAAACGTTATTCTTGAGTTAGTGTAAGTATGGTTCAAATATATCCCGCAGTAGTACTGAATTTAGTAAACACTGTTACTAAGCAGGGGGGGGGGGGGTGATGGGGGGTGGGGTGATGGAGTGGTTACCCCCTTCAGTACCGAGAACAATTGCACAACACCCAGCTACAAGAGGCATTGATCCTCATGAGCCCCCGCAGTTGCGGGGGCTCATGAGGATCTATGCCTCTTGCTGAAACCACTTTAAATCTGTGTTCCTTTGACGTCTGGCAATGCTTTTGACGTTCAATTTACAGATTTGGTTTGTTACGATTGTGGTTGTGTTGTTCTGTGAGCGGCATGCATAAATCGTAGAAAACGATCCGATACTGAGTTCACCAGACAACGTGGCTCAATAGAAGGGAGGTTATTGACTCTGTAATCGGCGCCCATTGAGGGCAGTCATTGTAGGTAGTCCCAGCACCGGACTCCACAGTCTAATAGCCTTCGAGCAGAAGGTTCAGGTTATTATGCCCAGAAATATTGTTGGAACTGTTACTCCAGTGTTGTCTACATCCTTAAGCCACGTGTGACGGGTTGCAGCTGAATGAAGTTTCTTTAAAAGAACCTTACGTGCGTGCCGTCTGGTGTGATATCATACTACGACCACGACTCAACACGTAACATGGTTTAAAAAAAAATACGATCTGCGTACACTGACAGTTAAGATGTTAAGACTTATAGTCGATCCATCTCTCACCAGTGGCGCCTCGACCTATTACACACTGAGTTCACAAGACAACGTGGCTCAATAGAAGGGAGGTTATTGACTCTGTAATCGGCGCCCATTGAGGGCAGTCATTGTAGGCAGTCCCAGCACCGGACTCCACAGTCTAATAGCCTTCGAGCAGAAGGTTCAGGTTATTATGCTCAGAACTTCCGCCCGAGGACATTTTGTTCAAAGAGGATAGACCCGAGGGTGTCCTCACTAGCATTAACCCCCGTATCTCTCCCCCTCCTCCCTCCCCTTCCTCCCTCCCCCTCCTCTCTCCCCCTCCTCCCCCGTCCGTCTCTAATAAGCTAGTAATTTATCAAGTAAGCCAAAACCCGGAGAAGAAAGCCCTTAAGATCAAGTCCTCCAGATGCGTGCTGGTCTGTGATTTTGGGCCTTACGGCGCTAGCACCTTAAGGTCCAAAATCACGGACCAGCACACGTATAGGACGTGGACTTCTGACATTAGGGTGCTGAGACATAAGGTCAGAATCACAATCTCGGCCAGCGCATAGGACCAAGGCGCTTCAGCTTACTATCACCAAGGTGCCAGCGGCTCTCTCTCGCATCGATCTCAACACCTCGCGCGAAAGCCCAATCACCTTCGCGTTCTAAGGAACACCGATGTTAATGTGGTCAGCAATGAAAAGCCATAGATCTTCTTAAAGTTTGTTAAGGTCTATGCCTTTTTCTTATCATAAGGTTTTCGATTTTTGAGTGCTTGCTACGGTTAAACTAAACGGCTTGCTCTCATTACCAACCAGGAGAGAGAGAGAGAGAGAGAGAGAGAGAGAGAGAGAGAGAGAGAGAGAGAGAGAGAGAGAGAGAGAGAGAGAGAGAGAGAGAGAGAGATTTAATGAAACTACAGAGATCTTGTTCCGTGTAGAGTACAAGAGATTCTCGCTTACGAAAGGACATTTCCGTCCGCTCAGCAAATTTAATTTCAACGCGACAAGTACGGCAGTCGAATTTCCGCCAGACATCAGCCTTATGTACCCATTTTAAAACTCTAGCTGCAAAAACCACCCATTTGCAAGAGGCATAGATTCTCAGGAGCCCCCGCAGTCGCGGGGGCTCATGAAGATCTTTGCCTCTTGCTGGTCAGGTAAGTATTAACTACGTCCAAAGATTCTGTGTATGCGTTGGTCTCATGTGTTGACTTTGTTAGTGAGACTCTACAGTTGAAAATCTAGGCTTTTAGCAGATGGAAGCTGAAGACTGGTGTGGTAGTGGTGGAGGCGCCGCTGGGTGTGGTGTGTGTGTGTGTGTGTGTGTGGGGGGGGGGGGCTCATGAGAATCTCATAGATGGCAGCTATGGTGATTGAATGAAGGACACGAAAAGTTAAATTGAACAGGAGACACTTTCGCCCATTTCCATGTCTCGCTAAACGTCGGTGTGGGGCAAATGGAAAGATGCTATCTGGAATATTGCTGTGGCATCTAGCGCCACCTCGCGGGAAAACGACACACCACTCCATGCGCCGCGATCGATAACTCTTGATTGCCCTCCGCATGTAGGCCAGCAGCCTGATAGGTTACGACAAGGGTTATCGTCCTTTCGGTTAATTTTTTTTTTTTTTAAAGTATGCGAAATAATGTAGAACGGGGAAGCAAGGGCAGAGGAGGAGGCCCAGTAAACAAAATCTCGTCTGCCAGAAGAACGTTTTCTTGACTGTGCGCAGGCGGGCCATGCTTTGTGGAGAAGCAGAAATTGTAACGAACCAGATTGTTTCCCCCTGGCCTCTGTCGCAATGGGGAAACGTCCTTGTCTTCGAGAAATGACGAGATTTTGTCTAGTTTCGCTGACTCTGTGTCTGCAAAACTGTTCACTCTCTTACTTCTTACTGTAACCCCTTCGCGGCCAGCCGACACAGAAAATGTCATCAAAGCCGTGGCCATTTGACTGCCAAATAACCTCATTCACACAAGGTACTCGGATATAAGTGATCCTAGCAAGAGACAAAGAACACCATGAGCCCCCGCATCTGCGGGGGCTCATGGTGTTCTGTGTCTCTTGCAGCTGGGTGGTGTTCGCATTTTCCCGGCACGGAAGGGGTTAATAGTAGGGACACCGATGTGAAGTGGGTCAGAGGCTGAAACTGATCCGCATGTGGATTGGCCGGGCGCTGGGTTACATTGCTCGTCAGTTTCCGCCTATCATCGCCGCCATCTCAACTGCTGCAATTGTGTTGCGCAGGGACGCAATCGCCATTATGGAGCAATAAAAATATCGCTCACCAGTTGACTTGATGTAGGTAAAGAATTTTTTTTTCGGGGGGGGGGGGGGGGGGAGGGGGGGAGGGGGGGGGAGGGGAGGGGGGGAGGGGGGGGAGGGGAGGGGGGGAGGGGGACGCAAACTGCGTTTTTGAAATGAATGTAAATTCAGCATCAAATATCATCAGTCGTCTAAGGAACATGGATACACGGTGTTTTCAGCAAGAGGTATAGATCCTCATGAGCCCCCGCTATGCGGGGGCTCATGAGGATCTACACCTCGTGCAGTTCGAAGGATATTCCGGGTTTTTTCTGGTCTTTCAACGGGTTAAAAATAAAGAAACAGCGGTTGCCAACTTCTTGCAGGAAGTAAGTATAGCATCTGGGCCAAAGCTGTATCCAGAAAACAAATCGCAGTGGCCGTTTCGTCACATGCAAATTCGGAACATTAAAAAAAAAATGAAGCCATGAAGCTATACAACATCAATGCCAACCTGATCAAAGTCATAGCAAACCTTTACAACAAGGCCACTAGCGCAGTCTGCTTCAACGGCAAAATAGGAAACTGGTTTAGGACTACAGTTGGAGTCAGACAAGGCTGCTTGCTCTCACCTACTCTTTTCAACATCTTCCTGGAAAGAATCATGACGGACGCTCTGAAAGATCATGAAGGAACTGTCAGTATTGGAGGCAGAACAATCACGAACTTGCGCTTTGCGGACGACATTGATGGCCTTGCAGGAACAGAGAAGGAGCTAGCTCAGCTGGTGGAAAAGCTGGATAGTACAGCCATTGCATATGGGATGGAAATCAGTGCAGAGAAGACCAAACTGATGACCAATAACGCCAGTGGCATTGGCACTGAAATCATGGTTGGAGGCCAAAAACTGGAAACAGTTAAGAAATTCAAATACTTAGGAGCCACTGTGACAGATGAGGGATCAAAACCAGAAATACTGTCCAGGATTGCGCAGACAACAACAGCACTGACAAGATTGAGGACATATGGAAGGACAGAAACATCACACTCTGCTCCAAGATCAGACTGATGAGCTCCTTAGTCATCTCAGTGTTCTTGTATGCCTGCGAGTCATGGACCCTCACAGCAGACCTTGAAAGGAGGATACAAGCCACTGAAGTGAGATGTTTTCGAAGGCTGCTTGGCATTTCATACAGAGATCACATCACAAACGAGGAAGTGGGAAGCAGAATCAGGCAAGCCATCGGGCCCTATAAAGACTTATTAGCCATTGTGAGAAAACGCAAACTGAAGTGGTATGGGCATGTCACGCGTTCAGCAGGGCTTGCCAAAACAATCCTGCAAGGCACTGTGCAAGGAGGACGAAGGAGAGGAAGACAGAGGAAAAGATGGGAGGACAATATCTCAGAGTGGACAGGACTGAAGCTGGGCGATACGCTGAGAATGACGGAGAACAGAGAGGAATGGAGGGGGCTGGTTGCCAAGTCATCAGTGGTGCCCCAACGGTCGGCAAGACTAGGGGATATAGATAGATAGATAGATAGATAGATAGATAGATAGATAGATAGATAGATAGATAGATAGATAGATAGATAGATAGATAGATAGATAGATAGATAGATAGATAGATAGATAGATAGATAGATAGATAGATAGATAGATAGATAGATAGATAGATAGATAGATAGATAGAAAAAAAACACCTGCACTTAACACATTCGAGACGTGCCGCATTCGGATACGCGGCTGAAGCCGCGTATTAGAATGCGGCACGTCTCGAATGAGTTACCTCTCTTTCTCGCTCACTTAATTAATCGCTTCTGATTCGATTTACGTTGAGGTATATAACGACTTGGAATTGCAAGCTTTTCAAGTAACAATACAGAGCGAAAGAAAGGTTACATTTCGGTCGATTCTAGGTTTCAATTAACAGTTTCCCAGGCAAAGACTGCCATGAGCCAGATACATAGACTTTATAGATCACTGCTAGCGCGTGGTCCCATGAAGATTGAAGCCTCATAGTGGCAGACAATAAACCCATTTGTATCGTCCGAATGTGAAAGTATCTAGTTTTAGGTCAAGAATTTCTCCCGTATTCGATTTTTTTTTCTTCTCTCGTTAGAATGGTCCATGCTGTGAAAAGGCGAAAGACAGCAAGTCTATTTTTTTTGTGAAAAGCGGAATTGTCATTGTAACACAATGAAAATCTCGCTTTTCACAAAAATGGACCTACTGTCTCTTGCCTTCCTAGATCCATAGATTCTCTCTCTCTCTCTCTCTCTCTCTCTCTCTCTCTCTCTCTCTCTCTCTCTCTCTCTCTCTCTCTCTCTCTCTCTCTCTCTGTCTCTCTCTCTTTTTTTTTCTCTCGTTAGAATGGTCCATGCTGTGAAAAGGCGAAAGACAGCAAGTCTATTTTTTTTGTGAAAAGCGGAATTGTCATTGTAACACAATGAAAATCTCGCTTTTCACAAAAATGGACCTACTGTCGCACTAAACAAATGTGTACTGATGCACAAAATTCTTAACGAGAAAGCTCCACCTTACTTATCTAGGCTCTTTTCGCCAACTGAAAAAAAAAATACAGCACCTCCAGGAACTGTCTCTCTATAAAAAGGCCCCGTATAGACCTGTTCAAATCTAGCCTGTCTTATTCAGGTGCTCTTTTATGGAATTCACTTCCTCCCAATATTCAACAAACCACGTCCCTCTCTCTGTTTAAAAGTAGAGTACATGATTACCTTTCTAAGACAACGTTATGCTGATCCTTTCTTCTTCTTTTTTTCTCGACATAATACGCTTCATGTTTTTAAATTTTTGCTATTTTTTTCCCAATCTAGCCTCCAAATTGTTTGTTCTGTTTTCTAACTTGTTTCTGATAGTACACAAAATATCATACCTACTTATATGTTAGATAATTATGTGCGCACGTACGTGTGTATGTGGATGTACAAAAGTGCGCATGTGTGTGTATGCGTGTGTGTGTCCTTTATTATTAGTTAGTTTTTGTTGTTTTGGTTGGTGTTCCTTTTTTTTTTTTTTTTTTTTTTTTTAAGTAGCTTAGCAAGGACAGATTGTAAGAAAGGCCTGCGCGCCTAATATCTCAATCCTTGGAAAATAAAGTTTCGTTCGTTCGTTCGTTCTCTCTCTCTCTGTCTCTCTCTCTCTCTCTCTAAACCGTTGTAAAATAAAGTTTCATTGATTCATTGATTCTCCTCTACGTTATGCGCGTACGTATGTCAGAGTGCGTGTCCGAGAGCGTGTGTGTATATGTGTGCGTGTGTGTCTAAGTGCGTGCGTGTGCAAGTTTGCGTTTGTGTGTGTGTGTGTGAGCGTGCGTGTGCGTGCGTATGTGCGGGCGTGCGTGCGTGAGCGAGTGCATACATGCGTCAGTGTGTGGTATGTGTATGTTTACATGTCTATGTCATTTATGTAGTAGATGTAGCAACGGCAAGTTTGAAAACTGGTCCTGTTACCAATAACTTCTACCGTTGGAAAATAAAGGTTCATTGTTCATTGTTCTCTCTCTCTCTCTCTCTCTCTCTCTCTCTCTCTCTCTCTCTCTCTCTCTCTCTCTCTCTCTCTGTCTCTCTCTCTCTATCTCTCTCTCTCTCTCTGTCTCTCTCTCTGTCTGTCTCTCTCTATATCTCTCTGTCTCTCTCTCTCTCTCTCTCTCTCTCTCTCTCTCTCTCTCTCTCTCTCTCTCTCTCTCTCTCTCTCTCTCTCTCTATATATATATATATATATATATATATATATATATATATATATATATATATATATATATATATATATATATATATATATATATATATATCTTTCTCTATCTCTTTCTCTCTCTCTCTCTCTCTCTCTCTCTCTCTCTCTCTCTCTCTCTCTCTC
>BTPG01000004.1:51848757-51948757 GCA_036245525.1 Semisulcospira habei | reverse complement strand
AGTTAGAGAGGCGCTGAACTCAACCTGCAAAGACACTGTAGGGTTCAGGAAACACCACCACAAGGACTGGCTGTCGGCACAGACCTTGAAGAAGATAGAAGCGAGGAAGCAGAAGAAAGCAGCGGTCAACAACAGTCGCACGAGAGCAGCCAAAGTAAGGGCACAGGAGGAATACTCGGAAGCCAACCGCGAGGTGAAGAGGAGTATCAGGGCAGACAAGAGGGCCTACACAGACAACCTGGCAGCAGAGGCAGAAAAGGCAGCAGGCAGCGGCAACATGAAACGGCTCTACGACATTACCAGAAGATTATCGGGTAAGTATGGCCATACAGAAAGACCAGTAAAAGACAAAGAAGGCAAGCCTATTGCAGACAGAGCAGACCAACTCGACAGATGGGCCGAGTATTTTGAAGAGTTACTGAACAGACCTAGCCCACCCGACCCCCCCCCCCCACCCCCATCCCCGACATCCAGCCGGCAGAGACCGACCTACCCATCAGCTGTGACAGACCCAGCCGGGAAGAGATCAGAGGAGCAGTGGCATTTTTGAAGAATGGCAAAGCAGCAGGGCCAGATGGCATCCCAGCGGAGTCTCTGAAAGCAGACCTAGAGACAACAGTGGAGATGCTGTAACCACTGTTTGGAAAGATCTGGGAAGAGGAGGTGATGCCAGCTGACTGGAAGGAGGGGTACCTAATCAAGCTTCCCAAGAAAGGCGACCTCAGCAAGTGTTCCAACTACAGAGGAATCACCTTGCTGTCAGTACCAGGAAAGGTCTTCAACAGGATCATCCTAGAGAGAATGAAGAGCTCCGTTGATCCCCAGCTGAGAGACCAGCAAGCAGGATTCAGGAAGAACCGATTATGTACAGACCAGATCGCCACTCTCCGCATCATCGTGGAACAGTCTCTGGAGTGGAGCTCCCCGCTGTACGTCAACTTTTTGGATTATGAGAAAGCATTTGACAGCGTGGACCGAGAGACTCTGTGGAAACTCCTACGACACTACGGTGTACCCACAAAGCTCGTCCGCTTGATCAAGAGCAGCTATGATGGCATGACATGTCGCGTGATCCACGAAGGGCAGTTCACCAGGTAGCTCCAGGTCAGAATTGGTGTCAGGCAGGGGTGTCTGCTGTCTCCGTTCCTCTTCCTACTGGCCATAGACTGGGTCATGAAGATGACCACAGAGCACAGACGAAGTGGAATACAGTGGACACTGTGGACACAGCTTGACGACCTCGATTTTGCAGACGACTTGGCATTACTGTCCCACACTCGTCAACAAATGCAGGACAAGACCACGAGGCTTGCTGACATCTCGTCCCAAGTGGGCCTCACCATTCACAAACAGAAAACAAAGACAATGAGGCTGAACACAACCAGGGAAGAACCAATCTTGCTTGCTGGCACCCCGTTGGAGGAGGTGGAGTCCTTCACCTATCTCGGGAGCATCATAGACAAAAAAGGCGGCACTGATGCAGATGTCAGAGCACGAATCGGTAAAGCCAGAGCAGCCTTTCTCCAGTTACAAAAAGTGTGGAGTTCCAGAGAGCTGTCACAACACACCAAAGTCCGGATTTTCAACTCCAATGTAAAAGCAGTTCTCCTATATGGAGCAGAGACTTGGAGATTGACAAAAACCACAGTCAACAGAGTACAGACCTTCATGAACAGTTGCCTTAGAAGAATTTTGAAAATCCACTAGCCAGAGAAGATCAACAACGTCAGACTCTGGGACAGAACAGAGCAGATAACAGCAGAGAATGAAATTGGGCGAAGAAGATGGGGATGGATCGGTCACAGTCTGAGAAAGCCAGCTTCCAGTATCACTAGGCAGGCATTGTCATGGAACCCCCAGGGAAAGAGGAAAAGAGGTAGGCCGAGAAACTCCTGGCGTCGAGACCTCCAAGCAGACATCAAGAGACTGGGAACCACCTGGAGTAGAATCGAAGGAGAAGCACAGGACAGGAGTTGCTGGAGGTCTCTCGTCGACGGCCTATACCCGGGTAGGGGTGACAGGCGTAAGTAAGTAAGTAAGTGTGTGTGTGTGTGTGTGTGTGTGTGTGTGTGTGTGTGTGTGTGTGTGTGTGTGTGTGAGTGTGTGTGTGTGTGTGTGTGTGTGTGTGTGTGTGTGTGTGTGTGTGTGTGTGTGTGTGCATTTCTATGAAATACGAAACACACTATAAAGCTCTCATTAACTTTATAGTTTGGGTCACACAACTACTGCGACTCGGCTTTTCCTTTCTTCGCAAGAGACAAACATTTTCATGTTGCCATACATCTGCAGAGTCTCATAAGGATCTGTGTCTTTAGTCCGGCCCAGCTTCTCTCGTCTTTGTTCGTCAAACTTAGGTGATGATGTGGTTGTGCGCCTGAGTCTGTCTGGAAGGTGCTCGAGCTGTCTGGAGACAAAGGATCTGTCAGCGCCTAACTCGGCCACACTGACGCGATAACTGCCCGAGACAGCGACAATTTTACAAGTGGCCCCTCCGAGGCAAATGCCCTTATCCCCCCTCCCACCCCTCCCCCACCCACTCCCAATCCCCGGCTCCCCCTCGTCCACCAATCCCCCGCCTGGTACCTCGGCTCATCGTAAGCCGAAAGCAGAGGGTTTTTTTTTTTCTGAGTAGAGAAAATATAGTGCTAGTATCCGATTTTTCATCATGATTCTGTTTCTCACGTCATTAGTCAACTCACCAACAAGCAGAGCAGATTTCTGTGCTGACTATTGTGCTGAGTACTGGTCGGCTGGCCCAGGAATCCATCACACGTAACACAAAGACGATCCCAGAACTGTAACGTTTCGTATTTTCTTTGCGTCGACGACCGAAACACGTCTGCACGAAACATAGATCCTCATGGGCCCCCGCAGTTTGCAGTTTGCGGGGGCCCATGAGGATCTATGCTTCGTGCATACGGTTTGCATGTGCCGCACGCTGGCTGTATTTAGATCTGTACAAGCCCGTTTTTTTTAGACAGACTGTCTGTCAGAGTTGTTTTGTAGGACGACACCATGCATTATATCGATGTCCTTCACAAGACCCTCCGGTAGAAGATATTGGATACTGACCACTAATCCTAAAATGTACATTATATTGAATACTGACCACTAATCCTAAAATGTACATTATATTGAATACTGACCACTAATCCTAAAATGTACATTTTTGCTCATCTATGATAAAGTGGTAAAATCAAAAGTGACAGACTAGCGTGACCCATGGCACAGACATTTCGCCTTGACCAAACCAAGAAAAAAAAGCACGTTTATTAATTTTCTCAGCGTCCCGTCTCTTCTGTCTGTCACATCCATCTCCCCCCCCTCCCCCCCCCCCCCCCCACCCCCCCCCCCCCGCCCCCTTACTCGGCCCTCACTGTGTCACTTTCTAGAACTTCTTCTATGAAAGAAGAATACACTTATCATCTGCAAGTGGCATAGATCCTCATCAGCCACTGCAGACCACAAGGTTTCATGAAGACAAATAATTATAATTATATGGGTTTTTGCCAAAGCGGGATTTCACAAAGGTTTCCAGACGATGTCAGAACGAACTGCAGATCTTCAAACTGCAAGAGGCATCGATCCTCATGAGCCCCTGCAATCTGCAGGGGCTCATGAGGATCTATGCCTCTTGCGCATGGAACAATCATCTTCATTTTCTCAGAGGGGGAAGGTGAGAGAGGTTGCAAGCGGTGTCTTGAAGTGGGAATTAGCGACAGAGCCGACTGCGCACTCGACTTTGCTAATAACCTGATGAGGCCGCGGGCACGCCTGGGTCTCGCTACACGGCAACCCCCTTCACCGTCCCCAGACAAAGAAAATAATTGAAAATTAAGTTGGTTCCATTCTCTCGCCTGTTTGTCCTGGCTTCATCGAGGGGCGAGCGAGAACGGCGACAGTCTACAATCACCCGGACAGACAACGCAATGAAATTTGAATTGCTGTTTGCCGGAGTTCCCATCAGCAGTGTTTGCACGGGGTCGCAAGGAGTAACTATTTTTACTATTTTTAATTAGAAGAGAGCCTGAAGTCATTCGATTTTCGGTTTACTTTCAGTCCGCGTTCAAACTGATTGTACCGACGGAAGGGTGCTAGTCTTTGTGACTGTGACTTTGTTGTCGGGCCGATGTTGGTACCAGTCACACAGCGCAGTGGACTGAAACTGGCGCATGAGAGGACAAGAACGTGGTGTCAGGTGCACGTTTCCACGGTGTATGTTTGAATTTGTAACCCCGTTAATTTCGAATGAAGGTGAATCTAATCCAACTGCAAGAGACATAGACCCTCATGAGCCCCCGCAACTGTGGGGGCTCATGAGGATCTATGCTTCTTGCCGACCCCCTTTGAATCCTTGGACGGCTGTAGCTCTTAAGCGTTTAGTCCATAAGCTAGCCCGGTCTAGCGTGCACCTCCCCCCCCCCCCCCACTCCCCCAGTACTCAATAAGATGGGTTTCAAAGTGAAGGAAGTGGCGTGTACATCTGATGTGCAGACCACACTACTACCTCGCTCTCCTTACCAGCTGGCGGCAGCAGCTCCAACTTTCGTACAGATCTGCAGGTGCTCAACACAGCAGCAGAGCACTAGCTAGGGAAAGGCAGCAGCTTGATCCACTGATCTCACCAGGAAGCTTCAAGATAG
This sequence comes from Semisulcospira habei, assembly GCA_036245525.1. Taxonomy (NCBI): domain Eukaryota; kingdom Metazoa; phylum Mollusca; class Gastropoda; family Semisulcospiridae; genus Semisulcospira; species Semisulcospira habei. The sequence continues at coordinate 51,944,114 of BTPG01000004.1, read as the reverse complement.
ACTGGATGCCCTGTCCACAAAATAGTGCTGCAGTGGATTCCAGTGCATTCTGGAGTAGCTGGGAATGTAGAGGCTGACAGCCTGGCCAAAGCAGGCGCCAGACTACACAAGATCACAACCTCCGAAACCAAGACACTAGAGCAACAAAGTGATTGGCAACAGCAGAATGGCGGTTGCAAAGGCAGACGACATCAACAAGCTGAAAAGGGAGAGCCAGGCCACCATCTTTCATCTACGCACTGATCACTCTGGACTCACCTCGTGAGACTGGGTCATGCGGAAACAGCCCTATGCGAATTTGGCGTAGAAAATCAGTCTCGCTTAGCATATTCTCCAAACCTGTCCATTCAGAGAAGCAGTCCGCTGGCAGTTCTGACCAGAAGACACGCCCCTGTACACCAAACACTTAAAACATGCTGCCGAGCTCTTGACAGCTCACTTATTGGCAGCCAGAACAATATAAGATTTAAAGACGACCATCAAGGAATTGAACGTTGCAGAAGAAGAAGGTGGAAGTGGAGATCTCGTGGTGGACATGTGGAAACTAAGTATTTTGATAACATTGTTTTGGCTGTTAGGAATCATGACATTTTATTACGCATATTTATATTTACACATTTCTAGACGAAAATAAATGAAAGGAAAAGGGGAGACCTTACTAGACCCGCCTTACGCTAGGTAAAATATCACCTAAAAGACCACCCAGTTAAAAAATAGTTACTATTAAATTGATGGGTCACATTGAAATTAATGAAATGATCACAAATGTTTATGCTCAATATCATTGCATACTTTTTTTTAAAAACTGGCAACAAAACATATTTAAACAGAGGAGTATGACGTAAGAAATTTTTATGATCATTTTGCGTTCCGTTGCTTACTGGTAAGATGGGGGTAGGGCAGCAGATTCAGCCACTGTGGCCCCTAAATGCATCACAGCATCATAATATCTGGTTGGGAGTAACTGTGGTACTCTATCCTAACCAATAAAACCTAACAAAGACATATAAGTTGAATACAAAAGCTCTGAGGGAATCGGAAACAAGGTACGTTTCCCAATTCGGCAATTTTAAATGAAAAAAAGCTATCATTCACCACGAACGTACCGTAAAGGATGCTGACTTTCCTAATTTTCTTGTAATTTATGCTCACATTATTGAAACGTAATAGGTAAAGAGATGTAAAAATGAAATGGAATAACTTTAGTATTTTTTTCTAATTAATTTTGGCATTTTTACAACTTGAGGGTAGGGATACAAAATCAATCACTGTGGCACTCACAGTGATCACAGCATCACCTAGTCAAGTTTATAATAATTGTGACATCTTGTTTTAATGATGTAAGCCTGAAAATGGACTACCGGTGCTATAGAAAATGTCTGAAGGCATCTGACACATTATTTTTGTCCTTGTTTTGTGCGATTTCGCGGAAATGACCGTTTATTGGGTGCACAAATACCTTCACTGTGAGCCAGAGATTCAATATGTTTTCATTCTGTTTTTTGCAGAGGATGCAAAAGGTATGCCTTAACATAATATTGCTGATTTGAGCTTATGGAATGAATTCTGATTTATTTAGAGGAAAATGTTTCTCAACCTCATTTTAACATCCGCGAAGAGCGTGAATGGGGGTACCCTTGCGCCATCGGCTATATCTCTGGTGTGTTCCTAAGGATTTTCGGGGAACATGGCTTAAACATCTCAGGAAATACTACAGTACACTTTGAAACCCATCTTGTTGAGTACTAGAGGGGGGTGGGGGGGGGGGGGGGGGGGTCGGGGTGCACGGTAGACCGGGCTAGCTTATGGACTAGTTGAATTAAGTAAGAGTTCACAAACACAGACTGCTCCACTCGCATTTAACGACCCAAATTAAAACTGTCACAGAATTTTGACACATCTGAACACAACCAAAAAAAAAAAAAAAAATTGGGGGGACAGTGTATCCAACTTTCTTACCAAAATCATACTTGCGTGCGGGTATGTAATTTTGGACCTTACGGCCTGAGGCCGTAAGATCCAAAATCACAGACCAGCACATATTTGAATTACTTCTGAAAGTGGGGACAACTCAGCAGTGTATACGAGTTGACGGGACTTTGACAGGCTAAACTGAGCTAAAAAGAAACCAAGTGACTCCTTTTGGGATGTCCAATATGACTCACTGGTATTTTGGAAAGCTGTCCAATAGATTTTTTAAAACTTCCAGGCGTCCTGATGGTGAAGCCACGACTGAGACGGATAGTCGGTGGAGATGAGTGATGAGTGGAAGCGGGGTGGGGGTTGGGCGGGGGCTTTGAGGGGGGGGGGATACAAAGAGGGAGTTTCCCAGCCGAAGGGAAGGCTTAAGATTTCTCTCCTACGGTACTAAGGCACACACCCAACTTGTCCTTTCTGATTTCCATCAGTCTCTTTTAAAGTGAAAGTCTGTTGATGCTCAGAGCTTGGAAAACACAGATGCAAGTGATGTCAGCAAGATGCATAGATCCTCATGAGCCCCCGCGTTGCGGAGGCTCATGAGGATCCATGCCTCTTGCAGATGAAGTTTGTTGGGGCTTTTTGGTCGAGACTCCCCCCTCTCTCGTCTCCCATTCATTTGCAATCTTTTCCCTTTTTATCGACCCCAGCGCAAATCATTTCAAATGTCCGCCATGCGTTTCATAAACATCCATCTATTGCAAAGGCCAGCGATACCCAAAGATCTTTTTTCTTTAAAAAATAAAAATTCAAACCTCCCAATCCATCATTGAACGTTATTCGTCCACAAGAGACACAGACCCTCAAGAGCCCCAGCAAGTGAGAAGGCTCATCCAGAAGTACATGTCGTCACTAGTCTGGTCGGCTTGCGCTGCATATGTGACTTTAAAAAAAAAAAAATAGCGACTATTGTCGACTGACATAATGTAAATTGCGTCCTGGCCAGCACACAGATCTATCTATGCCTCATCCCTGGCTCTTTTTATTTCTGTGTTCTAAAACCGAAAGAGATGAGTGCGTGGTTAGTCTCCAGCTGGCATTGATCTGTCCTTAACGTAACCGCCATATTCACTACGCCAGAACAGTCCCGGGGCAAATGAAGCGTAAGATTTCCATTGGCCGATGCGAGTCGATCGCTGAGCTGTCCCACAAGCGGAGCTTTCACTCAAAGCGGAATCAATGAAAATGCAATTTCTCAATTTGCGAAAAACAGCAGGTAATCGACTTCTGCATTGAACACTTACTTTCAATGCCTGCGCCATGTGTGGTAGACAAATGGACCGTGTACGCTATAAGCCATTGACAGGACTTTCAAGGGTAGTGTCAGATTAGCTTGGCGCCTGAAGGCGCCAAGCTAATATGGCACTACCCTTCATTTATCATAGTGGATCCATATCTCGCTACTGCACCTTGCGCTCTGCAGACCGGTCTGAAAAGCTAGACTATATCCGGAGAGGATTACGTGTGATGCAAATTGAGAACATGACAAGCTCAAGATTTAATTATCCGCGCTAACGTGTGATCGATGTATTAATCTAGCGCTGTGTCCAACTGAGTTAGGATGGATTTAGGCTGACAAGCTACAGAAACAGTTTATCATTCGTTTCTTTTTATTAGTACTAGAACCGGAACTAAAATAGACCCGTTTTAGATCTACACCTGGAGAGATCGGCTTTTGTGATCGATTCAGTGGTTTGCCTTCAGAGTGCGTTGCATCAAACGTTCCGCTGTCGTGGCAGGGGAAAGTTTTGTGAAACGCACAGTAAAGACGACCACTTTCCGCTGATGAATCACTAGGTATTTATTATATGTGTGCTGTTTTTTTGGTTTTGGTCTTGCGGTTCTAAAAACACGCATACAATACAATACACCGCATTTAGAAATTCAGTGGCTGCTTGTTGGGTCGCCTCAAGAGTCTGAATTCAACAGCACTGCCGCTGGAACTCACAAACAACAACACACAAATGCAAGAGGCATAGACCCTCATGAGCCCCCGCAACTGCGGGGGCTCATGAGGGTCTATGCCTCTTGCTGGGTTTATTTTGTAACTATGCTCCTCGGACCAGTGGAACATTTTGACTTTTAATTCACAATGATTTCAGGACAATTTACGAACACCTGCATTTTATTGTGCTAACTACGCAAAATCATTCCATCAACGACCTAAGCCTATTAAAGTACCGCGATTTAGGCCGAACCAAACCACAATGCACAAGCCAGACATCCGGGCTATTAACCGCAATCGGCCGAAAGGATACGAAACCAAAGTAGAGTGCGAAAGTAAATTAACTATTTAACGGCCATCTTACGTATTCATGGATCTACAATCTCTTACTTTGGTCGGCTGGCCCAGGGAACCATCACACCTTAACGCAAAGCCGGTCCCAGAACTTTAACGACCGTTTCGCATTTTCTTTCCGTCGACGTGCGAAACAGGTCTGCACGAAACATAGATCCTCATGGGCCCACGCAGACTGCGGGGGCCCGTGAAGATCTATGCAACGTGCATACGGTTTGCGTCTGCCGCACGCTGGCTGTAATCTGTAGGCCACAAAACGTGTGGTCAGAGATCGACAATTTCGACTCCTTTTCGGTCAGAGGGCGATTGTTTCGATCCCACTTTTGTCTACGGCCGAGTTTTTCCACTCCGTTTCCATTCAAACGGCCGGAAGTTGGATCTGAATTATAAGTAACAAAAGCTACCCTGTCACACTCAGAGCCAGCAAGCGCACGCTCAAGGCTTCCCTGCTAAACACTGCCTTCAAGCTTTGGCGGACGGATGATTCATGATAGCTTAAGTATATAGAGTGGCCGGCACTCCTATCTCAACCTAATGAGTCGCTACTCTTAATTAAAGTGTTATGTTTTATCTAGTGTCTCGCAGACGGCGCTGGAAGTGACGCGATATAAGCTATGAGCTTGACTTACTCTTCTGGGAGGGAAATGGTTTTGTAATGGTTGCTACCTAACCTTTTCGGCCGTCAGAGTTTGTGTTACCATTTGTCCTGTAGGCTCACGTAGAAAATAAAGTCTGTGGCAACCACGGCACCTCTTATTAACACACTGAGTCTTGAAGCCCTGATTTGGAGCTTCTTGCTAGTTTAGGATATAGATCGACCTTGATAGTTCAAGGGTGGTGCCAGAATAGGCGACAAGCTATTCTGGCACCACCCTTGACCAATCACGTTCGATTCAGTTTTAGTCGTATATTAGTGCTGAATCACAAGGATAATGGCCACTATCCTTGAACTATCATGGTCGACCCATCTCCCGTCGTAGCTTATTAGTATTTACTTCGAAGGATAAAGACCGCTACCCTTACACTATCATGGTCGATTCATCTCCTGTTGTAAAGTATAAGTACTTACTTGAAAGGATGTTGTCCACTACCCTTGAACTAGCATGATCTATCCATCTCCGGTTTGCAGTATAGTAGCGCCGAATGGGTTAAAAGGATACTTGCCACTCACTTACTTCAAAGGATGATGACCACTACCCTTGAACTCTAATGGTCAAGTCATCTCTTGTCGCAAAGTACTACTACCCTTGATATGTCATGATCTACCCATCTCCGGTTTGCAGTGTAGTAGTGCCGAATGGGTGAACATGATAATTGCCACCACCCTTGAACAATCCTGGACGATCCATCGAATGTTGTCATGTGTCAGGGCTGAATGAGTTAACAGGATAATAGCCAGCGCCCACCAACAGTCGTAGAAAGTCGGCTGCTATCAGTACAGCGCCAGAACTGGCGATCAGTCTAACGCCATTGTATTCCCTTTTTGACCCACTTCCAGTCGATGGCGGAAGACCCTTACTTTCCCATGACGTCTTGTCGGCATTTCGAAGGACAAACATTTCCATCCGCACGAGCTTGACGAGGCGTAGATTTTCATGCTCTTCCGTGGCTAGAGGAGCAAATGCAAATCTATGCCTCTTTCTCATAGAAAAGGTCACGTGTATCCTACAAGCGTGTATCCTAAAATCCCTGTGGAGACACTGTCTACTGTAAGCAAACTCTTGTTTTTTTAATTGCTTGATTCAACTGCGGTCGCGTAAAATCGAAAATGCAAACAAGACCAGCAACCGTATGGCAAGTCTCAACCCCAGTAGCAAAACGTCTTCGGCCCACGACAGGCCGCAGTCGGCCCGCGCACAGCCGTGCGTGGGCCCACTGCGGCCGTCGTGTGACCGAAGATGAGCTACTTACCTACTGAAAGTGATGGTCTATCGTGGATAAACTGGAGCACGAGATCGCGAAAATAGGGCGTTTATTTGAGGACACAAAAAAGCGATTTGCTAAGTGGAGTGTGTTCGTCCGACTTCGCTGTTTCTCTTGCAGAAAGGATTGACCGATCGCCATCGTCCTTTAGCGAAGCTGCACGAGACATAGATCTTCATGGGCCCCTACAGAATGCGAGACGCACAGATCCTCGTGAGTCTATGCGTCTTGTAAATGGAATTTGTTGCCATGGCTAGCTCACTGACTTCAGGTGATTTTGAGGACGCATGCACCAGTGGCAGGATTTGTCAGCTATTTACCTCCTAGGTTCTCTGACCAAGGAAGGTATGTCGGGGTTCGGCATACGGCCAGCTCTGTCAGATTCAATCAAAGAAATGCACTGGACTGATTTGTGACTCAATACGGCCGGGAGAGCGTCTGTCTTTATTGAGCGACGGATCATGATCTGCGCTGTAGTTTACTGATGCTCCCGGCCATGAGGCTTTGCAATTGGCTAGCCTACGTTTTCGTCGGATTCAAAGATCTTGTTAGTGAAAAGCGCCTCTTTTTTTCTGAACAGATACAGTAGCTTAGCGGCACTTGATGAATTGGTGGTGGGAGTGTGTGTGTGTGTGTGTGTGTGTGTGTGTGTGTGTGTGTGTGTGTGTGTGTGTGTGAGCGTGTGTGTGCGTGCGTTCGTAAGTGCGTGCGTGCGCGTGCGTGAGTGCGCCTTTTGTGAATAAATATTAGCGTAACTACATTCAGCATCTGATATACAATTTGTGGCACTGGCTAACTGCCGTTGGTTCCTTGGCAACTTTTGGATAAAACAGTTGTAAATTAGTAAGATAATTACACCCTAATTATCTTGAATCTTGAGCAAAAGTGCCGAAAGTGTCACCTGTCTGCGGACTTTAGCAGCCGTTAGTTGACATGCGGGTTTCCTGTGACCCGTCTCCGACCCCTAAATTTGATAAAGACGTGAATAATTTCGGAGAGCTCAAAGTAAACCAACGCCAAATGTCTGCAGAAAAAACAAAGATCTTCACGAACCCTTCTTCCTGCGGGGGCCGATACAGATCTATGCATCTTGCTGGCCTCAGCCATACATGTTTTACTCGTCTGAAAGTGGTCATTATGTTTAAAAGTCTGCAGTGGGGTTCGTTGACGATGTTGGTCATTTGTAGTCGGTTTCCGTTGGTCAGACTTGCCACCTGCAAGAGGCGTAGATTCTCAAGTGCCCCTGCGACTGCAGTCGCAGGGACTCATGAGAATCTATGCCTCTTTCCGATCTTTAGCGGCCGGTCTCATATACAATGAGTTAACTAAGAAAGGAAGAACACACTTTCAATTTCATTCACAAAATTGTTTATCAATTACCATATCAATTTACATGCTGTATATAGCAAAAACGACAAAATAATCAAGAAATACGGCAGTGTATTGTCCTCTAGGTCCTTCCGACAGAGTATAATTATTCTCGGGGTTTAAACTAGAGACTGTGTCCTGTCCATCTGGTAATTGTTTTTGTCCCCCCAGGCCACACATCCACCCGGCTCACATGCGGCCAATCCGGACAGACTTCCGCCCGACTGGTGCATGCCGGATCCAATACAGCCAGCTCCTCCAACCGGCCAGAGCCGTCATTAGCGATACGCCTCGGGCTCAGACTAAAAGAGGCTACTGAAAAGTACCTCAGTTAATTGATCGCCGTCTGCATGAGGCACAGATTGTCATGGGCCCCCACATTCTGCAGTGGCACATCAAAGCTCCCACCTCTTGCTCGTAAGGATATAGAATTAACCCTATGGCTGTCGGCAGCGATTTTAGTTTTTTGGCTACCGAAAGTCAAAGCGTTAAAATTCAAAACTCTTGATTAAAGTAGTATGCCCCTTTAATTGTATACATATTTTCCGTCTGGAAGGCTTATGACAGTCTATGGCTCTTGTTATTTTCTCCTTTGAAGAAAGTTACGGCAGGTTGTGTCTGTGAGTGTTGTCACGAAAGGGAGAGAATTTCGTTCTGTGTCAGCGGTGTTTCCGACCCTTCGCGTGAATCTGTCTGTCGTCGTGACCGGACAGACAGACTGCTCAGCCGTCATTCTCTTTGTGTCAATGTAGGCCAATAGGCCAATACCATGATGTCAGCTCTTGTAGCAGCAACAAGGATCAGACACCTCTGTGTTCCTCGGAGATAGGAACTATCGGCACTTCTGAGACGTAACACGTCTAAACACTGCAGCGGGAGAGGTATCGACCATGACAGTTCAAGGATGGTGCCAGAATAGCTTGGCTATTCTGGCATCACCCTTAAACTGTCATGGTCAATCTGTCCCCTGATCTGTTCTGTAGTCTGCAGAGGACTCAAAGGGGACAGTTCTAAAATGAGAGATTTCGACATCAGCGATCAGTGCGGTTAATCTCCTGATTACGTCATTCCCCTGAGTAGCACAGATCGTAAACAGGGCAATCAATACATACTGTAGACACCCGTTAGTAACTCCTTACCACAGAAGGCCAGGCTGCCTTTAGGAACATTAAACAGAAAACCAGGTTAACTGACGTCTGTTGGGTCCCCCGTTTATGGCGAGGCCCGAGTGTTTCACAGCCAGCAAAAGGTCCTCTGACCGGCATCGCAGGTCATCTGCGGCCGACGTCTGCTCGAGGACCTTTTGAGTGCTTGAATATTGAAGCTGAACTCGGCACCCGTCGTAAAACACCGTCCGGCGTCGCTGCCCTCCTTTGAACGCCCACCTGGGCACGGCGCCTCCGTGGACGAATTACAACCGTCGCCGTGCACTGCTGGACCCCGAATTAATCCTCAGTCTACTGTTACTTAGATCCTGTTTGGTCAAACGGTATCCTAGCTGAACCTTTCCACCTGCAAGAGGCACAGATTCTCATGAGCCCTTGCAGCCGCATAGGCTCTTGAGAATCTATACCTCTTCTTGTATCGAGCAGCCATATTCTTGCTGAGGTCTGATAAGATGTCTTACAACCGAAACTATCTATTTGGACCAAACTGTTTAATGGTGCAGTCATCTCGGCGAGACAATTTCTCCGTTGTGTTGAACAAATTAACCCTTTGGTTGTCGGTAGCGGTTTTTGTCGCGATGATTCCTACAGGAATCATCGCGACAAAAGCCGCTACCGACAGCCAAAGGGTAAAATATCAGGGCATTAAATCGCACGGTGTTACGCCCAAACAGTGAAGTCGAATCAAACGAACTTGAAACCACGCCGAGCGTGCTGGGGCGCCCAGTTCTACATCTATACTGGGGACTGTGTCAGACGCAACGACTAGAAACTGTGACTTTAAATAATAGAGAGATTTGCATACGTGTGGTACAGAAGAGAAGTCAACCGTGAGTTTCCTGCAGTGTACTCAATGATCTGTATGTAGTTCCTGTTCGGAAAATGTCGGGCTCGTTCAACTAACGCCGTCAGTCTGCGGAGGTGTAGATCCTCATGCGACCCCGCATGCCTCGGGGGCTTATATGGACGTATGCTTCTGCTGGACTTCATTTACACCTTTTCTTCTCAAATGGAGACATTGTCGACCTTGCTGTCACAGTCTTTGCTGTTATGTGATTCTCCCTAAACGCTTTCAATCCTGGACCACCCATTAAAACCATTACCACCATTGAGAGGCGATGTCGTTAGAAATCCTAGAAAAGAGGTGCGTCACTTTGGTCACGATTCCAGGATAGTGCCCCGTAGTGCCTAATTAGTTGGCGACAAGAAAGGTGCTAAGCTGATCTGGCGCCACCCTTGAACTATCGTTATCCTTCTGTAGTGTGTTAGGGCTGAATGAGATAGTCCATACTCTGAGGCACTTCTCGAGCAGATGAATCGATTATGTGGCTGATAGTTCAAGGTTAGTGCCAGATTAGCTTGGCGCCTTCAGGCGCCAAGCTAATTTGACTCTACCCTCGAACTTTAATAGTCGACCTATCGCACACAGCTGGTATACGGTGTTTACGCACGCCCCCAAGAGTTGCGCAAGTAATTATGTCGTGTGAAAGTGTAAAGTTAGTCTTATAGGAGTGAAATTTCTTTTGGCTTTAGTTTTAAATGTTCGGTAGGAAAGGTCAGGGCACCAGACTTGAATGCTTCTCAGTATTTTACAACCCTTATTTTGGTCATTAAAGAACTGTTTAGAAACCATCATGGCTGGCCTCAAGTCCTCTCGTAAAATCGTACCAGACGGATGTTGAGTAAACACAACCGTATTACGGACCGGTCGTAAACTTTTGCCAGCCTTTGTGGTTGTAGGGCGCTTTGGCCTAATGACCGTACGGAGTTGAAACCAAAAGCTTTAAACGCCTTTGACGGGACCTACGCTCAGAAGTTTAGACTTTGTTTATGTCCTAATGAGGAGGTTTTTGATGGTACAGGGTTTAACTCATTAAGACAAGACGCAAGGCGTCAATAGCTGCGGAAGTGTCGTACAACGTTGCCCGGAACTCATTCATGTCCCCTGGTATCAATAGCTGCGAACGAGTTGTATAGCGTTGCCGGCCGGGAATGCTATACGACACTTGCGAAGCTATTGATGCGTGGGGGGGGGGGGGGGTCTTAGATGAGTTAACCCCTGCGGTTTAAGTGACCTGGTCAGACAGGCCGTAAGGTCCAAAATCACAGACCTGGCACGCAAGTAGTGTCGATATCCAGATTCCATTTGCGTGTTGTTTCTGCCCTTAGGCCCCGCAGTATATCAAGTATCAAAGTAAAACAGATTGCAGGCTTGCCTCCGTCAGGGTCCTCAGAGTATCCCTCAGAATTCAGTGTCACCGCTTCATCCACTATTTCACTCCAGTCTGTCAACGAAATATGTCTATATTGGGCACAGAATTTCACCAGAACCTCACCAACGCCGTGTTTCAAAGCTGTAATCCTCTGTTAAAAAAATTTAAAAAAAAATAAAAAATAAAAAAATAAAAAACCCACCCTCTGTGACGCTGGAGTTGGTCAAATTTTTGTTAGCAACTTTGCGCTAGTGTGTGATTTGGGCTGGAAGGTCCAAAGTCACAGACCAGGACACTCACGTACTGTACAGCACTGACTAATAAAGTGTTTTAGTCTGCATAGTTCATCCCATAGATCGCTGAATTGGTGGAATCGCTCCGTCTCTGTCCGCTGGTCCGTTAGCTTTTAGGCCTCGACACGTGTTCGTTGGACAGAAGAACAAAAGTGACGAATGGCACAGGCTTTGGGTGCTACTGTCAGGGGAGACCACCGTGGTCTCAAGGGCGGGAATCAGTGCTTAGGCCGAGTTCTTGCTCCAGCGCGGCGCTTCTCTGGGCTGAATGTTCATCTTCAGGTTTGAGGATGTCAGCGTGGGCGATGAGATATTGGCACGGGTTCAAACTGGTTGTCTCTCTCGATTCGCTACCGCTTATCAGCGGTAGCGAATCGAGGGAGACAACCAGGGTGCCGTTGGATGCCATTCATTGACAGATTGGCTAGGCTTTATACTTCAGACTAATCAGACGGACTATCATGAGCTCCGCCGCGGCAGCTTCAGATGAAACTGAAAAGTGTCAGAGATTGTACGCTTACCGGAAAACTTTTGTAGACGTTCATCTTCCCGTAGGATGCGTGTGCTCGTGAGAATCTATCACTCCTGAGCGTTTCTTTTTCTCAGACAGTTCCATCAGCAGCAGAGACTGTAAATCACACACGTGCTGTCTACCGTGAGGTTTTCTTTAGGTTCAGTGTTTGCGAATGGTGACAAGGCCCATTTAGCGTGTGTTTTGCTCTGAAGATCCCACAATTTTCGGGCGACTAAACTTGCAGTGAATCAGTTTTAACCCTTTTAGCCCCGAGCCCCTACAGCAGGAGATTGATTAAGGCGCCAAGCTAATCTGGCACTACCCTTGAACTATCATGGTCAATCCATCTCATGCAACTGGTACATAGTCCTTAGGCAACACCTCCAAATTTGAGAATCGGGACCTTGGGGTCCAAAGGGTTAAACTGTCAAAAACATGAAGTCGGAATCTGAGACGTGTGGAATCTTCCTTTTCTAGGCTTTCTCCAACTATGACATTGTCAATTTGGTTGTCAAATTACTCTCCAACTATGACATTGTCAATTTGGTTGTCAAATTACTCTCCATCTATGACATTGTCAATTTGGTTGTCAAATTACTCGCCGCAGATTCAAAATCTTTTTTAGGTGATAATTTGTACATGTGTGTTGTTGGTCTGTGATTTTAGACCGTAATGTTTTAACGTCCGCAGTCTTAAACTTGCGCATATATTTTGTGATTAGTTATTTTTGTACAATTAGCTTTTGTTAAGCACCTACAGCTATAATTTCTGAGGTTAGGCGCTATACAAGTACTGATTATTATTATTATTATTTATTATTATTATTATTATTATTATTATTATTAGTAGTAGTAGTAGTAGTAGTAGTTTTACATAACGCATCTAGCTCATTTACTACAGTGGATACAGCTTAACTCATTTGAGACGGCACGCCTCGAATGAGTTAACTCTTCTCCTGCTACTGACGATATCGATCGGCGGAAAAGATGCGAAACTACGCGTCTTTTTCGCCGATCCGTATCGTCAGTGGGAGACAGAGGGTTAAGTCTTCGGGGTCCGTCAAGATTTGTGATCATTGGCCAGAGTTGTTTAGATGGATCATGGAGTCGCGTATTTGGACTTCTCGTTGACCCAGTAGTGCATTTCCATCCGTGTGATGTTAATCGTCTACTTTTTCACCCGCCGTCCATCTTGGTCCTTTCGCGTCTTCATGGTCTGGCCTCGCAGTCGTAGGCTGAAAGTGCTATGACCCCCCCCCCCCCCCCCCTCGTACCAGGGGACACAGATTCCAGTAAGGTCAGCAAGAGACACAGATGTTTATGAGCTATTTTAGCTCGCGGGAGCTTAGGACTGGATTACGTTCGCGACAGGAATGACCGAGTGTTGCCATTTCTGGTCTCACAATTCACTCAAGATGTCACGAATCTCCAAGGACTGACTCGATATGAACAATACAGATTGTGATCGTTGTCAACAAGGGGTGTAGATCCTCATGAACCCCCGCAATTGCGGGGGCTCGTGAGGATCTACGCCTTTTGTAGATGGGCTAGGTTATCTGTTGGATTCAGGGTCCTTTCTCTTTTTGCCGATGCGGACCTCACAAATCAGGCGCGACTGTGTTGTAGTGAGAGCTACTCCGATTGATGTATCGCTTTTTGATTCGCGGCAAGTGGATACCACTGAGACCTCTCTCTACCACCAGGGTTTAGCTTGTCTAGCCGTCTGTAGCGAAGGAAAGAGAGGGAAAAGGAAAGAATCGAGGTGTTTATATGCATTTGTTTTTTTCCTTTTCTATAGATTTCCTCAGAGGATGTCGAGGGTATCGACTGGCGTTTGTGTCGAACATCTTTTGAAATTGTATAGGTGACTTTCGAATGTATTGTGCCGGAAATTGACCAGTGGCCTTTCTTCCACATCAGGGCTTGAACCTAAGGCCTTTTGGAACTAGTTCCAACGTATGGACGGTCAGGTTCATAGCAAATGTCGCACGGTCCGTAGATGGATGTCTCTCAGAGATAGTTTGTTTCGTGGAAATGGCAGTCGCCTATGGTTACAGCTTTCGTAGCGTCTTCCTCAGATTTTCCCCCAGATCCTCAGCTTTAAGGTGAGAGAGATTTAAAGATTTTCACCAGCTTTGCTTTTTTGGAAATCATGAGAATCGTCACTTACTGTTGTGCGGTACATGTCTCTCTCTTGGCTTGACTTCGCGAACGAAGATTCTATAGGGGTTGTCACGACGTCTGCAGGCATGCTCGTGACTGCGGAGGCCAATCCGAGACAGGCAGGTTCGACCGCAGTGGCTGCAGAAGGAGGTCTGGCCAGGGTTCTGAGTTGCGGCATCTCTGTTTTTTTTCTCCTGAGCCGCTTGTCTTTAAGGCCAGCTCTGCGAGAGTCCTCAAAGGAGACAGCTGCCTTGTAAATGGTGGAGCGCCAGGTGTCACGGTCCGCAGCAAGTGAAGACCACTGGCGGTGGTCGATTTGGCAGGCACTAAGTGACTTCTTGAGACAGTCTTTGTATCTCTTCTTTGGTGCCCCTCTGTGTGTCCAGTGGCGAGCTCGCCGAACAGGGTGATCTTGGGTAGGCGATGATCCTCCATCCTGGAGACGTGCCCAGCCCAACGGAGCTGTGTCCGCAGCAGCAAAGCCTCGATGCTCACAGTTTCTGCCTGTTCAAGGACCTCGACGTTTGTGACATAGTCACTCCAGTGAATGCCAAGGATTGTACGCAGGCAGCGCTGGTGGAAGCGTTCGAGGAGTCGTAGTTGGCTGCGGTAGAGGGCCCAGGACTCGGAACCATACAACAGGGTGGTTAGGACGACAGCTCTGTACACGCTGATCTTGGTGCCTGTTTTCAGCTGTTGATTATGCCACACCCGCTTGTATAGACGCCCGAAAGCGCTGTTTGCTTTTGCCAGCCTGCTGTCCAGCTCCTTGTCCAGCTTGGCGTCTGACGTAATGATGCATCCAAGGTAGGTAAACTGGTGCACTGACTTCAGTTCAGACTCGCCGATGGTGATGTGGGGAGGGCGATGCTCTACCTTGGGTGCCGGCTGATGGAGAACCTCTGTCTTTTTCAGACTGACCTCGAGTCCAAAGAGCTGGGCAGCGTCCGCGAAGCAAGATGTGATGCGCTACAGGGCTCTCTCTGTGTGTGCAACGAGGGCAGCGTCATCAGCAAAAAGCAGCTCACGAATCAGTTGGTCTAGGGTTTTGGTGTGGGCCTGCAGTCGTCTGAGGTTGAACAGGCTGCCATAGAGACGATACCTGATGTACACATGTATCGAACTAACTTTTCTTGCAGGACTCGACAAAAGATTTTCCTCGTCTTTAACACGTTGGAGTCGTGCTGAATTCGGATACATGTATTACTACCCATGCTTCAAGATTTGACTTCTTCGAATTTACGACAGTGGCGATTGAGAAACTTGTACCGTGACTGTCTGCTCGCGTCTCGGCGTACTGGGGGTCGGAGTTGAGAGGGGGGGGGGGGGGGGGGGTAGGGATGAAATATGGTGACACCCTACTGGCGGTCACACAATCTCCTTTGTTCAGATAGACTCGCAGCTTGAAACCTCCACGACCCCTTCTTTTGAAGAATACAGACATAAGCAAATGGTTTAGCCCATTTAACTCCAAGGCTGAATTTCTGAGATGCCACCAAACATTTCTGTACCAGTGGCAGGAGATGGCTCGACCATGATAATTCAAGGGTAATGCCCGATTAGCTTGGCGCCTGATGGCGCCAAGCTAATCAGGCACTACCCTTGAATTATCACGGTCGATCCATCTCTTGCTGCAGTGTCACCGGGGCTCCTGAAAATCTCTGCCTCTTGCAGATGGGGTAGGCTGGCTAATCGCCCCTTTGGGACAAGGGATATAACTGATCCAGTGTCTTGAGCTTGCTTCTCCCTCATACGTCATGCGGAACTCGGTGGGCTGAAACCCTACAATCCCCTCGGTCTGAGGCACAGTGGTTTAAGTGTGGTAGATCTTTATATTACTGATGAGAGAGACGGAGATCTGGGAGGCTTTCTGGAGCGTGGAATATATCTGTGCGTTTTGCTGATGAAACAGTTTTGTTGATGTACTGTATATGGCCAGAAAAGGGCAGTTGTTACTGATTCAGAGAGCTGGACACTTTTAACGCACTTTTCAACAAGAGCATGTCCCTGTCATACAGTACAAACAAAGCAACGACAAAAAAGCAAACAAACAAACAAACAAACAAACAAACAAACAAACAAACAAACAAACAAACAAACAAACAAACAAACAAACAGTGTGTCTGATCTGGCCTTTCTTACCTTTCAGTCTTGTGATCTCTCTCTCTCTCTCTCTCTCTCTCTCTCTCTCTCTCTCTCTCTCTCTCTCTCTTCTCTCTCTCTCTCTCTCTCTCTCTCTCTCTCTCTCTCTCTCTCTCTCTCTCTCTCTCTCTCTCAAGGACAGCTTGGAAGAAAGGTATTTCAATGCCTAAAACATTATCCTATTATCTTAATAAATGTTTCATCATCATCATCATCATCATCATCATCATCATCTCTCTCTCTTTTACATGTATGTGTGTTTGCGTGCGTGCTGTAGCCTAGCAAGGACATGATTTTAAGTAAGGGTCATTGTAGATACCTAATCATTTATCCTTAAAATATAAAGTTTCATTTCATTGCATCTCTCTCTCTCTCTCTCTCTCTCTCTCTCTCTCTCTCTCTCTCTCTCTCTCTCTCTCTCTCTCTCTCTTTCCCACACACGACACACACACACACACACACACACACACACACACACACACACACACACACACACACGCGCGCGCACACACACACACACACACACACATCACATGCCAACGACGATATATGTCAATACCTTTACCATTCCAAATAACTCATTTGACTGATTTATTTCCATTGCACCCTCCCAGACACCTCCCTCCCTTATCCTCTCCTTCACCTCGTCCACCACCACCACCATCCTCCCTCGCCGTCCCACACCCCACTCCTCCACCCCATTGCCACACACACTCACAAGTAAACACATCCGCACACACCACTTTTTCAGCTTTACAAAAGGAGCACCCGGTTCCTTTTTCCCGTTGATGTGTGCACGCACATGCACGTGTGTTCTCAAATGACGATGTCGTGTTACCGGAGGCGCAAATGTGCTTCACCTGCGACTAGGTTTGTTTCAATTTCAACTTTCTCCCCCTCCGTGCATTCCTCGACCAGCTCCAACCATCTGCAAGAGGCATATATTCTGATGAGCCCCTGTGACTGCAGTCGCAGGGGCTCATCAGAATATATGCCTCTTGCACACACGATCTGGCACAAACTCACTCACAGAGACTCTGCCTCTTCAAATAAAGATGCGATGCGGGTTTAATCCTCATCTTGTTAACTACCCTTGGGACACGGAGCGCGACCCGGGAGTGCAGGTAATTCTGGCAGGTAAAAGACAGTGACTCACTTGCAGCACGTGCGCTATTGTTGTCACGTGCGGTGTGTATATGCGCGTGCAGTGCGCGTGCGACTTTGTATTCTTGAAAGCACCTGAGGGCAGCCGAGGTTGCTAATGCCAGTGTCTCCCGCTGTGTGGGGACAAAAAAGGGGGACGGTATCACTCAAACTGACCTGTCAAATTATGTGAACTCACGCCAGCTCAGTGTGCATGCACCCAAACGCGTGCGGCGCGATACAAAAACTTTCTTGCACGCAAGCTCGCCAGCACACCGCACTCGGCTAAAAATATTATTATGCAATTATGTCTCACATTATGAGAATGAGACCACCATCCCTCCGCCCCTTTCCCCATTCCCCCTCCCCCCCCCTTCTCCCCCCCCCTTCTCCCCCTTCTCGCCCCCCCCCTTCTCCCCCTCCACCCCGCCACGAAAAGAATGCCCTATTCCAGTTTAGCTACTTGATTGTGACGATGGACGATGTTGTCTGACGGAGATGACGTGTACGTGTAGTTACGCGTCTTTACAACGGTAACGTCAGTAACACGCAAGGATTAGCTCATTCAAGGCGCCCCGCATCAATAGCTGCGAAAGTGTCGTACAGCGTTGCCGGCGGCAACGCTGTACGACACTTTCGCAGCTATTGATGCGGGGCGTTTTGAATGCGTTACAAGCCAAAGTATCCTGTCATGGTATGAATAATGTGAAGACAGTCTCAGTGAATCTATAACTATCGAGGAAAGTTGAATTGCCAGACAGTTTTCACAAAGACTTTTGTTTATAGATTTTAGATTTTTTAAAAAATATATATATTGTTATTTCTTATATTTTGGGTAGTCTGATTTTTCTGCAGACGAACAGACGTTTTCTGTTTCTGAGTGAGCTGTCCGCGTGTCAGTCGCATGTGGACTAATTCTGCCATTGTTCGTCAACTAATTCTGCGTTTCAGCAGATCCAATGCATTTACACATCTCCATCGTAAGCCATTTATTTGCTACATTATATAGGTCCCCATCGACCTCCGAATCCTCAGAGGCTCACATGCATTCAAGATGCTAACATTTCCCTTCTTTGCATCGAGAGTTCCCCGGCGGAGGAGATGGTCGGATATTCAGTCTGCGATTTTTCAGTCTGACCTCTCGGGAACAGATCATGGCGTGACTGAGAGTAATTTGTCCAGAACCGTCATTCATAAAAAGGTTACGTCACTTCTTCACTGGAGTAAAACTGAGGCAATTAACACCAACAAGAGGCGTAGATCCTCATGAGCCCCCGCAACTGCGGGGGCTCATGAGGATCTATGCCCCTTGCCGATTGGTATGGCTCGCTGCCAGTTGGCTCCGCCAGTAATGCTGTCTATTGAATTACGCGTTCATGTTTTCGTGCTATGGGACATTACATAATTAGTGAGACATGGCAGGGGTTCGGTGTCGGTCTTTGATGTCACAAACGGGTCCATTGGCAGACCTCATTGCCAACCCCCTTTGATTTTTCACCCCCTCTGAGTTTGTAGAGCTCTGATATTTGTGATTTGCGATGAGCAGAGTGATAGCAAACAGCATGAAGGTACAGTCGTTTTGCAATCGCGTACATGTGCAGATTTCTTTGCCCTCAAGGTAAAACCACGTTTCCATAAGCACGAATCCGATACGAATGCGATTCGAATCAGAAGCGGGTCCGAAACAGAAACGTTCTTGCAAGTCGTTTTTATGATTGTGTGTTTTCATGTGTCCAATGTAGAACCGACCTTCTCATCGGAACCAACACGACTCGATTTTTTTTTTTTTATTCTCTCAAGGGAGCGATTTTTTCGGATGTCTGATGTGTTTAAACCGAAAATATGACGTAAATTTTGTCATCTGTCGCGTGTTTTCGTTCCATTCTATCTCTGAGCCACATTTAATGGTTTCTACAAAGGCGGAATTCGGGAGTCACACGTTTATATGGAAACACGCGCGCCAAAAAAATTGAAATAAAATTTCATTGCCGTATAGGATTCGTGCTTATGGAAACGTGGCTTAACTGTTGTTGTCGTTGTTGACGATGATAACGATGACGATGATGATAATATCGTAGAAGCGTCCTTGTTTATATTATTATTCTGTTTACCGGCGATTTTACTTCTACGCACTCATCTGCAAGAAACATAGATCCTCATGAGCTCCCGCATCAGCGGGGGCTCATGAGAATCTATGTTTCTTGGTGCCTTCTATTACCAGATCATTTAGACTCGGTATTCGGCGGAGTAATGATGCGCCTATCCATTTGCTCCATTCGTCAGTCTTCGCAAATGTAAGTCACTGGGATAGTGGGGCAGAAGTACAGCCAGGTATATTCTCTTTATGTAACGGGAGACTCGACTAATTCTTTTCGTCGTTAACTCATTCGAGACGAACGACATCCGGATACGCGGCGTACGCCGCTTATCCGGATGCCGTTCGTCGCGAAGGAGTTAATGAATTCAACGATACAAAAAGATCCTTCTGCAACTTGATTTCTATTTGACTCAGTGCTGGTTTGTGACTTTGCGCCACACGACTCTAGGTCGTAACGTTCAAAATCACAGACCAGCACACATTATAGACCATTGCAGACATGGTGGCTTAACTTATTTCGTTCGAGCTGCTAATTGACAGGTCAGCTGTACACCAGGTACAAAAAGAATTATAGGTAATTATAGGCTTGCTTCCTGGAGTTATTGTGTGAATGTGGGTCATTTTTAACACAGTTCAGCAAAAAGAAAAAGACGTTCCAAAGTAAACGAGGAAAAACACATTAATATAATTTTATGTAAAGTGCAGCATGTCAATATGAAATGTGCTTGTGTGTCGTGTTTGCGCCAGTCTGAGCCGGGACTTACAGCATAACTTCGATCTCACCTGCGTTTTGAACGTGAGAGTTGTCCCCCTTGATCAACGAACCGCCACTTGAGAGTTGTCACCAGACACCGCTTTAAAGAGCGCTTGTCTCCCTTGATCTCTCGGTCGCTCTCTTTTTTTTTTTTTTTTTTTTTTTTTTTTTTTTTTTTTGATTGAACATTTCACCTCCAGAGGAAATAACTCAGTCTTACCGCAAACGAAAACTCGTCAGAACCCCAGGTCAGCCTCGTCACACCGCAAGTCAGTACCTGGGAGTCGCACCGCGTTATGAGCGATCGGGTGAATAGGATGCTAAACGAAGGCTTGTTAACCCATATCATTCTGAGGCTAAAAGCTTCAAATTTGTACACTGCCATATGCAAGCTACATTATAGCACTTACAGATAAGGATACAGACCAATGGCTTTAGTTCAAGGGTGGTGCCAGAATAGCTTGGCGCCTAGAGGCGCCAAGCTATTCTGGCACTACCCTTGAACTATTTTAGCCAAACTTACTAACACACACGGGTGTATTCCGAATGATAAGGGTTAAAGAGAAGCACCAAGTAGGCAAAAACGTCCTCAGGCCGACGCCAGCCTTAGCTGGCCCGCGTACGGCAGTGCACAGGCTAGCTAATGCTGACGTCGGCCAGTGGACATTTTTTCCTTACTGGTTAGTTCGGGGTTTAACTTCAATGGCACCAAAGTGATAAAGGAAATCCCTGTCGGGCGGGTTCCGCCAGACAGGGACATCTATTGCCTATGGAGTACGGCCTGAACACCGATCAGTTCAGGCGGACTGCAGTTATTTCACTTTCATGGCCTTTCAACGGACATGCTGTTGAACAAGCCCGTCTGTTTCCCCTGGATTTTTGCTTACTGGGTATAGACTCCGGAGCCACAGACGTACTTGGCTGGCCGCGTCATATCCGATTTCGCGATATGTCGGTGCGCGTTATACTGAGCAAGACCTGTTACCGCCTCCCACCCCCACCTCTTCTGCCAAAAAAAAGAACGTCTTGGTTAGGTCACCGCGACATTTGCTGTCGTAGGCAAATTGTGTGCCCTAGAACTCTCAAACACCAGCAAGTAGGAGGTGACAGCTAATTTCCCTTGGTCGCTGAAGCACCAGTGGAGATTTCCCAATGCGCACAAGGCCATCGGGCCGATGTCGGCCCAATGGCCTTGTGCGCATTGGGTCGTCACTGAACACCGGTTTAGACAGCTAGTACATTCTGCGCCAAAGAACTCGCGAACCGAAATGAGTCAATATGTCAGCTGTCTCTGGATATCGTCTGCGTGCGTGTGTTTGGATTTTATGCCCATCTCTATATTGACAACCTGTTGATTTCAAGTACCTCGGTGCCATCGAATAATTTTGCATAGTCTGTTTGTGTTGTGAGAAGAAATTCAATGGCTGCCCTCAAGTGATAAATGTAATAGAAGGAGAGAGCGACAATTCGTACGTATAGGGGTGTAAGAATAAATGTACGTTTGGGCTGGGAATAAAACTTTCAATCTTCGGTCTGTTTGTTAATGCAACAATGAAAGACTTATTTTCCTGTAGTTTTCAATTTCTGGTTTCTTTTGTCTGAAGAGCTCTGTGCAGGTGCGGGAGACAACCCCGTCCTTTGATCACTGAGCATGACGTGAAGATCATGCCCCCCGCTACCAGTAGATCTCGCTTACGGCTTCGTGTGACGTTCATTTCAGTAGTGAACTCTACAATGCTCTGAGATCCATCTGCAAGAGATATAGATCCTCATGAGCCCCCGCAAATTGCGGGGGCTCATGAGGACCTATCTCCGGCTCTTGCTGGCCGTCTTTGTACTAGTTACATCAGTGGCTCTCAAACAAAGATGGTCATTGGACGTTCGAGCTATGATTACACCACAACCTGTTATGAGCGAACACCCTTACGATAGGTCATCTGACATTAAAGACCATCATTTAGGTGGCTACAGCCACTGTCGCAGCTACAGCCACCTAAATGATGGTCTTTAATGACAGGTGACACTGTTTGCCCTTCAAACTTCTCTTGAGAGTGAGTACCTGTCTTGTATGACCACTCTTTTTTTGTTGCAAAAAGACGGTTGTTCAAAACAGGCTCTGCATTTTGATCGGTGGACGAGACTGAGGTGGTCCACGCGTGCAGGTCTCTCATCATTACCCGCATCTGACTCAAAACCCCCACTCATCTGCAAGACGCACAGATTCTCATGAGCTCCTGCAGCATGCATGGGCTTGTGACAGTTTATACCACAAGCAGACGTGCTGTTTTTACCCTGTCACTCGTTTGTCAGACTGTCTACGTCACTCGTTTGTCAGACTGTCGACGTCACGTTTGAAACTTCCAGTGATTATTATCGGTATCAACTATCGGCTATCAAGGATTTGGGTCAGGGCATGTCGTCTGTCGTCTGCAAGGGAGGAGGAAAGGAGGGGGTAGGGGTGTTGGAGGGGAAGGGGGTAAGGGGATATATCGATTGATCGTTCAAGCTTAGGCTATCATATTCAGGTCTTTCTGAGTGAATGTCGATTTCTCTAGCCATCGTGACCGTGAGAACTTTACATACTGACGAGCAAAAGAAATGCGTCTTGTACTGGAATCATCGGAAACAATTAAGTGTTTCCCATGATTCCAATGGTGTGTTTATTTTGCTGGTCAGTGTGCTAGCAACCTGTGCGCTGGACTGTGATTTTGGACCTTTCTACTCCAAGCCGAGAAGTCCAAAGTCACAGGCAAGCTCATTTTGCACTCGTCAAAATGCACTTGACTTCTATATGTGTTTAACACATTCTACCACATGACCGAAATCCCCAAATTTTGAAGTTGCCCTCTCAACTAAAGGGCTGTATGACAATTCAGGGCGGTGCAAGAATAGCTTGGCGCCTATCTGGCACCACACTTGAACTATGATGCTCGATCCATGTCTTGCTGTGGTCGTGTGTCGGGGCTGAATGAGTTAAGCCCCTTGTAATGCAGCCAACACTTGTAATACAGTTCGGCGGAAAAGACGCGGGATCGTAAGTACCAGGGCTTAACCCTTTGGCTGTCGGTAGCGGTTTTTGTCGCGATGATTCATGTCGGAATAACAACAGCCTGACATCCTGCAGGAGTCATCGCGACAAAAGCCACTACCGACAACCAAAACAGGTTAACAACACGTGTATTGAAGAGAGCTCAGGGGATGGCAATTTTTGTTTGTGCAGCACTGAGTGAGTGCCCTTGGTATGTGCATTTGGTCTGCCGGCGCTTGCGTCCCCTTTGGTCTGTGATTCCCATTGTGCCCCGTTTCATTGACTAGCTTTTTTTTTTTTTTTTTTTTCATTTATTACTGATATGATCTTTCCGCGCACTTGGTGTTCTGTAAATTACCCTCGGTTACTGATATCGTGAGATCCCGTCATGGGCCTTTAGCTTTGCATGCCGGGTAAATGGAGCGAGAGCATGAAAAGATGGGCTGTACATTCATTGATGTCGGAACCCGGGCGAGTTGGTGGTGGAGGTGGGGGGGGGGGGAGGGGTGGACGAAGGTGTCGGGGTTGGGCGAGGTGGGGGGGGGGGGGGCGGGGTGGTGGACTGGGGTCCTGTATTGTCTGGCCATACCTCTTCTGACTATGATATGTCCAGAGTAGCCTTATGTCCTTTTCTTCTGCTCTGCACTACCTGTACTGACGACCAAAAGAAATGCGACATTTTTGGAATCCAAAAATGTCGCAAAACCTTCTCTTAAATTTATATGGTTTAGCTGTATGAGCCGGTTTGGCGTCAGTGATAGGACATTGGCCGTGCCGTTTTGTTTTTCACGGTTATCTCCCCCCTCCCTTCCCACCCTTACCCTTCCCCTAGCAAACTTGGTGTTTCAGACAGTTGGGCGCCGCTGAAATTCTACAAAGACGCAGCTGAAGTAAAGATACAAAAAGTATGCAGCTAAATATTGCGTGTCGCCAAACTCTAGTACGCGAAATGTCAGCGAAAATCTCAAAAACACATGCAAGAAAAACACAAATTGTGTAGAGAACTAAATTTTTAGCACAAAGCGTCTGCCTTCACTGAACTCCTCAAAGCCACAACACAGAGAAAGGCAAAAATATTGTAGCGAAGCTAATTTCCAGCAAAATGGCGTCTGCGTTTCGTTGAACGCCTCAAAGCCACAAAGAAAAAGGGCAAAAATTGTAGACAACAAATTTCGCGCGAAATGTCGTCTGCTTATCAGGTCCAATTTGACCAGCCATGTCGACGTTTTGCCCGCGGCAGCATCAAAAGGCAAGACGGAATGTTTTTCCTTTTCTCGCCGTTCACAGGCATTTACCCTCTTCCGAAGAAGAATGGAGGACGACGGAAGGGAGCATTTCCAACAAGAGGCGTAGATTCTCATGAGCCCCTGCTTGCAGGGGCGCATGAGAATCTACGCCTTTTGCAGACGGAAGCGGCTGGCTGAGGGATTGTCCAAGAAAAAGCAAGCTTGACGTTGCCTCGGCGTGCTAGCCATAATAGGGGAGAGTTTTTGTGACCTTTCCGAGAACGACACAGAAACGTAAACCAGCCAACTGCAAGAGGCATAGATCCTCATGAGCCCCCGCGATTGTGGGGGCTCATGAGGATCTATGCCTCTTGCAGGATTATGTTTACGTTTGTAATATTCTTCCAGGTGGGATTTTTTGGCCGTTTATTCTCCGTCGAAAAAAAAGTGTTAGATAGAGTGATGACGGTTGTAGTGTTTTTGCAGTGTTTCCTTCTCTGCAGCGGAGAGGTGTTTTGGCGACCCCCTCCCTTTGACGCTCGGCCTTTGCCTTTTCCGTGATGAATACAGTTTGGGGGTTTCTCAGCGTGGATACATCGCTCAGATATTAATGTAAATGAATATAGCCTTGCCTTGACATATTTTTCTCCCCTACACATGTATAAAGGTCCTGTGAACAACTTGATCCCTCTCTCTCTCTCTCTCTCTCTCTCTCTCTCTCTCTCTCTCTCTCTCTCTCTCTCTCTCTCTCGCTCTCTCTCTCTCTTCTCTCTCACACACACACACAATGCACACGCACGCACGCGCGCACACACGCGTACACGTACGCATCCAAACGCTACAAACAGGTACACACCCACACACTGAAAAACGCACGTACGCATGCAAACACACACGCACGCACGCACGCACACAAACACACAAACACACGCATACTCTAGCACGCACGCAAGCACGCACGCACGCATGCACGCATGCACACACGCACACACACGCATGCAGACGCGTTTGCGCGCACACGCACATACACGCACACACGCAGACACACGCACATATGCACACACATAAACACGCATACACACACATACACACAAACACACACACACACAGGCCTACATGTATACATATACAGACATACTTACATGCATATATATATATATATATATATATATATATATATATATATATATATATATATATATATATATATATATATATATATATATATATATATACATACATACATACATACATACATATACATACGGCTAAACTGAGGAGTGAATTTTCTTTTGGTCGTATATTTGCTGAGTCCATTAAGATGACAGTTTCCAACACCCACGCACACTAACCCGGCTTGTTATATAAAATAAGTGTACTCAAGTTACTGGCCCCAAGAGATCTCCCAGCCAGCGGAGACGGCGGATTCCTTGTCGGATTCCGTCCCGTACGAGCGTCATCATTCTGCAGGAAAGAGAGCATCATACCCCCCCCCCCCTCCCCCCCCCCCCCCTCCGCAGGCGGCAAGCGTTTATGATAATCCGTTGCTCTCGCTGACTTAACTTATAACCATATTCGTCTATTTATTGGGACGTGTTGGTATTCCATCTACACTGATGAAATGTGTGCTGGTCTGTGATTTTGGCCCGTACGGCTGGACCCCCTACGGGCCCAAATCACAGACCAGCGCACTGTCTATTTGTACGAAAATAAATGAGACCTTGGACAGTTATAATAGCATTCTGCGTCTTATTTTTCTTTTTGTCATTTTTTCTTATTTGTATCTGTTGGTCTTGAGGTTCTAAATAGCACGACTAAATGACATTTTTTCAAAGCACCCTCCCCTCGCGCCAAACGCCCCTCAGCCGCACCTCTCCCTTGCCTCTTTCTCTTTCCAGCTTCTTAACACATTTGACTCTTGCTGCATCCGGATACGCGGCAATGCCGCGTATCTGGATGCGGCAAGAGTCAAATATGTCAGCATCCTTTTTGCAATAAAGGATATGACCCAGTTTCAACCCGGACGTGCAATGGTTTAAAATCTCCCGCCATTTGGCTGTGTTGCAGATTTCAGCGTAATTACCTGGATCATTAGCATCCTGTGAACCGTGTCCCTTGGAGTACATACATCGACGCGTCTCAGCGACACTGAATTGACTGGAGTTACTGTGGATTACTGAACTCTGCCCCTCCAGTTGCAAGCCGACCTCGCAGTGGGCCGCCATGTTGGATATTGCGGCGCGATCTATGTCTGCCTCTGATTTCCGGTTCCGTTACACAGGAAAGTAAGGTAAGAGCTGCTGGACTTTGTGTTGCAGGTATAAGTGCCGGCGCTTGTCTGTGATTTTCTATTTTACGGCAGGAAACCGTGAAGTCCAAAATCACAGACCAACGCACACATTTTCTTGTAATGTTGTATTTATTTATTTATTTAAATCTTAATAGGAATGCACTAAAGAGACGATTTTTTAGGGGAAAAAAAACAACAACGGTTGTCACAGTTTGAGTACTGATTAGAAAATCGGTATTAATTGGTTGGGTGGTCGTTTATTTGGTTGTTCTGGTTGAATTCCGGATAAGGTGTCTGGTCATTTGGTCGTTTGGTTTCTTCCGTTGTGTGTTCTCTGTCAGTGTGTTCACTTCCCAATGCGGAAAAGGCCATCGGGCCGACGTCGGCCCGGTGGCGTTTTGCGCATTGGGTTGTTCTTGTTATCGTGTGTCTGTCCATACATTGGTTGGTTGGTTGGCTAACTGACTGGCTGGCCGGTTGGCTGGCTGGTTGGTTGGTTGGTTGGCTGGCTGGCTGGCTGGCTGGCTAACTGACTGGCTGGTTGGTTGGTTGGTTGGTTGGTTGGTTGGTTGGATGTTGGTGTTCGTTCATTCGTCAGTGTTTGATCTGTCGTTTGGCCATTCGCTCAATTGTTTGTTTGTATTTTTCTTGTGCATATTTTTCTAGGAGAACAGTTATTTTTTCATAAATATGGCCGCGTGTCTCATCATATTCATTAGCCTGGTAATTGCAGTGTCCAATCAAAGCTGTTTGGATTTAATTCCTTCGACCCCCACCCTTTCCCCCCCTGTCCATGTAACCCACACCCTCTTCGCTCACCCCCTAATTTGCATAACAATGGAGGAGAGCGGCAGAGGGGCCCCACAATTAAAATCCAGGCCCAGAAGTGTGTGAGTGCATTGCCATGTGGCTGTAATTGTGTGCATCCGCCTGGAAAAGTAGTCCTGTCTAATTTATGCGTCGTCTCGCAGCGTCAACACACTCAAGAAGACCCCCGTACCCCTCCCAAGTCTCTCGTTCAAACCCTTGACATCTGTAAGAGACATAGATTCACATGAGTCCCTGCGAATGCAGGGGCTCATGTGATTCTATGTCTCTTGCTTAGCATGAGCATCGCAGTCGCTTGCTTGTGGAATTCATTGTCCTTAATGTACAGCCAGCACCATTAACCTGCAAATGACATAGATGCACACGAGCCCATGCATTCACAGGGGCTCATAAGAATCTTTGCAACTTGCTTACCGAGTTCAGCTCCAGTCCCACCTCACACTGAGAGCGTTAGTTGAAGTTAAGCAGACGACACTTCGTCGCCAGCTAATCTAATATCAACCAGAGCCATTATCGTCACCAAAGACGGCTCGACGACACCTCCAGTCGCCGCAGTAACAGTCCAAGACAAGTATTATTTAAATTAAAATTGCGGTCAGATGTCGTGGGACTCTTAAAATATATCGATTGCATTGTGTCAGTTATACTTTTCGAAGGCCGACTACCGCCGTAACTGTTCAAAGATACACTTCTGTAACTGTGACGAGCAGTTTTCTGTTCGACACTTTTTGCTATCTTGTGCCAATCTAATTGACACAAGATATAAGCGCTTCACAGCAGACTCCTTGAAGGTTTTGTTCCCAGATGTCCCCCCGGACAAAATTTCAGTTTCTTGAGAGAATGCAATATTTTTAACAAGATCTGAGCATTCATAGACTATGTGAATTTCGTTATTTTGACGTTTTTGAGAGTCTGTAGACGTTTCTTTTAAAGCCTCGTGAGACATTTTAGCATGACGTATTCTTATGGTATATTTACATCTTGTCTTAAGACCTTTCTTTTAGTCTGGCTGTCCAGATTTTTACCCATCCCGCGGTGAAATGGTCTTACGGCGTTAAACCCCAATCACTAACTAATGTAACAAACGGTTACGAAACGCTACACACAAGTCTTGTTATTTAGACGCAGGAGAATCCAGTTCAGCACACGTCGTCTTTATATCAAGTAACCTGACAATGACTCCACTCCGTTCTATGAATACAGTGCTATCAGTACGAGAAACAGCTAAAAATAGTTTGAAACGCTAACGGCTGCACAGAATAAATAAGTGCGATTACGCATGTGCTGTTGCTGCATGTCCAAACTGCTGTTAAAGTTCATTAGGTGTGCCGACAAGGCATAACAAGCACGAATGGTGCAGAAACCTGTCTTAAGATTTGTGCGTAATGGTACATAGCACATTCTGCCCCAGGATCGAAACTCCCCGAATTTAGAAGTAGCCCTCAGTGAAGGACTGTGTTACAATTATAGAGACAGATCGCGCATGGTAGTTCAAGGGTGGTGCCAGAATTGCTTGGCGCCTATGGGCGCCAAGCAATTCTGGCACCACCCTTGAACTACCATGCTCGATCCCTGTCGTGATGTGGTGCCGGTGTCGGGGCTGAATGAGTTAAGTAAGTAGTTACTGAAACCAGAGACACAGAGAAACTATGCCTCTGTTCAAAGGATAAATAAACAAGCATTGTCAGCATTTCCAACATATTTTTGTTAGTGTCAGGATGTTGCCGCTCGGAAAACGGTCGGAAAAGTTCAAAGTTCAATGGAGGTTCCTGACAAAAAAAAAAAAAAGAAACTTGGAAGAGTGGTGGAAAATCCTGTTCTTTTTAGGAGAGGAAATCTATAACAACCGTTCAGATGTAAGGTCCGTCCTTTGGTGAAATGTAACAATGGCTTAGTTTCACGGCCTCCGAGTCAGCAGAAGACTCAACTTCGCTCCCGCGAAACCTTGTTATACTTCCTGTCTCAGAAAGCAGATCAGTTCCCACTGCGCATAGGTCATCGGACCCACATCGGCAGCCGTTGGCCCGCGCACGAATGTGCGCAGGCCGACGGCGGCCGGCGTCGGCCCGATGGCCTTTTGTGCATTGAGTTGTTTTCTACCACTCTTATAATTTCTTTTTTTATGAAAGTTTGGCGTATGCTTAATTCTTTGAAGTTTGCTTTATCTTATGAACTTGGCGTAATGTTCTTATATTTCTTTATGAAACTTTGGCGGTAATGTTCTTTAATTCTTTTTTATGAAAGTTTGGCGGTAATGTTTCTTATAATTTCTTTTTTATGAAACTTTGGCGGTAATGTTTCTTATAATTTCTTTTTTATGAAACTTTGGCGGTAATGTTTCTTATAATTTCTTTTTTTATGAAACTTTGGCGGTAATGTTTTCGCTTCATTTCAAGTCGAGGTTCCCGAACATCTTTGCGCAAATAGTTGCCAAGCTTTTCTGGCACTGCACTTGAGCGGACATGGTCCATCTGTCTCCCGAACTGTTATTTACTCGGCAGAAGACAACTTTAAAATATGGGGATTTCATCTTATTTCAGTGCTCGGTGTGTGAGAGAATGGTTTTGTCCACATTTCACACTCGGTGTGTAAAGGAGTGGTTTTGTCCACACCTTACACTGTTTCTCACACAGTGTGGCCTGCGATACAGGATACGTAACCTGATCGGTGCTCGCCAGTTCTCCACAATACACCCCGGAAATCCCCCCACATCATTAACCAGATCCCTCCATTCACACGAGTAAACCAGGGGCGGGGGGCAAGACGCAGAACGGCAAAGGTCTCCTCCGTGTCAGAAAGCAATCTAAATTTGAACAGCAAGAGGTGCAGGTCATTTCTGACCACCTGGCAAGAGACATAGATCTTCATGAGCCCCAGCAATTGCGGGGGCTCATGAGGATCTGTGCCTCTTGCTGCGTTTGACATTGATTATCAGTTAGTGATGGAGCGCTGGGACTAACACAATGACTTCCTGGGTCCGCCTGACATCTCAACTGACGTAGGACACCACCCAGACAGCTTTTAAACTCATTCTACCCCAGACACACCACAGCAAGATATGGATCGACCATGATATTTCAAGGGTGATGCCAGAATAGCTTGGCGCCTATGGGCGCCAAGCTATTCTGGCATCACCCGTGAACTATCATGGTCGATCTGTGTCCTGCAGTGCAACGCAGTCTTCAGAGGATAATGGCAAAATTTAAGGATTTCGGTCTTGGGGTACAATGAGTTAAAATAGGGGTTTCATCATTGTCACGCGTTCTGCAAAAGGCGCAGATTCTCACGGACGCCTCCAGCCGCAAGGCCTCGTGAGAATCTACACACATCTTGCAAATATTATCAGGCTCATTTCTTACAACTCAGGTAGAAGGAGACAGAGGTTTACGCCTGTGCCGACAGACCAGGTTATGCTCGGAAATTGATGGCCAGCGACTTGAATAGACGATGTCTCTTTCTTTATCTGACTATTCGTCACTGGAGTTTCTTTCGTCAGTGTCACTTTACATTCTTGGGAAACAGTATTTTCATAGGGGCCTGACGGTGGTGCTTTGACTAAATGCAAATCCGCTGCGCCACCGCGTGCGTGCCACCGTGTCACTAGCTCAATTCAGTCTACAGAATTGCTCTAGTGACGCGGTGGCGCAGCGGATTTGCATTTAGTCAAAGCACCATCGTCAGGTCCCTATGAGTATATTGCATTCGGATAAGCTGAGCTTTCTTCATCCAGACAAGAAAGGTGACCCTGAATAAAATGCACAGAAAACCCGACAAAAAAATTAAAGAAACACTCCAGAAAGGACAATAGCAACAATTTATTTTTCTGAATTGGTGCAAGGTCTCTCAAGGTCACCCTTTTTTTAAATAACCCACTTAACCCTACGGCCAAATTTGATGGGAGATGTCACCTATCGCAGGACATGGATCGACCATGATAATTCAAGGGTAGTGCCAGACAAGCTTGGCGCCATCAGGCGCCAAGCTAATCTGGCACTACCCTTGAATTATAATTATAATTATAATAACCCTAACCCTAAATTGGTTGAAGTCTGCACACGGAGTCTTGGAAGCCAGAAAAAAATTAACTCATTCAGCCCGACGGCAGTCGTTCCAAAATTTTGGAGGTGTCATCTAGTGACTATGCACCAGTTGCAGGAGATGGATCGACCATGATAATTCAAGGGCAGTGCCAGTTTAGCTTGGCAAGCTAATCTGGCACTGCCCTTGAATTATCATGGTCGATCCATCAACAGGCGCCAAGTTAATCTGGCACTACCCTTGAATTATCATGGTCGACTCATCTCCTGCTGTAGTGCGTCAGGGCTGAATGGGTTAATCAAATGCGTACGTTGTATTTTAGTGCCTAGTGACTTGACCTGCGTATTAATAGAAATCGTTTCTTTCAGAACAGCAATGCATAACATTTTTATAACGTGTGTGTGTGTGTGTGTGTGTGTGTGTGTGTGTGTGTGTGTGTGTGTGTGTGTGTGTGTGTGTGTGTGTGTGTGTGTGTATGCTGGCACCAGAGGAAATTAGAAGCGATACAGTAGTAGTTAAGCTGTCAATGTGTCAACTGAGGCTGATGTAATGGTACCGGCGCTGCTGGCGTGATCATTACGTTGAGATCAGACGATCGTGAACAGCAGTATTAGACCCTGCTGGGCTATATTAGGGATGGGTGGATGGCGGTGGAGGGGAGAGGCTTGGAGCGTAGGTGGGCACACTTGGATCTTGTGCCGGAAACACCGTCCAATGTTATAAGGAAAATTCCCCCCAGCCCCCCCCCCCCCCCCCCCCCCCCCAAAAAAAAAAAAAAAAAAAAAAAAAAAAGAAAAAAAAAAAAAAAAAAAAGTTAAATATCAAAAGACATACACTTTAGCGTTTCTGAGTCATTTGAATCGTTTAATCCCTTCACTACAGTGGTCGTAGACTGTGTTTCTGTAATATTTGTTGAATTCAACGCCACCCCCTATAGCAAAACATCTTCGGGCCCTCGGCGGCCGCAGCCATCGCGGCCGTCGTGGGCCCACGGACCTCTGTTTACTGGGAAAGAGCTCCAGCTGTCCAAGGACCATGGGATACAAACTGTAGTCAGAAACAGGCGCATGAGGATCTATGCCTCTTGAAATTACGTAGTGTACGTCGTGTTTTGGCAGTAAAGGGGTTCACTCATTCAGCCCGACGCATGTATTTCCCAAATTTTGGAGGCGTCATCTAACGACTATGCACTAGTTGCAGGAGATGGATCGACCATGATAATTCAAGGGTGGAGCCAGATTAGCTTGGCGCCTGTCGGCGCCAAGCTAATCTGGCTCTACCCTTGAATTATCATGGCCGACCCATCTCCTGCTGTAGTGCGTCAGGGCTGAATGGGTTAAGTTATCGATCGATATATTTGTTTTGGTGTGCCAGAAGTGAATGGGCAATCGTCTGTTTCGTAGTGCCAAATAGATGTACCCAAAATTCTACTCCATTCATTGTCCAAACCTATCAACGCTGTTTTTCAATTGCTTACAAATGTTTGTTTCCCTCCGTATCAGCGTGCTGTTCGTCAAGATGAAGTCCATTGTCTGTTGAGGTCTTTATATTAATTTCAGGCCAGCGAGTGGATTTCCTGAACACTGCACACGGGTGTGTTTCACATGCAGACCAGATGACAATTTCCCGCTCCTCTGACCACTCTCTCAATATAATGCACGTGATCCTTTGCCTGTCCAAGACGACCTGTTCTTTCTATGAGTGCCGGTGACCCATCTCTGACAACAATAGGCACAGATTCTCATGAGCCCCTGTCAGGGGCTCACTAGAATCTGTGCCTATCGTCGTCAGAGATGGGTTGCTTTTAGGAGCTCATGAGAATCAAGGCTTCTTGCCAATGGACGAGGCTTTCAGATCTGGTGAATGCAAAATAGCTACACACGCCTGGCCATCCTCGACAACGTCCACTTATATGTGTCAAGGTCTCGGATTTTAGACCGTACAGACTGCAGCCGTTAAGTACAAAGTCTCAGATCACTACACACATGTTCTTTCTGCAAAGCCGAAAGACCCAAAATCACAGACCAGCACGCAGTCCTCTGGTAATGTGAAATGTGTTCTCGAATGTTATGATGTCCTTCTGCGCCAGACCAAAAACAGTTACCAAGCCCCCAGGCCATTATCACTACCACGCGTGTCAAAGCGCGCAGATATATTTAGAAAGGTGGGATGGTTCAGAATTGGGACTTGGAGCTATTTAATATTGTTTATTTTTATCCATCTTGTCACTTTTTTTTTTTTTTAATCCATCTTGTCACGTGTTTTCACTCACGGGCTTCCGAGACTCCGTCTGACTTGCGAATTTGCTGAGATACTCAAATCTTGAAAGAGAAGCCACACCACCCTCAGTAAATCGGCTCAGTGGAACTGGATAACCGGCCAAGTGAGCAAAAGAGGAGTTTTTTGCTCTGCGCGTGGAGTGAAATAGAAGCGAAAATAAGCCATCTGCACTTTGGCGTTGACCTTTTGAAGATCAAGCAGGATATTTGACTCTGCTTTTTGCCACGTCTTACAAAAGTCTGTCGGTGCAGCCCCCTTTTTCAGCTCAGGGTCCTTGAGAAACGTAATTGTAAAACCAATAACCGGGCCCATTCCACGATCTTTTGGCTGAACAGCCCTCGAGGGCAATCTCGGTGAACAATATTTGCCGAGGAAGCAAATTCGCATTGGAAAAGGATTTTTAGATTTACAAAAACCGCCCTATTCCGTCTAAAAATGCCGCAACTTGACATTCTGAATTCACTCGCCTGGTCTTAAGTTTACGCTCGCGTGGTGAACGACTTATGTATGCAAGAGGCATAGATCCTCATGAGCCCCCGCTCTAAGCGGGGGCTCATGATGATCTGTGCCTCTTGTTCGTCAAGTGTGCATGTGTTCCTCAGCTGAAGTAGGTTCTGGTTGTTCGGTGTACGAGTTTCAGGGAGATTTAGAGATGGCAAAAGTTCTCATGTTGAAGTAAATTGTGTTTGCATTCGGACGGGTTCCCGTACAACGTAACCTTTTATTTTTTCCTCGTCAGTAAATTAAAATGGAGAGCTTTTTGCTGGCATATGATGTACGTACGCTCTACTTCAATTAACGCTGCCTGTCAAATCGAATTTGTACGGAGTCAGGTTTAAATAGGTGTCGAGTTGATCTGGCATTACCCTTAAACTGTCACTGTCATGCGCGATCCATCTTTAGCTGGTCTTTAATGTTAGCAGGTTTTTGTTCGTGTTCATGAGCAGGTTTTTGTTCGTGTTCATGAGCGGCTGATGGAGAGAAAAAAAAATAAAATAAATAAAACAGAGCCACCCTGTGCACTATAACTTTTTTTTTTCAAAAATAAAAACAAAATAAAATCTTGAAAATGCCGACGTTAACAGCATGCCAGTGCAAAATAGTTTGTGAACAAACAAAACAAAAAACAATAACAACATCAACAACACGTATGTTATTATGGAAGCAGGCGTTTACAAAACGCGAGCCGTTCGATTCATGTGAAACAATGCAAGGAAATGGGGAATTTTATGGAAAGTCTTTTAAGCCGGTCTGTGCCCCAAAACGTCTTCGGGCCCACGACGGCCGCAGTGGGCCCGCGCACAGCCGTGCGCGGGCCCACTGCGGCCGTCGTGGGCCCGAGGACCTTTGTTCACTAGATGTCGCTTATTCTTGGGCCATTCCAGTTGCCCGCTCGTTATCGGTGTCGTTTGGTTGGTTAGTTCGGGGTTTAACTTCCACAGCACCGAGGTGATCATGGACGGCCCTGACGGGCGGGTTATGGGGGACAGGGAAATCTATTGCCTATGGAGTACGACCTGAACACTGATCAACTCAGGGGCACTCCAACTGTGCCACTTTGATTTACCAGGACCTTTCAACGGACATGCTATTGAACAAATCCGTTTCCCCCCCCCCCCCCCCCCCCCCCCCCTGGATTGTGAGTCCAGCTACCGGGGCCGGGACGGGGATTCGAACCCACGACCCGGCGATTCCCTTCGCTCTCCTGCTTAGACGTTTAACCGCCTGAGCTATTTCGGACTCGGGTGTCATTTCAATTTTTGTTCCATTTTTATCTCCTCTGCTGCTAACTCAAGTCTCGTTCTGATACTTCTCTGCGATTTGTTGTGTCATCTAACGATCTGCGCGCGACGGTCCGGAAGGACTAAACTGGTGTGACTCACGGTAGCTCAGTGTTTGCCAACTCATCCATATTTCGCGCAGATACCCACAGGCAAGAAACAGACGCTACTTTTCATCAACTTGAATCAATGGCGAGTGTAAACGCCCTCGCACACGGCACGCTCGACTTCGTCGCAAAGAATGTCACCGCGCTCTTGTGACCGGCGACTATTGACGAAAACTGCACGAGCTGAACTTGCCTACTTTCACCATGTGAGGAACACGTGTAGAATAAATTACACCCATCCGGCAAGCAAGAGGCATAATTTCTCATGGGTCCCTGCTGTCGCAGGGACCCATGAGAAATTATGTCTCTTGCCGACGTTAGGAAATAGCTGAAAACGCGCTCCCTCTGGACGTAAAATAGAATGGAAAGATGCAAGCTTTCGATCTAGAGGGCGCTGCCTCATAAACTTATTATGGGATGGCTAATTGCGTCCCTTGCTATTATGTCAGGCCGGCCGAGGGCCCTCGTCAGCGCGGACTGCAGGCAGTTTATGGACACTGGGAGGAAATTGTTTTTGTTTTCACGCTCCAGCAGAGGACAAAATGTCCCAGGCCAACCCCTACATTGACTCAAAGAGATCCCGCTGTAGAAGGCATAGATCTTCATTGCTCGTCCGCTGAGAATACCATGTCCCAAGACGATCCCAGAGCGAAATAGTTCCGTCATCAGGCGACATAGCTCCTCGTGCGTTTCTGGAAGATGGCCATTGCTGTCATTTAGCAGCAGGATTTACGCCTGTGTTTTTAAGTCGGCGATACTCGATCAAGATTTAGCAGAGAACGCCCACTGGGTTCGACCTGCCAGAGGCATAGATTGCGATGAGCCGTGGCATAGATGTACGGGGACTCATGAGGACATGTGATTATTTTGGTGACGGCAGTTTTCATGATGATGTGTCCCTTGTTTCCTCAGACGCCGGATCAGGGGCAGCATGTCCAGCTGAGGAGAACAGTGCTAAGAAATCAGCTGCTGAGCTTGCATGCTCACAGATTTGACCCCATAACCCTAAAAAAGCACCTCAGTCTGAGAGACACAGAGTAAAATGCCCAACCTATACACCAGCAAGAGGTATATATTCTCATGAGCCCCTGCATTCGCAGGGGCTCATGAGAATCTATGCCTCTTGCACATGGAAGGAGAGAGCTGAAGAACTTGAGGGATTAGCTGCTGGTCATGCTGAAGGAAATGGGGTGGGTGGAAGGAGGGGGGGGGGGGTCGGGGTACGAGGGGGGTGGGGGGGGGGGGGTCGGAGGTCGGCACGAGCCTTGCCCCAGGCTGTCTGAAACTGGGTAATTGACAGTCCCGTAAAACAGAGGAGACAATACCCTCCCTGCTACCCCATTATCTCACGGTGCTTCCCAAGTACCCTCTGTCAGCAAGATTCCTTTTTTAGTGTGCACTCTTTCTTCGGAATATTTCGTCTTTGCTTGCAAACTCTCCTCCGGAAGTTTGGTTGTCGGATTCCTGTAGTATTTCTAGTCTTTCAGGACTGACGTTGACAGGTAATTCTGTTTGAGCTAAAGATTTAAACCCTCATCATCTCTCTCTTGTTTCCCTTACCCCTCCCCACCTCCACCCCATACCCGCCCCTTCCCACCCACCAACTCGTATTTCTAGTGAAAATACCACCCCCAACTTCCTACTACTTCCCTCTCTAAGGTTTGCTATGCTGTTTGTCCCATCACCCGTTAAAAGAGAACAATCTTTGCGTAATGAAAGGCCATCTCTCAAGCCGCATGAAAAAAGATCCTCCGATTATTTTTTTCATTTCCAGGCAAGTCCTTTTTCCGCCTGCAAGAGGCATAGATTCTCATGGGCCCCTGCGAACGCAGGGGCTCATGAGAATCTATACCTCTTGCTTGCAATGATGAGCCTCAGTGCTGACCCCAGGCTGAGGGAGTCGTCCGCATGACACAAATTATCCTTCTGTTGTTTTTCATTGTCGAGGAAGTCCGTCGGTTTTCTGCAAGAGGCATAGATTCTCATGAGACCTTGCGGTCGCAGGGGCTCATGAGAATCTATGCCTCTTGCTTTCAAGAATCGGTTTCATATATATTTGGCTCTCATGTGGAGTTAACGCTGCGACTGAAACTTGAAAGGTGGAATTACGTTTTACAACCGTTTGGATACTGAATGCGATGTTTGCCGGCTACAATTTTGAAACATCCTCGCTTTTGTGGTCCGGCGCTAGCAGTCTTTTGTGCAGCAGCGCGTAATTGTCTCTCTCCTTCTCACTGCCTCTTATGGAAGATGGATAGACCACTATTGATCAGGTGCAGTGCCTGATTATCTTGGCGCACTGCCCTATAGTGGTTGATCCTGCTTGAGCGCAGTGCTAAGGGAACGGTTTTAGAATGTGAACTAATCACATTCTTGTGTGTTGCTTTTGTTTTCGTTGTCGCTGTTGTGTTTTTGTTGTTTGCCGCTGTAACTGCTGTGTCCATTGTGTAAGACTGTTAGAACCATCTGCAGTCTGATGTCCGCAACAGTGCTTCTGTAATAGCTTTCCAAACTGCCCTATGAAAAAAGTGCTACCACGATAAACCGACTGTTCCATCTACTCTCTCTCTCTCTCTCTCCTCTTCTTTATCTTCTCTCGCACACCTAGCTTACTCTCTTCTATGTTTCTCGATTAAGCATGTTTATTTTCCTATTTTTTTTCTCCATCTAGCCTCCAAATTGTTTGTTCCGTTTTCTAACTTGTTTTTGATAGTATACAAAATATCATACCTACTTATATGTTAGATAATTATGTCCGCACGTACGTGTGTATGTGTATGTACAAAAGTGCGCATGTGCACGAGCACATATTATATGTGTGTCTGTGTGCGTGTGTGTATGCGTGTGTGTGACGTTTATTATTAGTTATTTTTTGTTGTTTGGTTGGTGTTCCTTTTTTTAAAGTAGCTTAGCAAGGACAGATTGTAAGAAAGGCCTGCGCGCCTAATATCTCAATCCTTGGAAAATAAAGTTTCGTTCGTCTCGTCTCGTCTCCTCTCGTTCGTGAATTGATCTCAATAACTCGTCATCTCTCTCAATAACACAGTACATCGTCAGTCTCTATCTCATCACACGCTCTCTCCTCACACTCAACATCTCTCATCCATCATCTCCAGTCTCTCTACTCTCGTCTGCTCTCTGATGTGTGTGTGTGTGTGTGTGTGTGTGTGTGTGAGAGAGAGAGAAAGAGAGAGAGAGAGAGAGAGAGAGAGAGAGAGAGAGACTGTATGTGTGTGTGTGTGTGTGTGTGTGTGTGTGTGTGTGTGTGTGTGTGTGTGTGTGTGTGCGTGCGTGCGTGCGAGCGAGCTAACTGTAATGTGATTTATTGTCCACGCCATATCCATTTTTCTTCATTACCTAGTGTGAGACACCTCGCCCTGACTAGGTTAGGCGCCATATACATTATCGTTATGACTCGTCTTGTCAAGACAATTATTTATTATTATTGTTATTTTTGGTTTCTGTGAGTTGTATTTTGCATGCAGCTGCACAATGATTGTGGACCATGACTATATTATCTTCCTTTTTTCTCTTTTGATGCCTGCTACTTGATGTAACATGGTTCTTTTCATTGTATTGTTCAGGTACTTTACGCATCACGGCCCGATAGCTTTTGCGTACTGTCTCTTCAGATAATAAGTAGGCCAGTGTTTCAGTGAGTGCCACCTTCACCACACGTCGGAGACGCAATGCTTCGAGTTGACGCTTTTCTGTGGCGGGAGCTCGACCCAGGGGAGGACAGTCAGCAGCCGCTTCGTGACCAGACAAGAGAGATTAGGGGGGTAGAAAGTGCGTGTCGCCCGAAGGTGGCGCTATATGTTTGGCAAGGGAAGGTAGTGTAAATTTGTTTTCAATTGTTGGCACTTACTTCGTGCGTTCTTTTTCATTGACTTGGATTGTGCACCTAAAGCTGTTGGTATTCAGACTTAGAGGCTGGCACACGTGTGCTTAGGAAACTAGAATCAGTGTCTGAACCCGTGTGCTTACAAACAGAAAACAAACAAACACACAAGAAATCAAGCAACCAATAACTCAATCTTGAAATCGATATATCGATCAATCAATCAATCGATCGATCAATCAATCAATCAATCAATCAATCAATCAATCAATCGATCGATCGATCGATCATTCGATCGATCAATCAATCAATCAATCAATCCAGCGATCCAGCAAGCAATCCAAAAATCAGTTCAGCAAATGTTTTTATTTAACTATACTTTTCTGTCTATCGCAATAAGTGATTGCAAAGTGACGAAAGTACCTTGCTGTTTCCTAACGACTGAAGACACCAGGTAATCGACATTTCAACTTCTTTTTCTCACCCCGACAAGCCGCCATTCTGAACCTCCCTCCTCCCCCCCCCCCCCCCCCCCCCTCAGTTTACACACTTCGCGGTGTACGTGCAGGTGTGTTAAATACTCGGCCAGCGTGCTTCGTGCCGCCTGTTGCACTGTCATCAATTCTTCGCCTGTCGTAGTGTTTGGGAAAATATTCTCAAGCACCATCGGCTTAATGTTGTAGTTTTGTTCTCACTTGCAGTAGGTCGACGGGCCGACATCTCTCTCGTTCGTGCGCGGGCCAACTGCGGCCGACGTCGGTCCGAGAATCTTTTGCTTACTTGTAGTTCCGCCGCGTTCGCCCCAGCGTCGTCTCTCTCCCACATCCTAGGACACAGTTTGAGAACGGCGTCCGTCTGCGTGCCGAGACACGGATCATCCCGCGCCCATGCAGATCGCAGGGGCTCATGAGGATCTGTATGCCTCTTGTCGGCGAGAGTGAGGATAATTTAAATGTGTTGAAGAGTCAGTTAAATCAGTCTGCGGTGGTTTCATCCGTGGTCGTTGCCGATCCATTTCCTGTGGTGAGGGACAAACTAGGAAATCTGTCGCCGCGATACAGACGTCTTACACCATCCAGGACGTTTATAGATTCACGATGTCCTCAAAATGTTCAGTTCTCTCTTATGCAGCGAAGTGGCCCCAGCCCCCGATCCCCTTCCGTCACCCTCCACTCCTACCCCACTCCCCTCCCCCCCCCCCCCCCCCCGCCATGACCCCCGACAGCCCCGTAGTAGGCATGAGGTTCTAATCCTCACAGATCCCCGTTTTCGCATCGTAAAAATTTCCTGATCCAAGGGCACAACACAGTCGATCGCTTCGATAGCAGCCCAATGCGCGAAAGCCGGCCATCGGGC
Source organism: Semisulcospira habei (assembly GCA_036245525.1). NCBI lineage: Eukaryota > Metazoa > Mollusca > Gastropoda > Semisulcospiridae > Semisulcospira > Semisulcospira habei. Next base: position 51,903,287 of record BTPG01000004.1, on the reverse strand, counting down.
CGACGTCGGCCCGATGGCCTTTTGCGCATTGGGAGAGGTGTGAAGAAAGGCGCTGGACCTTGCGCGGATTCGAAAAAATATGAGCGATCCATAGTCAACCAGAACCAGTATTGACACTATATCGAAAAGGATCTCTGGGAAAGCTTCTGATGGCTGGGGCCGCGGAGCGCGTGTGGGTCTTTCCGAGCTTTCGAGATCCCATCTTGACCGAACAACTGAGCTCACTCAAACAAGCAAATGGCAATCCATCTGCTAGAGGCATAGGGGCGGTCCGTGGCGCAGTGGTTAAGGCGCCTGCCACCAATGCCAAAGGTACGAGGTTCGAAAACGGGTTCCGGCGTCGGACTTTTCTCCTCTGGTAAGTGGTGTCACCGTTAATTCGGGCAGACCGTCGGGGGTTCTTTCTCCGGGTACTCCGATTCTTCCACCCCCTCCCACCCCCCACCCCCCCCCCCCCCCCCCCCCCCACCCCCCCATCCCCCACCCCCACCCCCCACACTTTGGTACCGGTTTCAGGCCACTTTACAAATTTCAAATACAAGCGATCAAAAATTTCCGTAACTAGCTGAGCTGACCTTCGTCTGTCTTGTACTGTGTTTGTCTTCAGAGTAAATCTGTGTCTGTCATGTGAGTGTGCGTGTTTGGGTTTCAGTTCGCGGCGCTTTGAGTCGATTTCCCAAAAATTGAGAAAAAGCGTCCATGTAATACCGGTATTATTATTAGATCATCATGAGCACTGTGCATCTGAAGGGCTATTTAAGGATACCTGTTGTTGGTCGCATTTGCAGCCGTGTTTACTCAGGTCTGCAATGAGTTAGTCAACGACCAGTGATGATACTGCTCGAGAAACTGAAGCCGATCTCACGGAGTTATATTTCAGTAATCGTCGCTGCCGTTTTCGTTAACTCATTCAGCCTGACGGCCGTATTTCCCAAATAATGACTATGCGCCAGTTGCAGGAGATGGATCGACCATGATAATTCAAGGGCAGTGCCAGATTAGCTTGGCGCCTGTCGGTGCCAAGCTAATCTGGCACTGCCCTTGAATTATCATGGTCGACCCATCTCCTGCTGTAGTGCGTCAGGGCTGAATGGGCTAAAGGTAATCTTACGTGACAATGTAGATGTCCACGGACAAGGAACGGTGTAGGTGATTATTTTTTCATCACGAAAATGATATCAAAGGGGTAACGCCGAGACGATCTGTTGCGGAAAAGAGTGTTTCATAATTATCAGGTACTGTTTCGCGTTTGGTGTCCGAAATCCGGACGAGAACGGTTAATGCCGAGCGTGTGAAATGCAGAAAACATCCCAAACGAAGAGGGGAGTACGCTTAGAAAAGACAAGTTTCAACACAATTTATTCATATTTGGTGTAAGTCCTGTTTAACCGGACAAACAAACAAGTGTACAACTCGCTAATTATCTTGTCAGTGTGATGAAGCTAAGCGTTTGTTGTCGTTTTTATGCGTTTTCTTTTTTTAACTCTTTGGGCGTCGGTAGCGGTTTTAGTCGCGATGATTTCTGCAGGAATCATCGCGACTAAAACCACTGCCGTCACCCAAAGGGTTAATCAACGTTTTTCCCTGATACCCTCTCTGTGATGTCATTTTTTAAATTTATAATTATTTATTTTTTATATATTATTATTATTATTATTTTTATTTTATTTATTTATTTATTTTTTATTTATTTATTTATTTATTTATTTAATTTTTTTTTTTGGGGGGGGGGGGGGGTTAAGAGTATGGATGGGCGAAGAAATGAAGCAGAAGAGGGGGTGAGGGGGTGAAGGGGTGTGTGTCACTGAGTGCTCATTGGGTTACCGCTGGCAGCTGTAGCCCATGCTAGTCCTCACGTAAGTCCACCACGAAGTGGAGCGCAACCGATCTGATGTCAGACACGACGGTTGACTATAGACCGAATACAGCTAGCTTCCTCCGTCAGTCTTAGTTGGAACTTGAGACCATTCTTTGCAGACTCGAGGCACTGATTCTCATTAGTCCCTGTTGCCTGCAGAGGCGTATAAACATCTATTCTTCTTCGAAGATGGAACATACCTGCTTTTTACCTGCAGACATCAAAACATACTTTGTGACTCTTACCATTCGGCGAGAGGCCAGTATACGCTCAAATCCTTATTTTTGCAAGAGGCATAGATTCACATGAGCCCCTGCGTTCGCAGGGGCTCCTGAGAATCTATGCCTCTTGCTCGCAAGAATCGCCGCCTCATTTTCATGTACCTCTGCACCTCAGTCGATAAAAATCATCAGATACCATTCATCAGACATGACAATGAGATCATCTGAGCGAGTTCTGATGCGATCACTAAAGACTCCCTCAGGCGTGAGGTGCAAGGCAAATCAGGCGACACACACTACACCGCATGGGTCGTCCACACACTGCTGGCATTGTTTGGCGAAAACGGTGTCACCTAGTCTGAAATTCTGTCGTTGAATCAATGTGCGATGATGACCTGCTTTGGCGTCTTAGGAACATAGAAGAAGCGACCAAGTGAGTAGGAAAAAGCACTGTCAAGTGAGAGAATTGTGCATGATATACCAATGATCATAGATCTACTTTGGTGCAAGCACCAAAAAAAAAAAAAAAAAAAATAGTGCTTTTTCCTACTCACTTGGTCGCTTCTTCTAAATTACAAGCACTGGCAGCCAACCCTTTCGGTCTAGTCTTAGGAACATGGACATAAATGAGGTCACACACTCACAAGGCACTCGTAGACAGTGCGCGATATCCATTTCCGTTTAAGAAATACGTTCATAAATGTTCTAAAGGGTTAAAATATTTAGAGCTCTTTGGTCCACCACGAAGGTGACTTCAAAGACGAGGCCTCCGAATAGGGTCTGAACAGATTTTGACCCCAGCTGGATTCTAACTCGCGACCATTCGGACAATAGTCTGAGGATCTGCCACTCGAGCTACTCTGAGCTCCCCATTCTAAATGGTGCCAGTCTATGACGTGGTAGCTGATGTGTCCCTGCAGTCGGTACCCCATGTGTAAGGAGAGCAGATCTTCATTCATGATCTTCGCAATATGCGTCTCTAGACAATCCCTTTCCACGTGAGATTGTATTTATGGGCATGGCCTGCGGGACGCTCCTAGACCTTCTTGAGCACCATCAGCTTGGTACCCATCCTCAAGAGGCGTAGATCCTCATGAGCCCTCGCATTCTGCGTGGGCTCATGCGGATCTATGCCTCTTGCAAACTGCTTTGTATCCCTGCAAGACCGTCTCCTTCTGGGGAAAGGACTCGGTGGTCGTAGTTATCAGGCTCCAGGTGAAATTAAGAAAACAACCTCGCTGTCCAGGGAACACAGCACATGCCTTCATCCAGGGTCCTTCCGTCTGCAAGAGACACAGATTCACATGAGCTCCTGCTGTCGCAGGAGCTCATGTGAATCTGTGTCTCTTGCTACAAAACTAGCTTCTGCTGTCCTGTCAACTCGATACTTTATTTTGGGTTGAGCGTAAGAGCTGAAGAGTGTACCCTAACTCAGTGTGACGGACCTAAGGATAATAATAATAATAATACCGTTATTATATAGGCGCTTTTTCTCAATTTTGGGGAAATCGACTCAAAGCGCCGCGCCTGAAACCCAACACATACACTCACGAAACAGACACGGATTTACGCCATTTAAGACAAACACAGTACAAGACAAACGAAGGGCCAGTCAGCTACTGAAGTTACAGAGATTTTTGATCGCTTGTATTTGAAATTTTGTAAAGTGGCCTGAGACCGGTACCAAAGTGTGGGGGGTGGGGGGGGGGGTGGAAGAACCGGAGTACCCGGAGAAAGAACCCCCGACAGTCCGCCCGAATTAACGGTGACACTTACCAGAGGAGAAAAGTCCAACGCCGGAACCCGGTATCGAACCTCGCACCTTTGGCATTGGTGGCAGGCGCCTTAACCACTGCGCCACGGACCGCCCCTTAGAATCATTAGGATGGATAAAGCGGATGTGAAGCGGGTGGAAAGGCAGCAGAACCTGTCTAAACAAGGGAGAAGTGGGGTGGCATAGCAATGAAAAGGCTAGATGAAGTCGTCTGAATGGTGACACACGAGCAAAACATGTCACGGGTCGGCTGTGACTGAACATGCGGTGGTCTTCGCAAGCAGAAGAATACAGCTGGAAATTGGAAACCAAGAGACAATGATCATATAGAGCTCCAGCGTTTGTAGGGCCTCAAGAAACTCTTGTGTCTTTTGCAGATGGATGAATTTCGCTGAAGAAGGGCGGATGGGCTGATTTTTAGACTTTCACGTCCCTCCTCCCAGGAGAAAGCAAAGGGGAGTGGGTAGCGGGGGAGGGGGGGGGGGAGACGGGGGCGTAACCCATTTCACCCCATGGGCGCATTTCGCAAATTTTACCTCCTCACGACAGTGTACCAGTTGCAGGAGATAGATCGACCATGATAATTTAAGGCGCCAAGCTAATCTGGCACTACCCTTGAATTATCATGGTCGACCCGGCCCCCGCGTTAGGGCGTCGGGGCTAAATGGGTTAAGATGCTGTGACAGGGCTTAGGCGAGAGTCGGTTCACCGCCAAAGTAATCCACGCGTCGCGACGCCGACAAAAGGCTCGCACAGACGTTGATCTTGACCTTGGACTCGACCTCCATTGCTTCAAAGCCCTCTGTGATAGTGGAGCGGACAGCGATTTCGATGAACGCCTGTCTGGATGGTTCGGCTGCCTGCGACTATAAAGACGGCTTTTTCAAAATAATTGGTATGTGCAGTCCGAAATAGCTCAGGCGGTTAATCGTCGAAGCAAGAGAGCAAAGGGAATCGCCGGGTCGTGGGTTCGAATCCCCGTCCCGGCCCCGGTAGATGGACTCGCATTCCAGGGGGGGGGGGGGTGGGGGGGGGGGGGGGTAGGGGAGACGGATTTTATCAATAGCATGTCCGTTGAAAGGTCCTGGTAAATCAAAGTGGCACAGTTGGAGTGCGCCTGAATTGAACAGTGTTCAGGTCGTACTCCATAGGCAATAGATTTCCCCGTCCCCCATAACCCGCCCGTCAGGGCCGTCCATTATCACTGCGGTGCCGTGCACGTTAAACCCGGAACTAATCGAAAAAATAATTGTTATGTATTTCTGAAAGTTAAAGGATAGGATCTTCGGAAAGTACGGTGGGTGGTGGGTGGTGGGTGGTGGGGGAGGGGGGGGGGAAGAGTGGGAGGGTGTGGCGTGGAACGGGGGGGGGGGGGGACAGAGGCTTGGGGCAGGGTAATGCTTGTTGCATGAATCTATGAAGACAAGGTTCTTATCTCCATACCTGACCCTATTTTCTCCACTGTCTGCATCGCCGTGTGAGGTTTTCAGGTATACGGTTTATGTCGTGAGCCACCATTCACGCTTACGTCGTAAGTCAGTCTAGCGTACACAACGACAGTCACTTTGCACGCAAGGACGTGACATCAATTCTCCCAGGTCCTTCCGTCTGCATGAAGCACGGATTCTCATGAGCCCTGCGAAGGCAGGGGCTCAGGAGAATCCATGCCTCTTGCTGTGATAGGCTGATGTCAAAATTTCGTCTCTCTTCCTCTGGAGGAGGGAGTCAGCGGGTTTGAAATCTGCGACAGGAGACTGTCCGCTTTGATGGTGCATCTCATTCGAATACTTGACATCCAGGAATCTTCTCCGTCCGGAAACCACATGAAGCTGGGTGAGTAAGGGACATAGCTTGTCATATGCCCGGCGATCTGCAAGGATCCATGAAGATCTGTGCTTTTTCAAGGTGGGTGGCGATTTGGTGCAGGGTTACGTTCATTATGCAAATCTGTCCGTATGTGTGTCTGTCTACACCACAGGGTCCTGCACCTAGACGAACAGAAGAAAAAAAAAATCACCGGGGTTTGTCATTTTCGTCCTCTCAATCCCCTGTTTTGCTGACGCTGAAAAAAATAAATATAAGCGATTTCTATGAATGTCGGGGTCCATTACGTGCTTTCTTTATCATTATTCTTTCCGTAAGAATCACGTACTGAGAAACACTCCTCTACTATTGAATGCTGTTCCATTGTCGACGGTTTCAAGAATCTCATGTAAATGGAGCCACAAGAAGCATAAGTCTTCATGGGCCCCCGCAAATGCGGGGCTCATGAGGACCTATGCTTTTTGCCTCTTGATTGCGTTGTATCAAGTGCTATATTGTTACCGTGTCATAACGGTTCAGCAGGCATGCTACATGAGCGTATATCCAATACCTTGCCGTGGTATATGATATTTGGGACCTACAAGAAGCTTGCTGATCTCATGTCGGGGTAGACAGTGCGTTCGTGAATAAATGTTTTGTCGACGACATACAAAAGATTTGCTAGGCCTGCAGGTTTAAGGGATATTTTTAATGTGCCATTGTCGGCTGGCGATTGTTGATATGTGCCATTCTCGGCTGGCGATTGTGGATATGTGCCATTCTCGGCTGGCGATTGTTTGGGGCGCACTCAGTGTCTGTCGGTTGCAGTCGAGAAACAGCAATGGATTTGTTTAACCCCATCAATGTTAATAGACGTAGATTGTGTTTTTGAAATCATTTTAATTCAGTGTCAAAGGTCACCTGCCGTCAAAGGAACACAGACACAAAGCGGTTTCAGCAAGAGGCATAGATCCTCATGAGGCCCCGCAATTGCGGGGCCTCATGAGGATCTATGCCTCTTGCAGTACAGTTGGATGATGTTCAGTTTCTCTCGGCAATGAAGAGGTTAATGGACCCCGTCTCCCCTACCCCCCCCCCATACTCCCCCTCACCCCCTCCCCCCACCGCGCGACACGCCAACCCCTCCCTCCGTTCCCTCTCCACTTTTGTCACCTACCAGATATTATTTGTAAATGAACACGAAGGGAAAGGATTGGAAACAACTCCAGGCATTGGTGATTACTATAAATCGCTAAGACATCAATTTTTTTTTTAAATTTTTTTTGGTTTTTGTTTTCGTATAGGGCTTGGGAAGTTGACGTCGTCACGCTAATCGTGGTGGCCATCTTGAGAGGATTCGCGATTAGGCCCTCATAGGGAAATCGCTGTCGGGACAATTTCAGGAAAGTCCTGACGAGCTATAAGCAATAACAGCAAGTCTTGCCATCACCTTAGGAAACCGCTAACCAGAATCTGTTTTTGTTTGTTTCCAAAGAGGAAGAAACATGAAGAAAAACGTGTTGAAACACTACTTCGCTACTATCTGAAGACTATTCTATCCTCTTAAGATGGCGGCTGACGCGCCGACGCTGCTAGGCAACGCGGGGAACTTCCCGAGCCCTATAATATACAAACAAACGTATTGTGCAGAAAAAAAAAATCAACAATAGATAGAAACACGCTCGGACAGGCCATTCACAACCAACTGAACGAAATTTCAGACTTTAACACTTTTGCAAATGGACATGCAGACAATAAACAATGCACTCCTTTTCTCTCTTTTCGTTTTTTTTTTTTTTTTTTTTTTTTTTTGGGGGGGGGGGGGGGGGGTGTTGTTAAATGTTTAACTGAAGGTGTGATGTGTCAACTAACAAGCAGCCAGATCCATTCTTTTGTAAGTCCAAGCAATCAGCTCGGGTGCATGATGGCAGGAGGTTGAAAGGTTGACGGCACTTGCATGCGCGCAGGTGTGGTTTAAGTTTAATGAAAGGTGACTCTTGCCCTGGATTGATTTAGCGCAGTCAAGATCGTGCCTTCGGATCGAGTGCATTGACTCGCACGCTTAAACCCAGGTGTTTCCCTTACCCTGGGGAAACTAAATCCTTCTACGCAATCTATCCAGCTGCAAGAGATACAAATCCTCATGAGCCCCCGCGAATGCGGGGGCTCATGAGGATTTATGCCTCTTGTCACACCTACGTTCATTGTGCCTATGTTCGGTCCCATTTATGTCTGTGCTCTCCACGCAAACGATGGGCATATGCAGTCGTTTCAGGCGCGCATTTCCTGATGACTGGCAGCTGATGGGTTAATGCTGTCCACCAATGCTGGAAAATAAGCATAGATCTTCATGAACCCCTGCCGGCTACAGCCTGCAAGAACTCATATAAAGCTATGTCCCTTGCAAAACGTAAGGGCTTCTTTATCCAGGACCGACAGTATACTTCTAAAAAGTTTCTCACGTAAAACCGAAAACGTGGCTTCTCTGTTTACAGTAAACCGTGGCAAAGTGTATTCATAGTAGGGTCAGTGAGCTCTCCTTTGATTGTTCTTGCGAACGAAATTTCTGTAGCCAGTAGGCGTTTTTTCAGTCATTCCCACGCGATTCCTAATACACAAAGATCCTTGAGGTCGACGTTTCTAACCCGTTGTGTGTCGGCAGGGGTTTTAGTCGCGATGATTTCTGCAGTACCGACACGCAAAGGGTTACATTGGAAAAACTGTCAAAAGAAGCCTACGTGGCAGTTTAGGAGACGGATCGACCATGATAGTTTAAGGGTGGTGCCAGAATGGCTTGGTACCTGGAGGCGTCATGCTATTCTGGTACCACATGTTTAATTTCATGGTCGATCTACGCTATTTTTGCACCACCCTTAAACTATTACGGTCGAGCCAAATCTTCTTGCAGTGTCTCAGGGCTGAATGGATTAACGAGTCCAGTCGATCAGAAATACTCAGACAGGCTTTTGATTTCTGTCTCGTATGTGTTTTTTTTTTTTTAATATTATTCTTTGGCCCTGAGAGTTATAGCGATGTTTCTGTCATCTTCCGGTTAATGTCCCATACGGGTCTTTAGTGACGTAGCTATGACGTCAACCATGCCCACATGAGGTAACAGCCTCACGCTTCAGCCCTTATGGTGCCTAATTAACCCTTTCAACGGTGATCCACTAGTTACAAAAGAAAATAAATCACCGTGTAGTTCAAGCGTGGTGCCAGAAAGGCTTGGCGCCTCCAGGCGCCAAGCCTTTCTGGCACCACCCTTGAACTACTATAATTGAGCTGCTTCTGGCACCACCCTTAAACTGTCCTGATCGATCTGTCCCCTGAAATGTAATGTATCATTAGTCTTCTGAATTAACCTTAGGGCACTGTGTTTTTAACCTAGTAGTGTCTGTCCCGATGTGTTACAAGTGATTGACTGAGAAACTCGAGTGGTTTCTCATTGATCGGTGATATCTCTACCGTATCCCTTGTCCAATATAGCTTGTTCCTGTCGAAATATTGACAGGGACATTTTCTTGTCTTGATGAAAACTGATGTAAATCGATCAGCTACTTCTCAGGTAGAAGTATAGATGCTCAGAATCTTTCGCAGGTTTTAGGGGCTCATGAGAATCTGTGTCTAATGCAGTTTGGAGGATTTCGCTGTTAGTGTGCCTTGTCTGTCATTTCCTAACGTATCTCAGGATATGCCAAGTCTTCTAGTTTGAAGGAGGAGAAATGTAAATTCAGAGGATCGATCCTTTCAAGCAAGAGGTAGAGAATCTGTGCCTCTTGCAGATGTAAGTAGAGCTCTATAAAGGAAGCGCCACTTGTGTCAGTAGTTTGAATCACACTTACATGACAGGCCCACGGTGCTATGACGGGTCGCCGGTTAATGTGACGTCTGATCTGTGCGCTATACTGTGTTTGTAATCTATGGCTTTGGTTTGATAGACGCTTGTGAGTAGGCCACAAACACGTGTACACGTGTACGTACTAGTCAGTCAGTGATTTTGGGCACACGCTGTCTGAAAACAGACACACGCATCCGGCCTATCCTCGCACACTCCACAATCCGACTGCAAGAAAAATACCTAGATCGCCAGACCACTTGATTCTGGCTGTTAGTCAGTGGCAATCATCTTTGTGGCGTAGATATTAAATCAGTCCCTGAGAACGGTATTCACACATATATGTGTCTTGTTTTCTGAAGATCATGTACCAGTTTTCAGTGGATGGATCAACCATGATCAGTAGTTCAAGAATAGCATGGCGCCTTGGACTGCTGCCATGCTATTCTGGCACCACCCTTAAACTATCACGGCTGTGGGTGACACGGTGTGTCAGGAGTGGACAGATTGAACTATGAAACTAACCAAGCGTTTCTAAGTAACGTAAGTGAACTTAACGCCATTACGCAGGTACAGCATAGCGTAAGCCGCTAATATGATCACGAGTTACGTTTTTTACGACAGCCAAATGACGTTCTGATGACGCTAAATCAGTAACCATTTGCGACAGTACCTGCCTTTTCGTTACTTCACTTTTCCCGTATTGTACTCGGATCGCTTTAGTTGTGGCCGCATGCCTGAAGCTCAGCGTAGTAGTGCGTCCGACTTTGATGAGACTGACGCCCCAATAGCATTGTGTTGATAAGCCTTAGTTTGCCATCTATCTTGTTAATGTCTCATACGGGTACTTAATGACGTCGCTATGACGTCAGGGGACATCCACTTAAGAAAACTCGTGGTGTACTGCACTTTAAGTAAGTGCTTTAACCCGTTCAGTTCCGGGTGACTGTTTTTTCTGCAATCTTCGTTGATTCATCAGCAGAAAGCCCTAGCTGTCCCTGGAACATGGAATCAAATTGGTGTCAGCAAGAGGCATAGATCCTCATTAGCCCCCGCAACTGCGGGGGCCCATGAGGATCTATACCTCTTGCAGTTGGGTTGTTTTAAAATGTTTTCGCCACTGAACGGGTTAAACCCACAGAGTTTGGCCCCACTTGAATTGTACCCTCGAGAAAATTTCACTACGCCGGAACATAGGCCTGTACCCTCAATGGTACACCGCAACACTGTTTACCAGTAAAGTTTAGAAAGTATGCCTGCTTCACACCTGCCAGTACTGCTGTTGGCCTCTATTTGTTTTTTTCTGAAACCATTTCAAATTCAACGCGAAAGAACTCTGGACACAGGTACACAGATACAAAAAGAACTCTGGACACAGGTACACAGATACAAAAAGAACTCTGGACACAGGTACACAGATACAAAAAGAACTCTGGACACAGGTACACAGATACAAAAAGAACTCTGGACACAGGTACACAGATACAAAAAGAACTCTGGACACAGGTACACAGATACAAAAAGAACTCTGGACACAGGTACACAGATACCCAAAAAGAACTCTGGACACAGGTACACAGATACAAAAAGAACTCTGGACACAGGTACACAGATACAAAAAGAACACTGGACACAGGTACACAGATACAAAAAGAGCTAGCAAGAGGCATAGAACCTCATGAGCCCCCGCAACTGCGGGGGCTCATGAGGTTCTATGCCTCTTGCCGTTGGGTCATGTTCACTTTTAGTCGTACTTGAAATGGTTAAAATCTACCGAAAATACAGACATTTGAGGAGGACCATAGCATTCCCAAAATGGTTCCCAGCACTGTCCATACCAGTTAATGTGCTTCGGGCAATAATGGTGCTCTAGCCTTTTCTTCCGCCAGACTAGTTCGGCAACAAAAACACAGCAGCAATATTTATATAAAAAGCCGTAACGCCGCTGCCAAAATACAGGAACAATACAGATTACTGCAACAACACTGTGCCGCGAAAGCCAGCGGACCCTACCACAGCTTTCTTGTGGTTAGCGCTGGCATTAAGTAGTATTTTTGTTTGCCAGTAGTCAGTTAAACCCGGAATAACCCCCTCGGATTAAGGTAGGGGTGAGGGAGAACTGTTCTGCAAGAGACATAGATTCGCATGAGCCCAGGGCCGGTGTGTCCAAACGTCGTGGTGTTCTAGTAAGCTGGCATGTCGCTGCCAGACATTGCTGCTCAGACCAGCATTCTAGAGTGATTGCTATGGAACACGTGTCCCCAGTGAAAAGAAGACTTAAAGCGACCTGCTTCAGGCCATAGTGTGTTAACTCTTTCGAGACGTGTCGCATCCGAATTCGCGGCCTAAGGCCGCGAATCCGGATGTGTCACGCCTCGAAAGTGTTAATAGTTCGCAATATCACTTTATTAATAATAAATAATAATACATAGTTCTTGTATAGCGCTGTTCTCCAGGAAAACACTGGACTCACTGCGCATGCACAACAGCACACCCTCTCTCTCAGACACACGCACGATTATACACTACTTTAAACCACCCCATATCTTCCCAACACTATACATTCACTTCCTCTAGGATGAGAATAAAAGGCAGTCAACAGTTAGCTAAAGATAGAGAGTCCGAAATAGCTCAGGCGGTTAAACGTCGGAGCAGGAGAGCGAAGGGAATCGCCGGGTCGTGGGTTCGAATCCCGTCCCCGCCCCGGTAGCTGGACTCACAATCCAGGGGGAAAAAAACGGATTTGTTCAATAGCATGTCCGTTGAAAGGTCCTGGTAAATCAAAGTGGCACAGTTGGAGTGCGCCTGAGTTGATCAGTGTTCAGGTCGTACTCCATAGGCAATAGATTTCCCTGTCCCCCATAACCCGCCCGTCAGGGCCGTCCATGATCACCTCGGTGCTGTGGACGTTAAACCCGAACTAACCAACCAACCCACCAGCTAAAGATGAGCTAAGTGTTAAATGCCCGACAGAAAAGAAAAGTCTTTAAGTGAGCTTTGAACTGTGACAATGTGGGCAGATTCCGCATTTCAGATGGCAGCGAGTTCCACACACTTAGGGCTAAATAGGTGAAAGAACGCTCCCCGACAGTTTTCATGTTAAGCTTTCGGGTTTTTACAAGTTTTACACTAGAGGAACGGAGGGTGCGTGATGGCTGATAAACAGACAGCTTGGCAGAAATGCTATTAGTATGTCTTTAAGTAGAGTGTGTCTTGTCAAGAATGCTCACAAAAGGGATAACTTGACTTACATCATTTGAATGACGTAAAATAAAAGTGTATCAGAGAGTTCCACAAAAGCGTACCAGAGGTATCAGAAAACGTCTGGGTTTTTTGTTTTTTGGTGTCTACTCATGGATTGTGAAAAGAAGGTAGAAAGTCAAGAAGAAAAAGTTAGACAACATTGCGAATCCGTTGAATCGGCAAATGTTAGCAGTCAAAGTCCACCCTGGAGCACATAGCTTTAGCTATGGCGACTGGGACTGCGTTGCTAGTCTATAAAGCATGTTTGGTCTTCGGGAGATTATCGGATGCTTGGAAAGGTAAATAAAGACTGCTTCTGTCCAAATACGGACTGCGCGAAGGTGTGCAGACGGGCATCGCGTGGCGCCAGCAGGAGCCGCCCGAGTCTCCGTCCTGAAGATGCCGCTATTTCTGTCATCATATCGGAAACTCTTGACTTTGATCACCGGTAGTCGGTCTGCAGCCCTCAGTTCATTCCCCTCCTGACGACGTGAATGCGGGCAGGAAATTCTAGACAACCTGAGGGCCTTAGCGACGCCGATATCTCATGCCTGCAAGAGGCGTAGATTCTCATGAGCCACTGCGACAGCAGGGGCTCATGAGAATCTATGCCTCTTGCAGATGGATTTGCCTTATGAGAATCTTTCCGTCTTGCAGATGGAGTTGGGCTGAGGGATTTCATACGCGAGGTCTGTCAACTTGCGCAACTGACTGACATTTCATTTTTGAAGGATAGAATGCTGTCAAAGCATTGCGTCTGATTTGCGGTATGTGGACAATTTCTGCTGCAAGAGTCCATTTACAAAGTTAAGGTATTTTCACGAGCCCATAAAAAACATGTGTGTGCGTGTCTGTAACGAGAGTGGTTTTTAAAAAAAAATAATTTATTTATTTTGCAAAGGGCAAGATTTGGAAGTGGAAAGGAACGAGAAGAAATGTTGCGTTTTGAAACCAGGCATATCCGTGTGACGCCCTTTGTCAGTCAACCTTTTAGCCCCAAGGTCCCCGATTTCCAAAATTTTGGAGGTGTTGCCTAATGACTATGTACCAGTGACTGGAGATGGATTGCCCGTGATAATTCAGGGCTTTTCTAGCACTACCCTTGAACTATCATGGGCAGTCCATCTCCTGCCGTAAGGACCCGGGGTAAAATGGGTTAATAGTAGTGTTGGTCTGTGTGTCTCTCTAAACGTTAACTCCTTCGCAGCCAGTGAAGGCGGATTTCGCGTCTCAGTGAAACCACTGCACGCTGACCGGCATTCGCGTGAAGTTCCAACATGGGACCAACATTAGGCACAAAGAACACAGGACTGACAAGAGACATACATCCTCATGAGCCCCTACAGTCGCAGATTCAGTTATGTCTCTTGCAGCTGGGTGGCGTTCGGCCTTTCCGCAGCATTAAAGGGGTTACAAAAAGTAGTTGCGCGTCTCTTTCGCCGAGCGGTATGGTCAGTATAGCGGTCGTGGGGGTTAACGATGAGCAAGCCAGCAAGTCTTCCCGTCCTCCCATCGCCAAGATGGCTGCGTGTCGCAGGGTGATACCGGGAGGTCAGAAGGCCACCCACCATTCGACCTTGTCGACCGAGCCATGCTACGTAGCGGCATTCTGCGCCGCCGGCAAAACTGATCCATTTGACGAGGGATGATATGTGTATCTGTGACAGTGTTACGTGCTGAGATGCTACACTCCACTTAGTGAGGTCAATACGAGTATAATTCAAGGGGCCAAGCTAATCTGGCACTACCCTTGAATTGTCATGGTCGATCCAAATCCTGATGTAGTGAGTCGGGGCTGAATGAATTAACAGGGATGGTGACGAAACAAAAAACACGCTCGTCTCAGTTTCTGTAGTGTTGAGGCGTTTGTGCTGACAGACGATCTCTAATAATTATTCAACAATCAAGGTGGACTTCCAAAAAAAGTCGTTCAAGTCAGAGAATGACTGCGTTCTTGACTTGGCGAGAGTGGTTTACCAGGCCACATACAGAGAAGGCATTCATTTTGCGCGTTCACGTTTGTACTAAGATTACCTATTAGCGGTCATTTCACGCAAAATTGCCATTCCTGTCAGTGTTCGTGAGCGGTCAATGTTGAATCGGGAAAACACAGGGGAGGGGGGGGGGGGAGGGGAGGGGGGGGGGGTTATGTAGTCTTTTGTTTATTCCTTCTTTTCGTAAGGTCGCTTTTTTCGGAACCATTTCACCATTTTTTTTCTCCCTTCAGTCCATCCATTCTTCCTTCGCCCCCCCCCCCCCCCCCCCCCCGTTCCTCCTCCCTCTCCCCAGCCCCCGCCGGATCTCTTTTTTTTATCGTCCCAGTGGCTATCATTTACCATTAGCAGCCCAGATGACCAGATTGCTCTCATGCTCCTATCGCCTACGAAAGAATAACGCTGCCGCTTTCTGCTTGAAATCGTCTTCGGTAGTGGCGGCAATGACATTTACCCCCCCCCCCCCCCCCCACCCCACACCCCCCCCACCTCCCCCCCACCCCACACCCCACAGCCTTCATTTCCTAGAAAAAACTAAAAGCGATCTAACTGCAAGAGGCATAGATCCTCATGAGCCCCCGCAACTGCGGGGGCTCATGAGGATCTATGCCTCTTGCTCAGACCAATCTATGTCGCTGTTCTTTGGACGGTTGTGACTTTAGACCGTTGAATAAAAAGAAATTTCAGAAACAAAATATGCGTCCAGTGGCACGGGAAAGGTTAAGCGTCCCAAACATGGAAGAGACTGATTTTCTTTGTTCCAACCAGTTTCTGCCACTCTCAACAGCTGATCGCTGACAGCACTGACGTGTGGAATCAGGCTCACCCCATTAGAACCTTCTCCATATGAGGAGCAGTGATAGAGATAAAACCGGACCAATCCCCTGCCTCAAGAGGCATAGATTCTCATTAGCCCCTGCATTCGCAGGGGTACATGAGAATCTATGCCGCTTGCACATCTGAAGCGATTGAACGCGGTTACCCTTGCGATCAGAAGCAATTTACCTCCTCTTACACGACGTGTCTTCTCCCTTGAGTTGACGTTCGAGTGCGGTCGACGGCTCCTTGGCCAAGCTGAGCTAATGTCCGAGTGCTGTATACGGCTTGCTTTATCGTGGCACACTCTGACACATGTGGATACATTTTGCGTAAGCCTCTGTCCCTCGAGTATCGCTGGAAATCTTTCAGTTATGCTGTCGAATCTGCGGTTGTCTGACCCGAGTGGTTTATGCACAGTTCTGTTGAACGTGTGCAGATTGTATTTACACGTATAGCTGAATAAACCATTCAGCCAACGCTGCGTCGACCATGATAGTTCATTATGGTCGATTGAGCTGTTAAACTGGTCACGTGGTCTTGAAGAAGACAGCTCCCAAATTGGGGAATTGGACCGCTGGGAGCAGTGTGTAAGCCTGTAAAGTGCCCACGACTGGAAACCGTTTAACAAAACAAGCACCTGCCAAAGTGATTCGCCAAGAGAACATTTAGGCCCATTGGTCTATGAGGGCTGAGGGCGTGGACGGGGACTGCCTTTACTTTTTTTTCACTTCCAGGATCAACTGCCTTAAACTGATCGAATTTGATAGCTCAATGGGTTTGATTGATTTTTACCTAGCGTCTGAATCTTGACGATTCAAGGATAGTGCCTGTTTAGCTTAGTTCTACTACCTCTCTGAAATAATTTGGCTACATAGATGTTTCAATTGAGATAGTCCAAGGGTAACACCCTTGAACTATTGAACTATCTTGAACTATATTGAACACCCTTGAACTATCTTGATCGAAACTTAGACGTGGACGTATTCTTTCTAGAAATCGTCATGTGGACACGGTTTGACTTGGGATAAGTGTCCAGCTTTAGGTCCTAATGTCCGGCCATCCGGCCGTTGGCAAAGAGACCTTAATAACTGTGGTTTTTGCTTTGTCCCTTGTCTTCCTAGAGCCAGTTGCATGAGCGAGCTTAGTCCTGCACCAGCCACTAAGCAAGGTGCGCCGCTATAGCAGCGCACCTTGCCCAGTGGCTAGTGCAGGACTAAGCGAGCTCATGCAACGGCTGGCCCCTGGTCATTGTGTAAAGGCTGGTTTGTAATGGTGGAATCAGTCCTACGTGTAAACCCTGACGACCTCCTCCGTTCAAAGAACCTCGATTTAGAGCAAAAGGCTTGACTCCAAAAGCATGTTTTTCTCTGCAGTGGTGCATGAAATTCTATGAGTTATGAAGATCGTGTTTAACATCTGTTTTGTTGCAGTAATTGCCAGATGACACGGGCAAAGGTGTCACACAAGACTACGTTCAAAAATCACAGAGCCTCATCCACTGTCATTTGAGTCGACATCCCCCCCCCCCAACACCCCCACCCCCAACCCCTCCCCCACCCCCACCACCACCACCACCCCCTCTACCCCATTTCACAGCATATGTATGTATGCCTGTTCCCACCCATGATCCAGCTCCTTCCACCTGCAAATGACACAGATGCTCATGATGCAGCTGCAGAGGCTAATGAGAATCTATTTAACTTGCCTACATTGATCGTTCCCATGTATACTTAACCCATTCAGTGCTAGCTAACGCAGGCTGTGTTTACAAATCTTCGTTATTTCAACACCAAAAACCCTAGACGTCCCAGGAACATGGATTCCAAGTGGT
Organism: Semisulcospira habei; assembly: GCA_036245525.1. Classification (NCBI taxonomy): domain Eukaryota; kingdom Metazoa; phylum Mollusca; class Gastropoda; family Semisulcospiridae; genus Semisulcospira; species Semisulcospira habei. The sequence goes on along the minus strand of BTPG01000004.1, from coordinate 51,885,909 downwards.
GTCAGCAAGAGGCATAGATCCTCATGAGCCCCCGCAAATGCGGGGGCTCATGAGGATCTATGCCTCTTGCAGTTGGGTGGTGTGCACATTTTCTCGGTCCTGATCGGGCTGATCCGCTTTCCTCTGGAGGACAGTATCCTTGGAATAATTTCTTGTGACTTCTTCATCTTCTTCTCACGTTCTCGAACGCCGTCGCACTTGGAGTTTGGCTCTCAAAATGAAATCTGTGGTCTTCTGTAGCGGCGCCTCCACAGGCCCGTACAGTTTCTCTTGTAGAGTGGCGGGGCTTCGGCCATACCTCCTCCCTCAGCAGCTGATGGTCCCCACTGTCCTGGAGGATGTGCTCTGTGGTCTGCTCTGCTTCTTGTGACTGCGCGAGTCCTTCAGTGGATGAGCTCTGGTCATCCGTTTAGGAAACGTGTGGTGGATTTGTAGGGAGGCGGACGAACTATGAACGGTTATGAAGGCGACTTTGGGTGCCTGCCCATTTTGAGACCTTTTCGTCAGCGTTGATTAAAATGTGGGGCGTGGGGATTGGGCGGGGGTGGGGTGGTCAACCCGGTTATGACAGGGTGCGTACAGGCCGAGGTTATTACCGGATCCATTGTCGTTGTTTCATGGCTGGTGATTCGGTGACGAAGCGGACAGGACTGACACGCCCTTAGGCCGGCGCAGAACAGCGGAAATTTGCTTCAGACAACGAAATAGTTTGCTCACTTACGTTACCCGTACTTAGCTGTCATTTTGGGGCCAAATCAGACCTGTAACCCATTCAGCCCCCAACGCCCTACAGCAGGAGAGAGATCGACCATGATAATTCAAGGGTAGTGCCAGATTAGCTTGGCGCCTTCAGGCGCCAAGCTAATCTGGCACTGCCCTTGAATTATCACGGTCAATCCATCTCCTGCAACTGGTACATAGTCATTGGGGCAACACCTCCTTAGTTTGAGAAATGGGACCTTGGGGCTAAACGGATTAAGAACGGTAGATGTGCACACAAAACAAGGTGCCTCATATGAATAAGTTACCTTGCAACTTTTCATTTCAGGGGTGTCGCGTTCACAGGGTTGTAAAAAGAATGCAGTATATAGGGGCACTGGCCTTTCTATTTCTATCTTTTTGAACTGCGTCAACCCCATAGATCAAGGGTCCACGTTTAAAAAAAAAATATCGTATCCTTCTTACATTTTTTTTTAAAACTGTCTGTGCAAAAAAATAACTAACACTGACTGAATCCGAGCACCTTTGAACCGATTTTGTACACATGGGTGACCATCATGTCCCGTCTGGTCTCAGTCAGTTGGCCAGACATTTACATCTGCAAGAGGCATAGATTCTCATGAGCCCCTGCAGTCGCAGCGGCTCATGAATTTCTATGCCTCTTGCTGTTTAGGCTTGTCCTCGTTTACTTACACCTCTGATCCTTAAATGGAGGAGGAGATTGTGCGAATTTCAGCTAGGGACTGTTTTTGGTGAAGAAGTCAGTTTATGGCTACTCTCGTCGCAGACTGAATACCAGAACAACCTCAAAGAACACAGACGTAAATTGGGACAGTGAAAGGCACACGCAGCCTTAAGAAGTCTAAGACCGTTCTTGGGCGCATGAGGATCATGCCTTCTTGCGGACGAATGCCATTTGCTTGCAGAATTGTTTTCGGTTCAATAACTTCTAACACCAAACTGGATTCTTTACTGCTTGTGGGGCGCGGGTTGTTACGAAAAGAAATTGGATTATAGAGCCGTAGCGTAGTTTTTCCTTCAACTAAGCGACTATGAAACACAGCCTACTGTGCAGTCCGGAAAGCAGTATTGTACCATTTGCAAGAGGCATAGATTCTCAAGAGCCCCTGCTGTCGCAAGGGCTCATGAGAATCTATACCTCTTGCAGATGTGCTTACAAGGAGCTGTGCTTCATACTGAGAGACAGCTTCAGACGAAAAATGCTAGTGTAGTTTAGGTCTACTATTTCAGGCCATGAATAAGAACCGGGGTCCGATTTTATTTTACTGCATTTTTTTATGCATGTTCGTGTCATTGTTCCAATCTGTTTGTGGTCTTTTCATGCCGACTCGTGCGGTCCCATTTCTTTGTATTTCTTGTCAAATTGCTTTTCATGTAGGTAGAGACATAGAATCCCTCTGTCTCTGACGTAGCTGACAGAAAAAGTATGTGCTTTAAACGTCTTTTGCTGCCAGAGACAAATACCCTATGTCGGCCGTACAAAGCAGTCGCGGGTGAAAGCTGTCTATCATGACACTGTGTAGCTGTTGGGGCTTTAAGCAGACTACAAATCAATCAGTCAATCAGTCAATCAATCAATCAATCAATCAATCAATCAATCAGTCAACCAGTCAATTTATCTGTCTGTCTGTCTGTCTGTCTGTCAACGTCCATGGTCAAGGAAAGAGCTGAGATAGGGCCTACAAACGCAGGCACCATTCTTGAGCTGTGTGCCCAATCTCTGTCCTGTTCGGCTGGCTTTGAACGACTTGTTTTCAAAAGGATAAGAACCTTGTTGACAAAACGCACTTGACTGCCGGATCAGAGGGGTGAAGAATTTATTATCGGAGCACACAAAAATTAGTTTCCCCAATTCCCCTCATCAAAGGGAAATCGTGTCGTTTTTTTGCTGCCGATTACGGGAAATGTTCCACCGCATTCCATCTGACGCCAAGCCCCAAAGGACTCCCGCAGGTTGTGGAACCGAGCTTCGTTAGAAAAAGGCATAGATTCTCATGAGCCCCTGCGGCTGCAGGGGAACATGCGAATCTGTGTCTTTTACAGACGAAAGAGACTCACTCCGTGGGGATCTTTTTTGTAAAAGTTGTCCTGAAGTGTTTGGATAGCCTGTTGATCGCCCGTATTGGAGAGTGCTTGTTACTGGTGCGGGCTATCAGCGTCCCCTCGTGGGGACCGTCTGCCAGAGGCACGGATCCTCATGCGTCCCCGCGTCTGCGGAGGCTCATGAGGATCTGTGCCTCTGGTTGGACCCATTTATCTCCTCCTTCTTCACATAGACAGTTTGTTCGTGCTTTTAAGCGAACCTCAGGCATTTGAAGATTGCATTACAGAAGTAAACTGTTTGTAACTTGCTGCTGGATTCTCATGTCCCTGCAGCCTGTAGGTGCTTTTGAGGGTCTGTGCCTGTGTAGCAGATGGAGGAGGTTCGCTAAACGACTGCGCTTGCGGTGAAACGGAGACGGACGAGGCGCCGACAACTTGAGTGAAAGTATTGCAAACACGCCTGTGGCCTACCGTCCTCACACCGATTCGGCAATTGGAATTGTTGATAGCTTTTTTTTCTGGTGCAGTCACATGTTTCAGGGCCGGGAATGCACCCCGATGCGAGGACTACAGGTCTAGGTGTGTGGAAATGACGGTCGGTTAAGAGGGCCTTGAGATTATGTGCGTCTTGCAGGCTAATCGTCTTTTTTACTCCGTTTCAATCTGAGAAAGAGGAGAGAGTAAGTAAAACGTGGCGTGTCTCGAATCGACCTAGTGGTCCTGTGGGAGACATCGGTCTCTGTTGGCAGATTGGTGTCCTAACATCCCGTCAGCTTGAGATTAAAGACATGGGAGTTCACGGCAGGCACGGTTCTTGAGCTTTCATGGATCATCCGTTTTCCCACGACTAGTAGTTCGTCCTTAGCAAACAACTTCTCATTAATTTAACCCCTTCCCTGCCAGTGGACGCAGATTGTGTTTTTGAAAATCATTTGTAAATTCTGCGTGTGAAATACACCCAACCTTCCAAGGAACATGGATACAAAGTGGTGTCAGCAAGAGGCATAGATCCTCATGAGCCCCCGCGATAGCGCGATAGCGGGGGCTCATGAGGATCTATGCCTCTTGCAGTGGAATTTGTGTTTATTTTTCCCAGCGGTGAAGTGGTCAAAAAACTGAACGAGCTGTCTGAAACCTATCAGTCAAAGTCTTCGCTGCCGTCCTCAGTCAGCTGAGAGTCAGCCAGTGCTGATCGGGGTCAGTGGGGCGGGCGGTCTAGATGGGTAGGGCCCTCGTGTGTCAAGTAGTCGGGTAGTCTGTGCACGTTGTCTCGCGACCCGGCTCGTGACCCCCGGTGCACGCGCCCGTCCTTCCGCGCGACCGACGCCGCCGCGCGCAGGTGCGTGCGTGTAAGGTGAGAGGGAGAGGTGGGTAGGGTTTTACAACCGGACCGTTCAGATCCTCTGCCAGCGGTATCATTAGAATTTCAGGTGGATCGCCGCGGTGTGGAAATGAATGCCCTCTGGCCGACCTCGGCCAGCATTTCAGCCAGTAGACAGCAAGTCCTTTTTTTTGTCTTTTTTTTTTTTTAGACAGGTCAAAATTGTCACTGTAATAAAACTGGCTTTAACTCTTTCGAGTTAAGGCCGCGAATACTGATGCGACACGTCTCGAAAGAGTTAAAAAAAATTGACTTGTCGTAACCCTTTGTCCCCCACGGCAGCATTTCCCAGATTTTGTCGGTGTCACCTATCGACTATGTACCTGTTGCGGGAGATGGATTGACCATGATAATTCAAGGGTAGTGCCAGATTAGCTTGGCGCCTTCAGGCGCCAAGCTAATCTGGCACTACCTTTGAATTATCATGGTCGACCCATCTCCTGTCGTAGTGCGTTGGGGTTGAATGGGTTACAACCATCACTGGGCCGATTTGTCCGCGACATGGTCAGGAGTAAGCCTATATCGGTCCGAAGTCCTTTTGGTCATTAGGCTTACAGTTTATTTAATTTGGCGCGGTGACCAAGGAACTGTTATTATAGTTTATTCCTTCCAAAAAAAGGGTCTGCTTATGTTTTGTACAGTACCACATTCAAGCTACCGTAATCGAATTCACTCGCGACTGACTTGACAGTACTCCCTAACTGTGGAATATCAAATTATGAACCACTTGGTTTCGATAGTGTCAGAATGAAAAAGTAGGCGGGTTAGGGGTGGGAGAGGGATGTGGCTTTGAGGCGAGGGGTGTTGCTCATTGTGTTTATGTACGTTGCGGTTAGCTCGGGTCAGCGAGTAGAAGACAGCGAGGCGTCTGCTGGCTCCTGAGGATCACTCCCGCAGCGAAGCCCACCTACCCGTGGATGAGACATAGATCGTAATCACTCACCAATCTTCATTAGCCACGTACATCAGGAGAAAAAAAGATCCATGTGAGCCACCCATTTTAAGTGCAACGGAGTATCATGCCTGATTTTTCTGTGCAAGAGGTATAGATCCTCATGAGCCCCCGCGACAGCGGGGGCTCATGAGGATCTATGCCTCTTGCAGACGGCCTTGTTCCTCATGCTGCTGAGGCCTTAGGGCACTCAGTCTAACCTAAGTCTGGCAGTTCAACGTTGACGTTTTAGGCGACAGTCCTGGCGGTCAGGCATGAGGCAAGCAGTCACAGTTCGGGGTGGGTCGGGTCGGGAACACGCAGGTACCCGGTACCGCACGCCTTCTTTTCCACTATGTTGATTGCAAGTCTGTCCGCAGAGCAGCAATGTGCTTCGTTAGAGGCTTCCTAGTAGACGCAGTTCGTCGCCTGTGCACGGTACAGGTTTTCTCATTGGTGTACGTTGCAGATTTGACCGTGCGATTGTAACGTGAAAATGTATATTCTCTCGCTTTGAGAAAGCAGCTGAAGCCGAGGTGGATCGCAAGAGACATAGATTCTCATGAGCCCCTGCTGTCGCAGGGGCTCATGAGAATCTATGTCTTTTGCAGATGGAAGTGTCTGTCTGTCGGACTGTATGGTATGGTTTTGGCTGAGACTAAGGCAGCTGCGACTTTGTCAAAGGTCTTACTGACTTAGGTTTTCGCCCAGTCGCCTGACTGGCGGCAGGTAGCTTGTGGCGAGAGGCACTGCCGGTCTCAGATCTTGACCACCAAAACGGGGCTGTGTATAATGTAAAGCCCTAAAAATGAAAACCAGCAGAGGGTTTTACCAGAATCACAGTAAACTCGAGTATTTGTAGCGCTACTACAAAAACTGACAGGGATCTTGAAGTGCCCGTTCATCACTGATGTCAGAGTTGTTGATGCGGCGTCCATGGTGTGACACATTAGATTCGTTGGATATTGAATCTATTCATGGCGAAACTATAAACGATAGATTCAGTTGGATTTTGTAATGCTGGTGTCTTCTGTGTGAAACTATGCAAGAGGACTAAAATGAAATCATTGTCGTCGTTTGACTTTTAGTGAAGGACAAATTCATATTTTATCCATCACTGGAAATTTGTGTTGTGTTCAAAAGAAACGTCAGCTATTGAAGTGTGCTTGACGATGTAACATTTATTACTCTTCTTGTCTAGCTGACGATGAATTGTGTCTGTTCGTTGTCATACTTGTGACACCGTGGACTTGTTCGCCTCGACACTTTCTGTTTTAAGTTTTAAGCATCTATTTACTTTATGTGTTTTTGATCTAACCGAATTAAGCCATATTGTTCAAGTTCACATACCACCACACAATTTCGTCTAACTCGTTCAAGGCGCCCCGCATCACTAGCTGCGGAAGTGTTGTATAGCGTTGTGACGTCACTGCTATACAACACTTCCGCAGCTATTGATTAAGGGCGCCTTGAAGGTGGTATTTTTTTGTTTCATAATGGAACCGACCTTTACCTGTAACCATCAGCTTTCCTATCAAATAAAATCGCGGGGAAAAAAAATGTTCGTGTGAAAAATCCACGGATTAAATGTCGAACAATCAGCTGCTGTGCAGTTCGTAGCTGCATTGTACAACCTAAGTACTGAGCCATAGTGTGAAACAAAAACAAACACAAAAAAAAAGCCTACAAGGAGGGCTGTACCTCGGAAGTGGACTTTCGACAATATTACTCAATGCGAGCGACTTGCTTGCCGAAAAGCCCCGACTCGAACGTGTCATACACCAAGCCCTTGTAATAGTGTTTTAGTGTTTCGTCCCTGTTCAGTACAGAGAGCCCTGGCTTCCGAAAGTGTGATTTATGCGTTACGGGGTGAAACATTGGAGACAGCAGACCACAGGGAATCAGTCACTTCTTCGTCAGATTTCGCGCGAATTTCGCATTCACTTCTGCAAGAGGCATAGATCCTCATGAGCCCCTGCATTCCGCAGGGGCTCATGAGGATCTTTACCTCCTGCTTTTGATGGTCAATGTAATTTGCCGTCTGTGTTTTGTTTTCTGACGGAGTTACCGTTCGCAGTAAAAATCGTATCGTTGTTACGTTTTTCGCAGGGGTTTATGAGGATATGTGTCTCTTGGTGTAACGATTCGGTGGTATTTACGTCTGTGTTTTCTGACGAAGGAGGCAGTGGGCATCGTACCAGATTACGTACTCACTCTCTCACACTCTCATATCCTCAACAAAAGAGGACACAAGGGGTTTGTTCTTAGTGGATTGTGTGTGCGGCTTTACCGGCTGCGCTTTTTGTCTTCTTCCATTTCAACTGCTTCATAATTCATGAGAGAGGTTCCGTAGAGGGAAAAAAATCAACAGCTTTTTCTCGTACCAGCTAATCAAATGAGCAGCTAACGTTCCGAACGCACAGAGCCGCCTAGCGGTCTTTTACTGGAGGAAGAAGAAGAAAACAAAAAGGCTACGGAAAAAGAGTGGCGAAGTTTTAACCGTCTCAGATTACTATTTTTGTGGGCGATGCTTGACCTTTTGGGAGCGCTTTGTTTAAAAAATGTTAAGCTTCAAGGCCTAACCGGTTTCGGTTTTTTTAATTTTTTTTATTGTGTGTTGCAAAATGTCAGTCGTTTGAGGTAACCAGCCGTTCAGCTTTGAGATACGACAGCAGAAGATAGTTGAACACGATAGTTCCAGGGTGTTGCCACCGACTACAGTGGGTGAATGTCGGCGCCAAGCTATTCTGGCACCACCTTTGAACTATCTGCGTCGATTTGTTTGCGTGGAGTCTCAATGGGACAGCTACCAGATTTGTGAATTTCGACCTCGGGGCGCAACGAGTTAAAGTCAGTCGGACCCGCCTCTTACGCACGTTGTTCAGTCATGAAACGATTTGCCCGGGACTTGGGCTGGATACGTGGTCGAAATCCAACTCGGCCACGTTTTCAAGCCGAGCAGTTTTTTTGTTTTTGTTTTTTGTCTTTTCGAACCGCAGGCCTATTAGTCACCGAAAAGAACTTGAGTTGTTTTTCAAGCTGTCTTTTGCAACGACGGCGACGTATGGATATGAACTTTGTGGCCTTCACAGTGACATGTTCTGCACGTTTGATGTGAAGGGATCCGCCAAGGACCAGCATCTTTTTGTGAATGAGTCAGTTTCGTTTCGAGTCTTGCACTGTGACCTTGAAATTATAATGGATGATTTTTAATCTGGAATGAAGGTTTGGTGCTGTTCTACTGGTTTCGTGCGTGGAAACCAGTTTAGGTTTGAATGTCCACCGACCTCCTCATACGGACGTGAATGGAAGGAGCACGAGGTACGGATTCTCAGGAGCCCCTGTAATCTTTGAAGCCCACATCATTCACCTTGAATATTCTCATCCGCTGAACTGTTGTGAGTGCCCATTAGGCGAAGTCCTTTTGGCCGACGTCGGCATCAGTTTACTGGTGCTCGGGCCAACTCAACCCATTTAATCCCAAGACCGCATTTCCCAAATGTCTCAGACGTCACCTACCGACTGTGTTACCAGCTGCAGGTGACGGATCGACCACGATAATTCAAGGGTAGTGCCAGATTAGCTTGGCGCCTTATGGCGCCAAGCTAATCTGGCACTACCCTTGAATTATCATGGTCGATCCACCTCCTGCTTTAGTTCGTCGGGGCTAAAAGGGTTAAGCCGAGGACCGTGTACTCACCGGTTGGAATGTTACATTACCGCATATTCGTGTGTCCCCCCAGCGTAGGACTGCTCGTCACATCGGAAGTGCTCCATAAGACAGCACGTTTGACTGGAATACAACGTTTTGCTTCATCATGCGCAAAGGCAACGTATCCTACTGCGGCTTGTTCATGCTTTGTCAGTTTAGCGCTGTCATCCTCTGATTGACCAGTTCATTCGGTTTGGAACCTATCTGACGGTAAACGCCGGATAGTCGTGAGAAAACCTGAGTCGTTCGATAGGCGGAGTACATTCAACTGACGAAAGTGACCTGTAGATTTGACAGATGTCGCTGTTGTGGGGAGGAGATGAGCGGAAGACGGATCGACGCAGCCCGCGTTGCAACGTCGTCATCCTTCTCGCATTGTGGAACGATGACGTCAGTGTGTCAGAACAGCGTTAGACCTCTGCAGATAAAAGATTGCTTGAGGGTATGTGTTCTCCTTAAGGGACGGAACTGATTTTTTTAGGTACACTTCCTCCGTATCTTTTCTTCAGCGATCGCGAAAGAAGACCCTTTTCTGCGAGAGGAACAGGTCTACGTTAGTCCTTGCACGCTGTCGCATCGGTGACCTGACGGGTATTAACTCATGGCAGCCCGACGGCCGTATTTCCCAAATGTTGGAGGCGTCATCTAGTGACTATGCACCAGTTGCAGGAGATGGATCGACCATGATAATTCAAGGGCAGTGCCAGATTAGCTTGGCGCCGACAGGCGCCAAGCTAATCTGGCACTACCCTTGAATTATCATGGTCTACCCATCTCCTGCTGTAGTGTGTCAGGGCTGAATGGGTTAAGGATGACCTGTGTGTTGCTCTGTCATTTAGGAGCATGCGGCCTAAATCCGTAAAGTCCATAATCACAGACCAGTAGACAATTTGCATGAGTGAGCTTAGTCCTGCGCCAGCCAATAGGCAAGGTGCTACCTTGCTTAGTGGCTGGCTCAGGATTAAGCTCGCTCGCGCAGCTGGCCCCAACAGACAAACACATGTACGTGCTTTTTAGTCTTGCCAGCGTCATTTGGACCACTCTGCCTCACACGGAGAAGGTGCGTACGCGCTCCACCCGCGACGAACGACCAGGAGTAATGGTCTACCTACCTCGCGTAAGCCTAATCACTGGGAGTATTTGCGAAGTGATCTGGCCCCTGCAATACACAGTAGGCCTGCGTGCCTCAGTCGCCACACACTCGCTACTCTCTCTCTCTCTCCGACCTGCGGGGATTTAGGTTTGGGGACAGACCCTACCGCCGGCCAGTGTTGTGTGGAAATGTTGTGCGAAGTGCGCAAAGCTTAGAGCTACATCAGCAAATATAATTCATCAGTAGACGTAGAGGACTTTTTAAAAAACTCTACATCAGCAAAGACGTCCGTAAGTGCATGTTTTATAGATGTTCGAGGATAAAAGATATTTATCAGTTGCTGTCTTAACGATCTACATCTGTAAAGATTTTTGTTTTGTTTTGTGTTAGAGCAGTGCGGCGTCCGTCGACTTAAGGTTTCACGCGTTTCTTTCAGGAAATACAATATACAAGTTCTGGTTGTTTATTATATTATTGTTTATTGTTTAACTCAAGGCAGTTTCGTTGAATCCGTATATTATGCTCAGTAGATCAGCGAAACAGTTCTTCTTTCTTCAGCATTTTAGAGGATAACGCTGCGGCCCCGTGAAAAAGAAACAGTGGAAAAGAAGTTTTCATCCTTTCTGGCACTTGCAGTCCACTTGACTCTGTCAGTTGGAAAGGAAGACTACAAAGTGTTATCTGTGATCGCCCCTTTCACATTTAGAGCCAATTGGCCCACATTTTTGCATCGCCTGCTAAACAGTATGTGCAAATCACTTGACTTGTGACATGGTACCTCAAGTGTAGTGCTTAATTTGCTCGGAGCCTGAAGGCGCCGAGCAAAGTAAGCACTGCCCTTGAACTTAGCTGACCTTTTCTTTACAGTGTGCATGTGCGATGAATTGAAATGACCATTGAACAGTTGTGTCCCGCCGGATGAGGAGAGTAAGAGGAGTTCAGTCTACGACTGAGTGAGGATGAGCGGCTCCGGACTGCCTCCCGACTCTGTTCCCACTCCGTCCCCCAAGGGTCAGTTCCCGGCCCTCGGGACAGGTGGCTCAGACTCGGTCATTGAGAGCGGGCGGCCAGGTGGGGTGGTGATCTATCTCAGCTTGAACAAGTCGCGGTACGCGGATGTGCGGAGTTTCTCGGCCAGGAGACTGAGTTCTGTGGGCGAGGATGACGTGTTTGAGTCGCTGCCTTTCTCGCCCGACTGCTGTGGCGGATCGCGTGCGGCGACAGTAACTTTACCTTCGTCTCCGCCGAGTGACTTTGGTTTACCTTCAAGGAGACGTGAATTCGGCCCTTCTTCTATAAGTACTCTGCCGTCTTCTGCAAGTGAATGTACCGCGCCGACAGAGAGGAACACGTTGCCTTCTTCACTCAGCACTGTACCGTCCTCTCCCAGTGACCTCAACTCGCCGTCAAGGAGAAGTACATTGCCTTCGTCTACCAGCTCGGTACCGCTGTCTCCCAGCACCTTACCCTCGTCTCCCAGCACTTTCCCATCCTCTCCCAGTGACTGTAACTCGCCGACAGATAGAACCAGACTTCTGCACGACAACCAGCGCCTGACTAACACTGGACAGCGGCTGGTAAACGGTGTGTTGAGTCCTTACGCCAGCACCTGTATCGAGGGTCCGTTTACTGACAGTGGGAAGGATGGTCTTCGTGCTGCTGACAGTCGCGATGTTTCTGGAATGCATAAGTTTGTTCAAAACAGGAGTGAGTTACATAGTAACAGTTTAGAACAGTACAAAATTGTAGAAGTTCGTGACACAGCGAACAATAATCGTATCTTCCGAGTCGTCAGTACAAATGACACCGTTCCTGCAGTGTCGTCTGCCGAAGTTAATAACAGATACCACGTGATAAGCCCTGTGAACCAAACTATTGGGAGCATAACTTGTAGTGCGGCCAAAGTGGTCTCGCTAGCCAGCAAGTCTGCTTTGGATACCAACACCCCAAGTGATACCACATTTTCAGGATACGACAATTATGACAACCTGCGCGCTACCGTGGATACCTCTAGCGCAGTGCAGGACGGGAGCTCTGGCGCAACGCACGACGGGAGCCTGAGCCGCGAGCTTGACCTTGAACTTGTGCGCCTGGAGATCCTGGTGGATTCTCTGCAGGAGATGGAGGAGCAGCTGATACTGAACGAGGCGGGCGAGAGTGATAACATGTCCGAGTACCACTCCAGCGAGGACGGAGAGTTGTCCTCGGCTAAAGAGGTGGGCTTCCCTTTTACACTTGTACACTGACGAGCGAAAGAAATGCGACATATTGTTTCCGATGATTCCGAAAATCTCGCGTTTCTTTTTTTTTTTTTTTTTTTGCTTGTCAGTATGCAATCGAGGTTGTTCAGGAAGCAGAAATCTGCGCGTGTTTCACGCGAACAATGGTTTAACTCATTCGCGGCCAGCCGCATCCGGATGCGCGGCATAAGCCGCGCATCCGGATGCGGCTTCCCGCGAATGAGTTAAGCCATTGGCTGTCGGTGACGCTTTTTGTCACGATGATTCCGGCAGGCGCTAACGACAGCCAAAGGGTTTGAAAGCCCCGAAAAAAAAAAAAAAGCGATAGCGCATGCTTGTCTGGGCTTTTAATCCACCTCTTGTTCGTCTCATTTCACTTATTTTAAACTAACAAAAATATTTCTTCGTGATTATTAAATTTTCTATTGCTTTTTTCTGGATCATACCAAACATTTAGACTCCGTCAGTTCAGCGAGGCTAGTTTCTCAGTCTTTTCGAAAACATTCATTCATTCATTCATTCATTCATTCATTCTTTCATTCATTCATTCATTCATTCCAGAATTCTGTCTTTGTGATGTTGGTTTAGTGGTTTCTCATCTTTCTGGAACAGCTGAAATCGTGTACAAACTCCAAGTTAAATTTCATTTGAAATTAATTTTGCCTTCGACTTCCCATTTGTCGGCATTGAATGTATTCACGCCGGGACATTAGGAGCGGCTCGATTGAACTTTAATGTTGCTTTTCGAGAGTCTTATATGGAATTGTATTTGGGCTGCGGATTTATCAGAATTTGCGCGTCATTATTCGAAACAGGACGCGTCATTTGTTGGATGACGAACGTAGTTTATTGAATGGGGAACTTTTATTTCGCTGCAGTGCCTATGATCACTCAAGTAGCTGTCATGCACCGGTAGCAGCACCGTTGCGGAATGGTTGACTGAGTTAGGTCTAACGTCTGATCGCTCTTTACCTGAGTGACACATCATTGAAGTAATTAAAAAACAGCAAGAGGTATAGATTCTCATGAGCCCCTGCAACTGCAGGGGCTCATGAGGATCTATGCCTCTTGCAGACGCAGTTTGTGTTCAAGAGCAGCGAGCTGTTTGAACGAGAGATCAGCGCTGAGAAGAGCAGAAAATGAGGCGGGTGATTGGCATGCGATTCTCTGGTCTCTCACGCCTGTGTTCTGCGGTGTTTGTGGTTTTGCCAGGTGTGGCGTTACGCGAAGGCCTGTTGTTGAACGGCGTTAAAGTTACGATGGCTCGCGCACTTCAAGTGCAAGCGGACAGTGGCCGGAGGACATCCACACAGCTTAGGCCTTAATTTGTACTACACTAAACGCCGATCACCTCCCCCGACCGAGGAACATAAGCACAGTGAACGCCGGATACAGAAAAGGCAAGTTGCATGATCTGAGCGAGCTAAGTCCTGCGCCAGCCACTAAGCAAGGTGCGCCGCGATAGCAGGACTAAGCTCGCGCATGCAACTGGCCCCTGATTATATTGGACTTTATACACGGTAAACTTCGGATGTAACAGAGCGCCTAGGGACCCACAGGGTTTTGTTGTTATATTGTAACTGTGTTATGTGAATATAAGCGACGTAATTTGTATAGAAAGGGCAGTGTCGGGACCCTCCGAAAACGTTTCGTTATATCTGACTTTTTAAAATAATTATCCGACCTTATTATAAGCTTAGTCGACTGTATTAAAAGTTTGAAAGCTATGTGTTTTATCTGGAAACGTCGAGCCCTGAGAAAAAGCGTTGTGTCCGATTTTGCTTTTTCCAAAGGCTTTGCATTATGCGGAGTTTACTGTAGAAAATAGAAGTGCAAGAGGCATAGAGCCTCATCAGACCCTGTAGCATGCTGGGGCTGATGAGGCTGTATGACGCTCGCAGACAGGTGGTGCATGCATCAAGTCCGAACAACCTTCAGCGCCTTGTGCGAGAAATCACTTGTGCTGGTGTCATACATGCACACGAACACTCGGGCAGTCATTACGATTAGCAGCATTGTCCCTTTCAACCATGACACGCAATAACAAGATGTTAATCGACCATGACAGTTCAAGGGTGGTGCCAGAATAGCTTGGCGCGTACTAGGCAGCAAGCTATTCTGACACCACCCTTGAACGAACATGGTTGATCTGTCTACTTTTGTAGGCACCAAGCTATCCTGACACCGCCCTCGAACTCTCTTATTCTATCTGTCTATTACTTACTTACTGACGCCTGTCACCCCTCCCCGGGTATAAGCCGTCGACGAGAGACCTCCAGCGACTCCTGTCCTTCTCCTTCGATTTTACGTGGCTCCAGGTGGTTCCCAGTCTCTTGATGTCTGCTTGGAGGTCTCGACGCCAGGTGTTTCTCGGCCTGCCTCTTTTCCTCTTTCCCTGGGGGTTCCATGACTATGCCTGCCTAGTGATACTAGAAGCTGGCTTTCTCAGACTGTGACCAATCCATCCCCATCTTCTTCGCCCAATTTCATCTTCATGACCAGAATACAGAATCATCTCCCCACCACAGCCTTTTCTGGCCAGACTGCGTCCATCTGGCTTCACTGATACCTAGCAGGGAAATGTACTTTTGCATTTCCGCTGCTATCTGGGCGGCCTTGCCGCTCTGGTACATGGTCTTGACATTCCATGTGCCCATGGTTGTGTCCCTGGATAGAGAGAGGCGGCTCGGTCCTGTGGCTTCCGAAGACTTCCGGCTTTCACCACAGGACGTCATAAATCTTCTGGTAGAAGAACCTTCCTCCTCCAGGAAAGTAGTTTCTGTTTGTCTTTTCGTCGGCATTTTTGTAGCTATTTCCTTATTTGCAGGGTGGGGAAGCTACCCCCACGCCCAACCCCCTTACTAGGAGGACCAGGGATTTTTATGTCGGGGTCACCTTCCCTTAGACCATGTTGGTTCACGGCACCTTATTTCATTCGGTGCACCCCTCTCGCGAGGGACCCCCGTATCCACCACCCAGGGGACGCGCCTCAACGCCATATGGTCCCAGCGCGAGACGATCTGTTTATTAAGCGGTAATAATTTATAGTCGAGCTGACAATTAATGACCAAATTTGTCACTTTTTACCCATTGGCTCAATGCATTATTGGAATCTCGCTGACAAAAGTTATCGCATCTTTCTCACTGTGCTTGAGTCCTGCTAGCAAGAATCACTCCGGTATTCAATGAACTGTAAAAACGGTAGCGCTGTAAGAACAACTCCACCTGTCAGTGATCCAAACAAAGCATCCATTGAGAACTATTAAAAACACGTTGACTGGAAAGAACGTGCTGGTCTGTGGAGGTTAGACCTTACGTGTGCTGGTCTGTGATTTTGGACCTTACGGCTGAAAGTCGCAGACCAGCGCACCCTGTAGGTGTCAGAAATCAAAACAGATCCGGGCAGGACGCTCCTTAAGGGGTTCTCCACGCGGCTGAGGCGCTAGTCACAAGGACCTCTTACGGCAGTTAGGCGCGAAGTGGGAGCTCTCTGTCACTTCTGCTCATCGGCGGAAGCACCTTGGGCTGCACGGTCTGAGGAAAGATAAGTCATTGTGGTCCTTTGTCAGGCATGTAGTGTACGCTCTCGTGTGACGGATTCTGCGGGGATTTTATGAACTCACGCTTCATGTAGAAATAAGTGATGAATTTTCTCCTGTTTTCTTTTCGTTTTCATTCACGGGGGTTGGCGTGTCGCCAAGTCTCTTACAGGATTGTCCGTATAAGGCATATTTCAGTCAGAATGTAACTGCGCCGGTAATTGGTCCAGTCAATGATTGGGCCGGATGCGCAGTTTTGGCAAAGCTTTGGGCTGTTTGTCCGTCAAGACCAGAGACTGACTAAAACCCACTGCGACTCATTGAGTAGCAGCGCTGTAAAACAACTAAATAAAGGTCTAATTCTGCTAAGCAAGAGACATAGATTCTCATGAGCCCCTGTGAATGCCGGGGCGTATGAGAATCTATGGCTCTTGGAGACGGAAGGTCCTGAGTAAGGGACTGTGACAGGCTGATTTAGACTCGTGAGAGCCCTTCCAGTCTTTGGAGTGCAGTTAGTCAGTTACTGTCAATTTGTTGCTCGAGTGGCGCTGGCGCTCACTCTTGTATGACAGACTGGTGATAGTCCAGCGACTGAAGGGCATTTTGGGACAGCATGACGCCTTTTCTTTTGGCCGGCTATCAAAGTCATGTCAGGACTTCGTGGCCTCCACACAGCTGTAGTCATCAGTCCAAAGATTCAGTTGTGTGACTTGAATGCTGTTCGATGGATGGGTTTGGAGAAATTTCAAGAGATTATCAAAAGTCTTTTGCGCTGGACATTCGTATTACGTCAATTAGTGTGAGTACAATTTTCTTTTCGTCTGTCAAACGATTGTAGTGTGTGAGAGGACTGCGTGATTTTTAACATGCTTGTAGCGTCTTCTTTATTACGTTGTTTCAACTTGAAGATTGCTATCAAATTGTTGTTGCTTGTTGTTTAGTGGCGATATAGCATATGCAGTAACCCCTCGACTGCTACTGACTATACCTTTCAGCGGAAAAGACGCGTCGTTAAGCTATCAAGGGGTTAAAATATTGCTTAAGGTGCACTTCAGACATTGCAAAATGCCAGGGAAAATAAATTATTTTGTTATCTCCAAGCGGAGTAAATTTCCAATGAAAGTGTGGTAACTTCATCTGAAAAGTGTTGTTGTAAATCCGATTTTTGGTTTGCTTGTGGCTGTTTATATATATATATATATATATATATATATATATATATATATATATATATATATATATATATATATATATATATATATATATATATATATATATATGTTTTAGTTGAAATGCACTGTATATCAATAGCTATTGTTATGCTTGTAAATACCAGAACTCGTGGTGGCGGAAGAGCTTTATAACGACTTTGTGAAGTTGTAAATTCTCTTCAGTAACACTTTTGACGGTCTCGCGAACATTTCTGGAGATCTAAGAAACGGTGAATTAACCCATTCAGCCCCGACGCCCGACAGCAGGAGATGGGTGGACCATGATAATTCAAGGGTAGTGCCAGATTAGCTTGGCGCCTTCAGGCGCCAAGCTAATCTGGCACTACCCTTGAATTATCATGTTCAGTCCATCTCCTGCAACTGGTACATAGTCGTCAGGTCACAACTCCACAATTTTGGAAAAAATGCATCCGTGGGGGTTAAATGGGTTAAAAAAAAAGGAACGTTGGCGCCACGAAGGGTCTACAGCCATATTTCTCTCCTCGGTTGCTACAATTCGGGCATCACAATAAATACCTGCCTTGTACTGCGGTCGGGATAGCCGTCCCATACCTGTCTCGTCTGTTGCCGTGAGCGGTGTGTTCCGTCGTCATATCATACTGACCCTGTGGTGTATCCTTTCGTGTCACGGTCAAAAGGGTGTTTGTACACTTGTGTGTGCTGGTTCTGTGATTTTGGACCTTACGGCCTCAAGGTCCAAAATCACAGCACCAGCACACGTTGTCATCATCAGCTATCAAACACCTTGGGCAGCGTGGGTATGTGTGCTCTGATGATCGCAGGTTTTATTCATTTGCTCGTCTGTGAATTTTTTTTTTTTAATTTTATTTTATTTTATTTTATTTTATTTTATTTTATTTTATTTTTTCTGGGGTCTAGGGTGGGGGTGGGGGTGGGGGGTGGAGGCTTCAGTCTTCATTGTCTGCTGGTTTGTGCTTATCGATCTTACGGCCTAGGGTCTTAGTGTCCAAAATTAGAGACTAGCACATACCAACTTTAGGCTCACAGTCGCATATAATTTTTTTTTTTTTTTTTTTTTTTAAAGGCTGAGCAACAGGCTTGTGCATGGGCTACCCCTGATCTAGCAAGCTTTTGCACGGATCCCTGATCTTCCACTCTAGGTCGGTGTTCGATGATTTGAATGTATTGACCAGTGATTTGTGCGGCTGAAACAGTTGCTATCATCGTGTGCTGCCCCCCCCCCCCCCCCAAAAAAAAAAAAAAAAAAAAAAAAAAAAAATTGGGACGGGGGTGGAATGGGAGGGAGAGGGCTAGGCGGGGGAGGTGAGGGGGGGGGGAAGGAGTGGGGCTGATCGGTTTAAGGGATTGTGGGCATTATTTGGGCGTTTGTCTGTCGCCAGCACGGCAGGCTACAAAACTGTCCGGTCAGCGAAAACAAAAACTACATGAACGTTATTACAGCAAGCGCTGTGTCAGATTTTTGACAGTCATTGTAAACATAACCAGACTAAGAAAACAAACTGAGAGTTTTACCCATTACACGCTGAGGCTGATTCGTTCAGATTAGTGAGTCGTCCTATGAAGGCTACAGTTCAGCTCTGACGACAGACTGATCATGATAGTTCAAGGGTGATGCCAGGACAGCTTGGCGCCCGTGGGCGCCAAGCTGTTCTGGCACCACCCTTGAACTGTCGTGGGCAAATTTATCTCCTACGAGAGCGTATAAGGATGTCATGGGTTAAGTGTTCGCGCGCTCCTTAACACACTTTCACATACTTTTCATTGCTCACATGTTTTCGTATTGAGAGTGTGTGCTAGTTTGTTGTTTCAAACAATATCACATACTTTTTATTAACATTTCTGAGGCATCTAGTTTTCTTGTGTGTGGTTCGCTACGAATAGTGTCTTGTTTTCTAGGAAAAGGGGGTCGGGGGGTGGGGGGAGGAGGGGAAAGGAAGAGGAGGGCAGGCTGGGGGGGTGATGGTGGCGGAGAGGGGGGAAAGGAAGATGAGGGCAGGCTGGGGGGTGAGGGTGGCGGAGAGGGGGGGGGAGGGTTGCAGGCTGTTTTACTGGGTTCTTTGCTTACCGTTGAAAAGGATCTTGGTTTAGTGTTTAACATAGACTGAAGGCAGAGTTTGTTTGACTAAGGAGTGACTTCCTAACTTAAAAGCTGAGTATAAATTGCTGAGGTAAGCGCTCGCCTTGACACCCTGATCCACTGGTACAGTGACTTGGACAGGTGTTAGCAATTTGTCACCTGTCTACAATTACTTCAGGTATTTAGATTAGTCGTCCTACCGAGACCTATAATAATAGACAAATTACAAGTCTGTCATTAGCGCGACAAAATGTTCGCTCAGCTACTCAGCCACCTGCAAGACGCATAGATTCTTATGAGCCCCTGCTTCGCAGGGTCTCATGAGAATCTATGCCTCTTGCTGGGTGACATAGGCGCATTATTCCTCAGATGGAGGAAGGTTTGATGGTTTTAGCCAGTGAATGTACAGATCAATAAGGATTCGCTGGATAGCGGCGTAGCCGAGCGTTCAGTCCTACTGGGTTGTCACGGTATGTAGCGGCGTAGCCGAGCGTTCAGTCCTACTGGGTTGTCACGGTATGTTTAACTTCTTCAGCTTCGATACATTATAACAGAAGATGATAGTTCATGTATAGTGTTTAGTGGCCCAAAGGTGTTTTGGCACCAGCCTTGAACAGTCGTGGCCGTTTTATTTCCTAAGTACTATCAGTGCATAAACTTAGTCTTGAAAATTTCGATAGAGTCAGTGTGTAAGCATCTCTCTCTCTCTCTCTCTCTCTCTCTCTCTCTCTCTCTCTCTCTCTCTCTCTCTCTCTCTCTCTCTCTCTCTCTCTCTCTCTCTCTCTCTCTCTCACTCTCTGGACCGTTTGTATGGAACACTATTCCTGCACATTTTAAGACTATAGCATCGCTTGGAATCTTTAAAACGAAACCTTTCGATTACCTGATGAGCCAAACATAACAACACTGGGCATTTTAAAAAACCCTGATGGTTAATGCTTTTATGTAATATATGCATTTATCTATATTGTGTGTGTGTGTGTGTGTGTGTGTGTGTGTGTGTGTGTGTGTGTGTGTGTGTGTGTGTGTGTGGTATAAGATGAATGTTGAGTGTTACTATTATTTTGTGTAATTAATTTTTTTTTAATTTTATTGTTGCATGAAATAATATGTGTAAATATAATTCTTTATTATTATTATTATTATTATTTTAAATCTATTTTATGTTGTAGATGTTAGCAACGGCAAGATTAGTTTCTGTCAAAACTTTTTACCGTTTATAAATAAAGTTTCAACATCATCTCTGTGGGTGGGATGGGGGGGGGGGGGGGATGGGTCTTTTTTACTTATAAATATGTTATCTATTGCTGTATCATTGGATGTATTTTTTATATGTGTAGCAGGACAGTTTGGAAGATAGGCATTGCTATGCCTAAAACTTTTTATCCTGAATAAAAACGTTTCATCATCATCATCATCATCATATCTCTCTCTCTCTCTCTCTCTCTCTCTCTCTCTCTCTCTCTCTCTCTCTCTCTCTCTCTCTCTCTCTCTCTCTCTCTCTCTCTAAATGGAAATGTTTCGTCATTGTCAAACCCCACTTTGACATATTTATGAAGACGTTTGAGACACCACTCGGACACTAAACACCTCCTTGCGGCCATGGTTCAACTAAACTGCAACTGGATTATCATCCAACAAGTTTTAGGTTACAGATCGTTTGTTTATGGTGTGGCACAAGAGTGACACCACTGCGAGAACTGCACGTACACCTCCTTATTCCTTTCCAGCGCCACCGGAAGGGCCGTTTTATTTTCTAAGTACTATTTTCGTAAGGTCCGAAATCACAGACCAACACACAATCAACCACAGACCAACACGGCGAATCAAAAAGCAACGCGAGAAAAGACGAGATCTGCAGCCTTTGTTGTCAGCTCATCCATTAACACCGGAAGAACTACATAGCGGAGAGGTTTCTTTGCTTGATTGGACACTTTTGCACGGCGCCTCGATCAAAAGGGGGCAAATACTGAATGTGACCAGAAAAGGGGGAGGGGGGGGGGCCGAGAGGGCAGTGGCCGACGAGGTGGAAGAGGGAAATGAACTAAGGGGGGGGGGGGGAGGGGAGAGGGATGACCAGGGGCTAACGATCTATCATTAGTGCGGTCAGACTGCCCGAGTCGTGTACGCCCAGGCCAAATGGAAACACTGAAGACGCGCTTATAGTCGATTCGGTCAACAAGAGACATAGATTCTCATGAGCCCCTGCGGTCGCAAGGGCCCATGAGAATCTGTGCCTCTTGCAGATGGAGGCCCCAGAGCCGTAAGGTTGAACTTGACAGATCAGCACACCTGATATGGTGCGTGTGTGTACGCACGTCGCCGCACATCGATCAGGATTGTCTACCGGTGTACAGCGGATCAGACAACAGCGGTCACTGCGCCCCGCACCGTTTGGCCTCGCTTACTTACTTACTTACGCCTGTCACCCCTCCCAGGTCGTCGACGAGAGACCTCCAGCGACTCCTGTCCTGTGCTTCTCCTTCGATTTTACTCCAGGTGGTTCCCAGTCTCTTGATGTCTGCTTGGAGGTCTCGACGCCAGGTGTTTCTCGGCCTGCCTCTTTTCCTCTTTCCCTGGGGGTTCCATGACAATGCCTGCCTAATGATACTGGAACCGTTTGGCCTCGGCCGGGGATTTAAAAAAAAAAAAAAAAAAACTCCTATCACTGTCGAGAAAAATTGAACACCGCCCAGCTGCAAGAGGTATAGATCCTCATGAGCCCCCGCAGTTGCGGGGGCTCATGAGGATCTATGCCTCTTGCTGGAATCGTTTTGTGTCTGTGTTCCTTGTGCGGCAGTGGCTTCTTTGAGGTTGAATTTGCAATGATGTCAAAAACACAGTCTGCCTCCGCTGGCAGTGAAGGGGTTAATTAATCAAGCGCTGATAACACAGTGATGGGTTTTTAATGAAACGGAATGCACTGGAATCGGCTGAAATCATTCAGCCAAAATATACTACAAAGGGAGATAGATCAGGCGTGATAGTTGAAGGGTAGTGATAGATTACCTCAGCAACGGGGGGGGGGGGGGGGGGGAGGGAAAAAAGTGACGTGGTTTGCAATTTCAGAAAATAAAATCAAATGTATTGCGAAGTACAAAATGTGTGGGCTGTCGATAGCGATTTTTTTTTTTTTTTTTTTTTTTTTTTTTTTTGTCGAGGTGATTACCGCATGTATCACCTCGATTCCTGCAGGAATCACCTCGACAAAAGGCCCCGCCACACATGCCGATTGTGCCCCGATTTTGAAGCCGATTCCGATCCGATTGCGATCGGATGACGTCATATATCCGATCCGATCCCAATCGGCTGGGAATCGGGTGTCTAGAACCTGCTCTATTTTTCCGATCCGAATCGGCCCCGATTGTAAACTTCAACCAATCAGAGCGCGTCTCGCAAAGCATGTCGTTTCAGTTTGAAAATGGCGGAAGATCAGTACCATCTTCGTTGCCGATGTTTCGCCCGCCCCCTCCCGAATATGATGCAAAACTGCTGATAACGCAAGCACATCATCATCACTGTCAAAACTAGCAGCTATTTCGCTGAACAGGTACGACCTTGATCTTCGATTCAAAGACGGCCGGCCGTCGGCTAAAAAAAAGTCGGGGAATGTGTGGGGAACGTTTTTGCAGTCCGGTCCGATCACACTCCGATTCGAAACTGCTCAAGAATCGGCCTCAAAATCGGGCATGTGTGGCGGGGCCTAAAACGTGCTACCGACAGCCAAAGTGTTAGCTTGCTGCTTTCCACTACTGGTGCTCTAACTCTCCTATGTGCACTTCCCGCTTACGTTGCGTTGTCGCCAGGAACTTTTCTGAAACAGCACAGAAAACAGAAGATGGTCATGCAATGGACTGTATTTAACTCATTCGAGACGTGCCGCCTCCGGATACGCGGCTTAAGCCGCGTATCCGGAGGCGGCACGTCTCGAATGAGTTAATCTATTTAGGAATGATGGCACGTAAACGAACAGGGGGCTTTGGTTTTATAAGAGCGTATAATTGAAACGATATACTTGCGCCTTGCGTAAATGTTTGCACTGGGTTTCTTCTCTTACACACAACTTAGCTCAGCTCTTACAAGAATAAAAAAAATCAGGTCTATGAAAGAGCATACCGATTAACCGGTGAAATGTTCATAAATAGTGAGTGGGAGGAGAAGGGGGGGTGGGGGGTGTCGAGTATCCACTTGTTAATGATCGAAAAAATGGCAAGGCCGTTTCGTCAACAGGACCGCAATAAGAACGGTAAAATCAGACTATGGGTAGATTTGTCTTTGATTGTGAGTAGCGCATAATTATGTGCTTTCTGAACGGCTGTGACACAGCTAAACCTAACTGTCTGTAATGCACTGTAGGACTGACCTTAAGAAAAATCGATGACCCGTACCTAATCAGAAAACTCTGTCGTCAAATCAGGTCACTGTGCGGGGACACCGATACATTATGTGACGGCGCGTCGTGTGTACTTCCCCATCTCACGTCAGTCTTGTCCCGTAAATTTGTTGGTCGCCCGAGACCGCTTTATTTAGCCAATCACATCCGTTTGTGCCACGCTGTTTTGTATCCCCTTCCATCCGCAAGAGGCATAGATCTTCATGATGCAGGGGCTCTTGAGGATCTATGCCTCTTGTCGTAATGGGCTTTGGTTTTATAGGCGCAACATTTCAGACTCTTTCAGTGGCTGTTTTAACCTTTTTTTCACCTTGAAGAAAAATAGATCGCCACGTGCTAAATGCTTTGGGCTAGAAATTAGCTCTGTGCTGTTCAAACGAAGGGGATGGACTGATCTGTTGCACTCCGACAGCCCAACTAAGCCTATTTCCCGGATATTTCAAACCGCCCGTTTCCCTGGAGCAGAATCAGCGTTTTCGTTGTCGTGGTACACTTGTGCCATCGCGAAGCTAGCGATTGCTGTCGGAGGACATGTGTTTCCTGTCTACATCGCCTTAATCGCGCTGACAAAAATATTTCGCAAGACAGGGACAACTCTTTTTGTGCCAAGGCAAACTGTTGGAAGTTGACCGACCATGATAGTTCAAGGGTAGTGCCAGATCAGCTTGGCGCCTTCGGGCGTCAAGCTGATCTGGCACTACCGGGCCTTGAACTATCATGGTCTCTATGTGAGGTTCCAATTTCGATGGATCCCCCGCTTCTTGTCGTAATGCGTACTAGTCACTCTGGTTTCGAGTTCTTATTAGACGATTGCATTTTTTTCAATCTTGTCGATCGAAGCGTCACTGTAGGCAATCCGTGTGTACTGCTGTGATGCTATTTCGGGGACTGCCCCCCCCCCCCTTTTTTTTTTCTTTTTTTTTTTTGGGGGGGGGGTGGGGGGGTGGGGGGGGGGCGGGGGTTTCGTCGCCGTCATTTGAATGCCAGGGATCTCGGTGCACAAACACTATAGTGTCGGCCGCCGTTACCTGGTCCCGTGTTGCCTGCTTGCACCAAATATCCTAAATAGTGCACATAGTTGGGGAATGGATGCGTGGATTGACGGACGGGTGGGCAGGCAGACAGATGGATGGATGGATTTGTGTTGTGATATAAATGCAGGCAGCGTAGCTCCAAATTCATAGACTGGTCCCCGTATTTAACCCATATTATGATGCTGAAAGCTTCGAATTTGTACACTGCCATATGCAAGCTACATTATAGTACTTGCAGATAAGGATATAGACCAATGGCTTTAGTTTAAGGGTGGTGCCAGAATAGCTTGGCGCCTAGAGGCGCAAAACTATTCTGGCACTAACCTTGAACTATTTTAGTCAAACTTATTTCACAGACTGGTGAGGTATTCCGAATGATAATGGCTAACCCTTTGACTGCTATTGACGATACTGCTCGGCAGAAAATACGCGTAACTACGTCACTAGCTTTTTCGCCGCGCAGTGTCGTCAGTAGCAGTCGAGGGGTTAAGGGATTCCACCAGTTTTTCAAAGGACTGAAATGCCACAAAGCTAGCGCATCGTACTTAGTGTGATTCCGTGGGAGGCTACCGTAGTCATTTATCACTAGGGGGAGGACTGAACACAGTGACTTTTGCCATCGTTCATGAGCGAAATAGGTTGAGCGTCGATCAGCTATTCCCCGGGTCATTTGTCAGACTGAACATACTGCGCCCCCGCCCCCCCCCTCTCTCTCTCTCTCTCTCTCTCTCTCTCTCCCTCTCTCTCTCTCTCTCTCTCTCTCTCTCTCTCTCTCTCTCTCTCTCTCTCTCTCCCTCTGTGTAGGAATGGTCTTCAGACCTAAATCTTTTTATCTTGGAAAATAAAGATTCATTGTCATTGTCATTCTCTCTCTCTCTCTCTCTCTCTCTCTCTCTCTCTCTCTCTCTCTCTCTCTCTCTCTCTCTCTCTCTCTCTCTCTCTCTCTCTCTCTGTTTTGCTTATTTATCAATGATTTGCCTCTACATATTACTTGCCAAGATGTACAATGCGACCTTTTTGCTGACGACACCTCACTTCATACTACTAGTAAAGATATACAGGTAATTTCCGACAACCTACAACAAAGTCTTCATGAAGTATCAGCTTGGTGTATAAAACAATTCTATGGTTGTTCATCCAGCCAAAACGAAATCGATGGTAGTCGCCACACGCCAAAAACAGCAGATAATGCCTCTATTACTTAACCTTTCTCTTAAAGGTAGTCAGGTAGAACAGGTAAATGAACATCGAGTACTGGGGATTAAAATCGACAGTCAGCTAAAATGGCAAGCTCATACAGACGCCTTATGCAAAATAGTAGCCAAAAATCTCTTTATGTTATCAAAACTAAAATATTATACTGATTCAGATACCCGTAAACTATTTTATAACGCTCACATACGTTCTTATATCGATTACGCGTCATCGGTATGGGATGGGTGTAGTGAGGTCCATTTAAAGAGACTCAATTCCCTTCACAGACGAGCGGCCAAAATAATCTGCCCTGATCAACACCTAAGCACTGAAGAAAAGCTATCAAAAGCAGGTCTCCTGCCACTTCAAGATCATTTTAAATATAACAAAGCAATCTTTATGTTCAAAGTGTGGAAACGCAAAACACCTGAGTACATCTCCACTTTGTTCCGTAAGTCTGAGTCCAAGCTTGGAAACATCAGAAAGCTTTTCATAGTCCCAAAACCAAGGATCGATCTATATAAAACTAGCTTATCCTTCTCAGGGGCACTTATCTGGAATGCCCTTCCCGACCATGTAAAATCCGCCTCCTCGCTAGCCTGTTTTAAAAAGGGTCTCTGCAAATATTTTGTGGATCACTCGTAGGGATGACTTAACCACTTGTATTATATGTTTCTTTTTATGCTGGGTCCAATTTATTCCCAATTAAGTCTGTTATCCTTTTCATTTATCATTTGGACTACTTAGCTCTGTCTATGTGTGAAGGGGGGTGGGTGGGGTGGGGGGGTGTCTGTGAGTCTATGAGTATGTCTGTCTATGTGAATAGTGTTGTCATCTCTTTGTAAGTATTATGTTTACTT
Source organism: Semisulcospira habei (assembly GCA_036245525.1). NCBI lineage: Eukaryota > Metazoa > Mollusca > Gastropoda > Semisulcospiridae > Semisulcospira > Semisulcospira habei. Next base: position 51,859,457 of record BTPG01000004.1, on the reverse strand, counting down.
ATATGTATGTATATTTGTAGTTAGTCTTGTAGTTGTTAGCAACGGCAGGTTTGTAAAATGGCTGTGTCGATGACGATGTCAATGCCTAAACCGTTGTAAAATAAAGTTTCATTGATTCATTGATTCATTGATTCATTGATTCTCTCTGTAAGAATGGTCTTCAGACCTAAATCTTTTTATCTTAGAAAATAAAGATTCATTGTCATTGTCATTCTTTCTGTCTCTTTCTGTCTGTCTCTGTCTCTGTCTCTGTCTCTGTCTCTCTCTCTCTCTCTATCTCTCTCTCTCTCTCTCTCTCTCTCTCTCTCTCTCTCTCTCTCTCTCTCTCTCTCTCTCTCTCTCTCTCTCACTCTCTCTCTAACTTGTCGCTGGGAACCCCCGTCTTCCACAATGCGATGTGACGGAACACTTTACAAACGGCCCACACTGTCTTTTACAAGTCCATTTCTCCTTGCTAGGGAGTGAGCAAAAACGTTTGATGAAAAAAGACAGAAAATTCGATGCCAAAATTCTGCGTCATACACTTAAAACCCCAGGGACCTTCTCTCGCGAGGCAACATAAACTTAAAGTTCTTGGCAAGAGACATAGATTCTCATGAGAATCTATGCCTCTTGCAGATGTGTGAATTGCATGCTGAAGATGCGTCCTTGGGGGGAGTTCTAGAGGGGACTAGGCGCCTGGCAGAATTGATTCTTATGGACTGAGGGCGGTGGGGGGCGGTTTGTGGGAGTTCCAATTTATGGGGAACAATTTGGCTCTAATGGGGGAAGTAAGGCACTTGAGATAAGGCTTCCCATTTTTTGGGTTTCATTCCTCAACGTTTGGTTTATAACCTTCTTAACGTCGCTCAGGACACAACGTTTTTCTTTGTTTTCTTTCGTTTTTGCCCGTGGCACTTTCTCGATAATACTGTATCGGTTGGTGTTTTTTTTTTTTTTGTTTGTTTGTTTTTTGTGGGGTTTTTTTGGTGCCTACTAAGTGCTAGTTTTCTCTATGAAGATTACCTTTCAGATCAGGCTATTTTGACCTTTCATGCTACGTATAGCGATCGACCGTGATAGTTCAAGGCGGATGGTGCCCAAGATAGCTGAGCGTTTTAGAGACGCTAATCTAACCCGGCTGGCCTCGGCAGCTTTCAAACTAGATTCACCTGGCGTCTGGCGAATTAGACGTTACGCGTTGCTGGAGTCTGATATATATATTGTGAGACATGCTTTTTGTTGTGAGTCGGGACCCCATTATGCAAAATGTCCTCGGGCCGACATTGGCCCGCGCGGCACTGCCAGCAAAGGCTGACGTCGGCCCTAGACCTTTTTGCTTCCTGGCACTAAAAGTCGGCTAGATGGCGTTTTGTTCACTGTTCATGTGAAAATTGGCTTGTGAGCGAGTTGCTTCGCCGATGAAAAAGAAAATCATCGTTCATTGTGGGTCTGTTCTAACTGCAATCGAACCACGTCGTCCCGATGGCTATTGCTAACTGGGCCAGACCTTGTGACTCGGGTGTGTTTCCACCCCGCCACCGTGCGTGCACCCAAATCCACTTTCCGCGGGCGGGAGAGCTGGCCCTGAGGCGCCTAATCCACCCGGCTGAGAGAAAGGGATTATTGCGATTGGACGGATACGTCGGTTGTCATGCACACTTCTGTCCGTCGTTCTTACGAGGCGGGTCACTTTGGTCGGTACCTCTTTCGCTTCAGACGCCAATTGGTGAAATAGTTGATTGCCTTTGTGTACAGCGCACCCAATGACAAAAAGCATATTTCATTTATAATACATGCACATGCATTCGAAATTACGCAAAGCAAAATAAGCTATAATCCTTAAAACGTCAGTTGCATGGTGCAGTTCGAATGCGGTGAGCTCACGGGTTGAGCTTGATTAGCTTGGCGCCGAGATGCGCCAAGCTAATCAGGCACAACCCGTGAGCGAGATGCGAAACTAATCCAGTACCACTTTTTCAACATGTACGGCCGAGTCTGTTCTTCCAGCGACTTGAAACTGATTACAACTTCATTTGTTAAAAAGCTCTAGCCAACAAACTAAGAAAGTTGACAACAAAATAAAGAATAGACCGCTCCAGGAGCCATATGACTCCTGGAATAACGTAGACACGACTGCTCCCGACACTGATAGGGTTAATATCGCCCGGCATGTAAAGGGACCCCAAGGTTAAAGGTGTCACGTGTGGTGTAAAGCTACGCTGTATCCGAAGTATGGAAATCTTACGCGCACGGCGATTTGCTTGCCGTTATGCCGATAAGACTGGCTTTTGTCGCGCGTGCATGCCGTGTGCAGAGATGATTACGATTTTGGAGTAATTTCATACGATTTTTGGCGTAGATTACGCCACTACAATTTTTTTTCTCACTATTACGATTATAAAAAATAAAAAAAAACTACGATTTTTGAAATCTGATTCCAATCCACTTCCTACTTCGAAACACAACCGGGTCCATGACCAAATCCAACATTTTTCGCGGCGCATTTTCTCTCATCGCTTCCGTTATTTCCAGATCCTTTAACTTAGTCTTTATTTTTCTTTTGGAGCAAAACTGTTTCAACAACCAGCGTAATGAAAAGAGCTTGTACGACCGATTTCAAAGACTCTCAGTCCGAATCAGTGGACGAGGATGCCGCTCAAGTTGTGAAAAAAGACCCCTGTTGTCAAACAAAAATATCGATCATCGTACTCCAAAACGTGGCCTTTTCTTGGTCCGTCGACAAAAGGCGGGAACTTCGTTTGTTGTAAAATTTGCTCCAGGTACTTTAGCTGTGCTCATGGTGGTTCATATGACTGCACAAAACCAAGAGTCACAAGGAAGAAGCCGGGAAATGCTCTGTAAAATCAGTTCCATTCACCGGATTTATGATTGCAGGTAGACGCGCTTTCTCTGGTAAGACCGAAGATGCCTTGCAGAAAACGTCATCGTTGCTGAAGTTACTTTGTGTGAAATTATCACGGAGTTTAACTTACCACTGACCACTGCCGATGCTTAATAATAATAATAATACTGTTTATTGCCATTTGTCTTAAGAACATAAAGCATAGGAATGTGTGTTGGTGTCGTTACAATTACAAACATCAAATTCGACACACAAAAAAAAAAAAAAAAAAAAACTCTACACAATTCAATGCTCTACACACACTGTCAAAACTTTAAAACTGAACAACTAATCTCACAAACCAATACGTACCCATTCGCACACCCACGCTTATTTCACAAAGACATTCAAGAAGATATTTCCCGACTCACAAATCGCAAAAGGTGTGTTTATTTATTTATTTTTTATCGGGTGACAAAACGCTATTGAGCTTTCTTCTGCTCAAGTCCCGGCCTGGCAGTTTTGGTGAACGACAGTATTCTAATGAAAAACTGGACAGATTTAAAAGTGCTTACTACAAGGAATTGAAAGCCAGAGACCAAATGGCCACCTCCCGCTGCTGAGTAGTGTCTGATGTAGGACAGTGTCAGTGACAAGCACAGTGACTAATTAGTATAACACGGTGATTTTTTAAAAATATTTTTCATTTGTATCTCATTTCGAGTGAAAATAAAAACTGCAAGGCTTTGTAAGAACTTATTGAATGAGATTGCGTTTTAGAACGATCAAATGTGCTGACAGAAAGCATTACTCTTTTTACACAAGATTACTCTTTCTGGCATAGCCCATTACTCCCATTATTTTTATTATTTTTTTTTTTTTTTTTTTTGGGGGGGGAGGGGTAAACATATCTGCGTGTGCTAGTCTGTGACTTTGGAAAGGTTCAAAATCACAGACCAGCACACAGTTAATACTACTTTATCTTGTTTCAGTGAAACTTTAAGTTCAGTGGTTGCAAAGTTTCGTCTCGCTGTGGTGTTTTTTTTTTTTTTTTTTTTTTTCTCAGTCTTTTGATCTGTCGTATGCTTTCAATTCTGTTGCGGTTGTTTGAACGAATTGTTTTGTTTGAATTTTATCGTAAGGACTGCATTGGCGATATCCAGTGAGCCTAAAGTCCCGGGCTGACGTCGGCTTACATGCCCGTGCACAAAGCACAAAGGTTTTTGTATATATCATTGACGAGTTCTATGCGTGCCATCTTGTCTGACCGAAATCACGAGCAGTGTTATGACCCGAACCTTCGTAAACAAAACACCGCTGTTGGATACTCCTCCAAAGACACAGACTTAAATGCATAGCAAGAGGCATAGACCCTCATGAGCCCCCGCATGTGCGGGGGCTCATGAGGGTCTATGCCACTTGCAGATGGATGCCTTTCGGCTCGAGACTGCTGGGTGTTTATGAGGGTCTGTGTCTTAGGCAGATTGACAGATTGTGCTCGGAGGACTCAATTTTACGATTTTTGGCCTCCTGCATGGAAGGACAAAGAGCCGTCTGTCTGTGACTATCAGGGGGGCAGGCATGGAAGGTAATATGACGGTTTGACATTTTGATCCCCATCAGTGATTGATGACTTTTTGTCATAAAGTACAAAATCATTATCCTGCGTATGTTCTTTTGATTTGCTAAGTAGCACAGTGCGAAGCTGAGGTCATTAACCCATTTAACCCCGCATTTCCTAAAATTTGAAGCTGCAGGATGTGGATCGATCATGATAATTCAAGGGTCGTGCCAGATTAGCTTGGCGCCATCAGGCGCCAAGCTAATCTGGCACTACCCTTGAATTATCATGGTCGATCCATCTGCGGTATGGCGTTGGGGCTAAATGGGTTAATACGTTCACATCTCTGTATATTAGTGCAAGTTTAGTGGCGTAGACGTAGGAAGGTTTCAGAGAAGGTAGGGCCCACTCGGCAACATCTCAAAGAGCGGGCGAGGGGGGGATGGGGGTGCCTATCTCTGGCCACAGTTCCGTAAATGCGTGCTGGTCTTCGTAATGTGACTTTGGACCTTAGGGCCTGGGGTCAGTTGCATGAGCGAGCTTAGTCCTGCGCCAGCCAACTAAGCAATTTGCGCCGCTTATAGCGGCGCACCTAGCCTAGTGGCTGGCGCAGGCTTACGCTCGCTCATGACACTGGATCCTGGTGCTGCCACGGTGAGCGTTTCCTGTGCAGACCCTGGGTGTGCGCGTGTTTCCGTCGTATTTGTAATTCCGTCACGTCGCTATCAGGAAAACGTGACATACCTGTAGGATGTGTGATACCTGGCATTCCTTCTTGCCTGTGGGCCGTGTCTTTAAAAAAAAAAATAAACGCCAAGTTATTATCCCGTTGGCTGTGGGTAGCGCTTTTTGTTGAGGTGATTCCTGCCGGAATGACCTCAACAAAAAGCACTACCGACAGCCAGAGGGTTAATGCAGGAATCATCTCATCAATAGCCGCGCTGCCGACAGTCATAAGGTTAATGAGGGACTGTAGCAGCGTATAGCCTACCTCGACAAACCAAAATGTAATGAACTTTTGGACTTTTAGACTTTCAAATAACTACAGTTTTAGTGCAGCGTAATTTGCTTTGTATACATAGAGGTTGCGAGAGACGAATCGACACTGTCATTAAGTGAATGAAGCTGATCAGGCCTTAGCCTTCAGCTGTCACGGTCGTTTAATCTCTCGCAGTCTGTGGTGGGCTTGAAATAGTTAACGAGTAACTGGTTGTGACACGGGGCAAATTTATCACGGAAATCTGTGACCCGATAGCCCCAGCCATACCAGCTTAGACGGAACGTTTACTGACCTCCTCCCCCTGAATATTTTTCTTTAAATCTGTCACATAACTAAAACCAGCCGTAGGTATAGAATCATAGATAGTATGAGACCCATGAGGATCTATGTCATATGGGATGGATGGTGTTCGCTACACATGTGATTCGGAAATTCTTTCACAGTCCGGTCACATTCTAACATTACTTTTTCACGCTTGTATACGTTGCGCTGTAAAAATCACAGGTGCAATCCCTTATGTCTATAACTTTTCCCGCCTGAGACGCTGAGATGTAAGTCAGATTGAACCCATCCCTTCATACCAAGAGGTATAGATTCTCACGAGCCCCTGCATTCGCAGGGGCTCAAGAGAATCTATACCTCTTGCGGGTGGACAAGTTTTAGTAAGGAGGTTTTGTGTAAAATATTAATGTAAGTACCCTGAGTGGCAGGTTGTTAAAGTCCACCTGACCATTTGTAACGGATTAAAATCAATGGTGCTTTGGAATGTTACGATAACACCTGCAGGCGTGTCTGAAATCGGTTTCTTGTGGCTCCGTGTGTACACACACTTTTAATCTCATTTACACTATTATTTTCGTCTTTAGAATACCCAAATTAGTCACATTACTGATGGTCATTCAAATATTTGTTCACGTTCTTCATTCATTGTTATTGCATTGATGTGCAGCAGGTTTCTGCTGTATACGTTTTATTTGTTTTGAAATATTATTTCCGTGGTTTAATTCAAGAGAGGTGTGAACGGGGCACTTTATCTGAAAATCTGCGTCTTCAGTGTATGATGTTCAAACTTTCACTGTTCTAAATGCGTGTTCAATGGCCGTTAGTTTGTTAGTTCGGGGTTTCACACATTCTACTCGAGGGCCGAAATCTCCAACATTTGAAGTTGCCCTCTGAAGGACTGTATTACAAATCTAGAAACAGATCGAGCGTTCCCGAGTTTCTGCCTCAGATGTCAAGATTGGTTGTTGAGATGAAGTTTGTGGTCTGCAGTAGGTCTAGAATGGAGCCCCAGAGTTTCTCTGACAGCGTCGCTCCATGTGGCCAGTGCTGTATCCTGGTGTCTTGGTACAGGGGACAGGACTGCAGTACATGCTCTGGGGTCTGTAAACCAGTTTCACACAAGCAGTCTGCAGTGTGTGACAGTCCAAGGTGGTACATGTGTGCACGCAGTCGGCAGTGACCAGTCCTTAGACGGAATATGGTGGTCTGTTGGTGGTGCTGGAGTTGTCTTAACTGGTCATCAGATGGTGGGTTGTGTTGGGTCTGCCAGTCTGCATGATAGTGCCGCTTAATGAGGGTTTTGACTTCCTGGAAGGACATCGGTTGGTTTGGCTGCTCAAGCTTGCTGCCGGACTTGGCGAGTCTGTCTACCTCCTCGTTTCCTGATAGTCCACAGTCAGCAGGTACCCACTGAACAGCCACTTGTGTTAGGCGTGAGAGGGCGACCAGCAGGTGCAGTGTTTCTTTCTCCATCTGCTCACTGGGGGACTGCAGGCTATGGATGGTGGATCTGCAGTCGGTCAAAAAAACCGACGTGTGAGGGCAGGGGATCGTCTGCACCGACAAGGCTGGCAGCCTCTCGTAGAGCAGTGAGTTCAGCCTGGTAATTGGTTGACAGTCTTCCCGCAGGCAGGGATTTGGATGTGATGTGTCCATCTGGGTAGCGGATGAAAATTCCACTGCCTCCATTCTTAACAGCTGCGTCTGAGGATCCATCTGTGAAAACGTGTGCCCAGACTGATGCATTGTAATATCGGTCCAGCATTTCCAGTGTGAGAGACCTGAGGATGGCTTCTGAATGGGATTTTTTGCTGGCTATTCCTGGGACACCAGTAACAAACATCACGTTTTCCAGGGAGGTGTTCCAGTCCTCAGTAGCTTGAAGAGGTTCTCGACCATCTGAGGCGTTGTAGATGGTGTCCTGGTGAGTTCGTGTGAGCTGTTTTGTGAGGTGGTTGAAGCTGCTCCTCTTCAGCCTGTTCTTTGTTTGTTCTTGGAGTTGCTGATGGACTGGGTGGGTGGGCAGTCTCTGCAACTTTTCACTGTGAGCAAGGACCTTCTCCTCCCGTCTTTTGTCTAGGAAATGGTGGTTTCTAAGGTGTGGATGGGTGTCGTTTTTAGCCCGCCTGTGATGATACGCATGCCTGCGTTCTGCATTCTGGCCAGCCTGCTCGTGTTGCTCTTGGCAGCAGTGGCCCAGGCTGCTGAGCCATACTCCATCACAGGACGGATGTTTCCTGTGTACACCTGCTTGAGGATGCTGCTGTTTGCTCCCCATTTGGTGCCTGCCAGTTTCTTCATGAGAGACAGTCTTCTCGTGGCCTTCCTGTCCTCCTCTTTGATGTGTGGATGCCAGGTCAGTTTCTTGTCTAGACACCAAGATAGGTGGGAGTGTCATCCTTGGGGACATCTTGGTCAGTTGTTGACCATGGATTATGCTTCATGATAGTTCAAGGGTGGTGCCAGAATGGCTTGGCGCCTATGGGCGCCAAGCCATTCTGGCACCACCCTTGAACTATCATGCTCGATCCATGCCTTGCTGTGGTGTGTCGGGGCTGAATAACGGATAACGGACGGCCCTAGCGGGCGTGTTGTGGAAGGAGGGGAGGGGGGAAGCTATTACCTATGGAGTACGACCTGAACACCGATCAATTCGGCCGCACTGAAACTGTGCCCCATTGATTTACCAGGACCTTTTAACGGACATACTACCTGAACAAGCCCGTCGTTTTGCGTGGACTGCAAGGACCGATACCATGTACACTTTCACAGACCAACTGTTCGTGGTTTTAATTAAGTTCGTCTTAGGAAGACATCTCGGGATCGACTGACTTGGCACTAACTTTCGATCGCTCACAATCGATCTGTCTCCCAGCAATTTTCACTGGAAATACAATGCCTTTTAAATTCATACTGTCAGTTTTCTCTTTTTCATCGCACCTAGCTTTTAGACAGGGCCCTCTTTGTCTGGCAACGTTCAATGCGAGTGACTCAAGCTTTTAGCAAATCCCCTGTTGCGTAACGCCATGTTGTATGCACCTCAACAATCCTGCAGCCGAAAAACCTTCTATCTTCAAGAGGCATAGATTCGCATGAGCCCCTGCGACAGCAGGGGCTCATGAGAATCTATACCTCTTGTTGAAATTATTGTTTCTTTTGATCTGATCGACTCCTATGGGAGAGGAGGTCAGCTTGTAGTATATGTAATGCTGTGACGGCACACTCGATTAAAAATACAGCACGTAATTGCTCACATCCGCTTTTCAAAACAACAGGGGAGAGCTGGAGCGTTCAATTATTTACAGATTTAACAATAGCAAGGTTTGGAGACAGACAGCTTGGTTTTAAGTACGCAATTCGTTTATTTCAACCCCCAGCGCCATCTGCCGGACTGGATGGGCGTGGACTTCAAGGGGTTTGTACCCGGAAAGCGTGGCCCCTAGAGACTCTGTTGTGAGTTTAACCCGCTTACTGTCGAAAAAAGTGAAGGTTAACAAGCTGCAAGAGGTCTAGATCCTCATGAGCCCCCGCAGTCCCGGGGGCTCATGAGGATCTATGCCTCTTGCTGAAAACCTATCTATGCCCTTTTGAACGACTGGGGGGCTATTTGGCGTTTGAATTTACGTCGTTTTTAAAACAACATAATCTGCGCCTAATTGCAGTGACGTAGTAAACGTAGAACCAGGCCAGGCGGAATCGGACGTAACCTTTTCGTTGCGAAGTGCGTGTGTCGCTTTTGGCGACTATTTTATTTGAGACAGTTGGCCTCAGTTACGGAGCGCGATCTGACCACTGCCAGCGATCACGGACTTCGCGTAGATCGTGATGAAGATATGATAATATATAAATCAGACAACAACAACAAAAAAAGTGACTAACAAGAGTCATGAATCCTCATGAGCCCCCGCGACTGCGGGGGCTCATGAGGATTCATGACTCTTGCAGACGGGTACAGCGTTCGCTTTGCTCCGACAGTCAAAGGCTTAAGAGTTAGTGACATGCTTTGCGTTCCAGTTGTTTTGCAGGCGTGGTTGGAAAAGCATTCTCCCTTTTTCTAAACTTTCGCCGTAATAACGCACGCGACGGCGATGCATAATGAGTACATGACGTAGGAGACGGACGTAATGCGCATGTCAGCCTCGCATGCGCAAGGTCGCCACCTGGCACGCGCCGGCACTGAAGGCTTCCTGCTGACACGGTTCCGCTGTCAGCCACGCTTCACTGAGCATGACAAAAGGTTTGGCTAATCCCGCCTGTCGTCGTTTGTTCTGCAAAGATGATAATCAGAGTCTTACATTTTGAACAAGGTGCGGAGGACATGTCGTTCAGGTAACGTCACCACTGCCCTTTGACGGCATAAAGACTGTAAGTGCGTTTATGTAAAGAGCGAGATATTCGTTGTAATACAATGACAATCTCGCCTTTCACAAAAATGGACTTGCTGCCTTTTGCATTTACTCCGCAGTCCTGTCCTTTTCGACATACACGGTAAAGGATGTCGTACATACACAAATAAACTTGGAGAAACGTAAAACATGGTTCCGTTCTCCGACCACCCCACTCTGCACTCCCCAGGGCCCCACGCACCCATTCGTGCGCGGTACTGATTGGCACTGAGATAATCAACAACAAAAAACAAAGCAAGCCTCGGTATAAGAATTGCAAACAGTTTACTGAAACCACAGAGTCCGAAATAGCTCAGGCGGTTAAACGTCGGAGCAGGGGAGCGAAGGGAATCGCCGGGTCGTGGGTTCGAATTCCGTCCCGGCCCCGGTAGCTGGACTCACAATCCAGGGAGAAAAACGGATTTGTTCAATATCATGTCCGTTGAAAGGTCCTGGTAAATCAAAGTGGCACAGTTGGAGTGCGCCTGAGTTGATCAGTGTTCAGGTCGTACTCCATAGGCAATAGATTTCCCTGTCCCCCCATAACCCGCCCGTCAGGGCCGTCCATGATCACCTCGGTGCTGTGGACGTTAAACCCGAACTAACTAACTAACTAACTAACTGAAACCACTTGTTCAGAGCGGACAG
>BTPG01000004.1:51798757-51843757 GCA_036245525.1 Semisulcospira habei | reverse complement strand
CAACTGACGCTCGCTGCCTGACCTATCTCTCCAACTTACTTCACCCCTACACTCCTTCCTGCTCCCTCCGCTCCGCCTCCGACCCTCTCCGCCTCCTCATCCCACGCACCAAACTCAGCACTTTCGGCCCCCGCTCCTTCTCAGTATACGGTCCATCCACCTGGAACACTCTCCCACTCTCTCTCCGTCAGAAACACCCTCTCTCCTCCTTCCAGTCCGCCCTCAAAACTCATCTCTTTCAACAGTTCTAGCACTACATCACCACACTCCCCACCCCAAGCTGACCGTCGTAATGTATTTTTATTATTTGTCGTACGTGAGTCATTGTCTAAAGCGTGCGCATGCGTGTACTAGTTGTGAGTGTGTGCTTAGAGTTATAACTATTATAAGATAAGCGCATTATAAATACCGTAATTATTATTATTATTTAATTGCACCCGGACCTTTGTTCGTTTGTTTATTTGTTTCGGTTTGATTGTTGTTAAAATGACAAGAACAACTTGTAAACTAGCACTGTCAAGTTATTGTCCTTGGAAAGAACGATCGATTAGAGTTTTTATTCTCTCTCTCTCTCTCTCTCTCTCTCTCTCTCTCTCTCTCTCTCTCTCTCTCTCTCTCTCTCTCTCTCTCTCTCTCTCTCTCTCTCTCTCTCTCTCTGTGTGTAGTGTAGCAGGACAGTTTTAAAACTTTATCCTGAATAAAAACGTTTCAGCATCATCATCTCTCTCTCTCTCTCTCTCTCTCTCTCTCTCTCTCTCTCTCTCTCTCTCTCGGTGGGTGGCCTCCCCCTGGACAAGCTAGCAGTCCCCGTTTTTAGGTCTCCGATCTTTTCCGAGAAATATCCTGAAAATGCCAGTCGTCGGGCTTCCCAACGCTGTGGAGGTATTGCTAAACACCCTGCTAGCTGACCATTCCATTAAATCGTGGAAAATCGCCGGGGAAGGTGAGGACATGACTTTCGTGCTCAGGCTGTGTGCGGCAGCAGAGCAGACCGGGACCGCCATTACTACACGCAAGGGGCATTGGCGACGTAAACCTCCAAGCCAGGTGCGGCGTGACCTGAGGAGGGCCGAGCAACATAGGGCGAGACTGGACAACAACAACACCCAAGCCCAAGGTACACAAGAAACACAGAATGACAGTGACAACAGCAACACAGAAACAAAGGCAAGTGACAATGACAAACACTTCCGTTTATTTGTGTCAACACCAGATACTGACCTACATTCCAACACAGTCACAGTGGCAACAGAGGACACATCACGCACCCCACGTGCTGTTCACGGTATTGACAATGACTTAACACAGTGGAATGCTGTGCAGGGGGCGTGTGCTACAGGTGTGTCAAACGTCGAAAACCTGGACAGGACTGTGGACTATTTTGGTTTTTCCACTCCAGCATCTCAACATGATGATGTGTTTGACATCGAAAAAGAAGGAGAAGCAGCTGGTTACGACGTACACGCTACTAAACTGTATGTGGCGGGAATCACAGGGAGGATGACACAAAAACTGCTACGAAAACCAACCAGAAACACAAAGTTCAAGAATATTGTGTTTGACAGTGGGCCCTCACAAGCTCAGCAGTTATTGCTGGGAGAGAGCGATGATATTATCATTGTGTATGACTGTCAGCAGCAGATCGTGGTGAACTGGTTCATCAAGCACGCAACAACAACGCAGACAGAACGTTACTATAGGGACAGGTTACATCAAGGAGGATCTGTGGACAGACAGACACACCGTGATGACTTTGACATCATGGAGACAGACCTACATCTCCTGGCGACTTTGGTGCGACATCTCCTTGGATAACACTGCACAGTGCCGCTGCGTGACTGTCGGACTACACGTTGAAGCCCGTACACGAGTGACTATTAAATTGACTGAATCAGTCATGATATAATGAACTGTCGTGAATGACGTCGGTTTCCGCGTCGGTTCATTCGATCGTTTTGTTCTGTATTTTTGATCTCTGAACGAAATATTATAACCCCTCCCCCCACCCCCTTTGTGTATGGGCAAAATGCCTAACGCAATAAACACATCTGAATCTGAATCTGAATCTCTCTCTCTCTCTCTCTCCTCTCTCTCTCTCTCTCTCTCTCTCTCTCTCTCTCTCTCTCTCTCTTGCTAACGACACAAGTTCGAAAAATGGTTTCACCAAAACTTTCACCGTTGTAAAATAAAGAATCATTGTCATTGTCATTCTCTCTCTCTCTCTCTCTCTCTCTCTCTCTCTCTCTCTCTCTCTCTCTCTCTCTCTCTCTCTCTCTCTCTCTCTCACACACACACACACACACACACACACACACACACACACACACATCCACACGCACACACACACACACACACACACACACACACACACACACACACACACACACACACACACACACACACACACACACACACACACACTGCTCTCTGTCCATTCATTCATCCGCCGTCCGATCATTCATCACGGTCCCCATTGTCTGGTCGCTCGTCGCATGTAGGTGACAACCTTGACGTATTTATCGCTGGGCCCCGCGTGCTTTACGACCAGTAAGCAACAATTCTTCAGGCCGACGTCTGCCGCTGTTGGCCCGCGCACGAACGTGCGCGGGCCAACAGCGGCGGACGGCAGCCCGAGGACCTTTTCCTCTGTGGTCTGTTACTCCGTAAACTGTGCGGCGAATCAAAGAAAACGTCTTGAAACACGTGAGGCAAGCCGAGTGAAGTAAGTCAGCCTAGACTGGTGTGTGGAAATGGGGGTGGAGGTCGGGGTGAAAGGTGAGGAGGGAAGGGTGGGGGTCGGGGGGGGGGGCGGGATGGGGGTGGGAGGGGAGGGGGTAGGTGCGATTGGAATGCTGACCCGGAAAAACGTTTTGTTGTTGGAATTTGTCACAAAGGTGCTGGTACGGCCAAGTCGAGACGGGTGCGGGAGGGAAGGATGGGGGAAGCGGGGTGGGTGAGGGGGGGGGCAAGAGTAGGTGTTGGTGGCGGTTTACGTGACCGGTGGGGTCACCTAGGAAACTTCGTCTGTGTGAAAAACTTCATTATGTGTGCTGGTCTCCAGGCCGAAAGGTACAAAATCACAGACCAGCACGTAAGTTTGTCGATTGTTTTTCTATAGTCCATGCACGCCAGCGAGATGGCAAAGTGCAGTTTGTTGTGCTGTGAAGACTTCAGGGCTCTTGTTGTACTGCACACCACTGATCCACCTGAACTTGAGGAAATGACGTTTCAACTAAACCGATTCTACCTGGAAAGATCGTAGATCCTAACGGATGAGGATCTATGCCTCTCATACTCATAGGGGCCTGTCGAATGGTGCTTTGACTAAATGCATATCCGCTGCGCCACCGCGTGATTCCAGAGCAGTTTTAAACCCTCAAAGCACCCATCCCCTTGAAACCTCGAACTGAACAAACTCGGTAGACATTTTGCCACAAATCTATACCAACCTTGTCCTCCGATCAAAACTGATAGTTTAGTATCAAGGCTTTTAGCATCAAGCATCAATGAAGCATCATTTTAGCAGACGTCGATTTGTTGGGTTTTAGATGTGCTCGGAAGTACGACTCATGTTCATTTTTCATTGGTTTATGTACATTAGCATATCCAATGAAATTAAAACAAGAGTACTTCTTATTGTCGACATGAACTTGTGACCTGCACGCAGCAATCGCTTTAGATACGTATTTCCCCCAGCCCGAAAAAGGTCTACTTTAATGGAGTCTGGTTTAAACACTGCTCATTGTCAATATCTTTTCGAGTAATTCGAATCGACTATAATAGTAGTGACACGGCAGAAAACAATGGATGCACATCAGTGCATAGTGGCCTCTTTTATGGCACTCTACTAAAGGGTTTAACGTTCAACTCTAGATTTTAGAAAGAGGTCCGGGATACTTCCGACCACAGCTAGAATTTCGCGGGTGTGTTTCATTTCCTCCCTTGTATTCTGACTTGAGCTATTTACGCGGTTGCCGCGCGCACGCGGTGGCGCAGCGGATTTACTTTTAGTCAAAGCACCACTCGTCAGGCCCCTATGATGCCTCTTCAGTGCGGCCGAAAGGCCGATAAAGGGGTCTGTCCCCTTGACAAGGTGGGTAACTTGAGGGGGTGGGGCGGGGTGACGAGGTTAGTGTGTGACTTTTATGACGGCGTGTGTACGCCGGTACGGCGGAGGATTCAGCCACTGACAGTGGTGACCGTACCACATCCCTGGACACGCGTGGTCTTGCTACAACTCACTTTAAGGTGTTTAGGAAAGTGCTGTCCCAGTGAGCAGTAGGTCACCCGGGCCGATATCGGCCTCACTTGGCTCGCGCACGGCCGTGCGCGGGCCAAATGAGGCCGATATCGGCCCGGTGACCTTTAGCCTACCGTGATAAGAGTGTCCTCTTTTTTTGGTGCAGAAGTTGTGTTTGTATAGCTTGTGAAACGATGGTGTTATTATTTGACTCAAGGACGTGATATTTCACTTTCGGGATTTCGAAGGATGTGGGCGTTGTTGTGTTGGAAATACTGACTGGGTACATCAGCGTTCTTTAACGTGGAATAGGTAAGTGTTCGTGTGTGACGGTCCGTTTTGAAATTAAATACATGTAGAAAGTTACAGACACTCGTGTGAGTGTCGAACTCTGTCTGGCCACCCCTGCCTCGCCTCGGTACAATATCCCCTGCCTCCACTCCCCGTTTGTAGTCGCTGGAAAGGATGTCATGCAGGCTCTGCACACTTTGATTTGTCGAGACGCAGAATATAAAAGAATCCGAGAGACAAACTCTGTCATAAGGTATCTTTCTTAAAACTATGAATAATAATTTTCATATGCCATGTGCACGTGTGTGTCTGCGCGTGCGCACCTGATAATCGTCGTAATTCATGTTGAGTCATAGTAAGGCGAATGTAGGCACGCTTCACCCCCCCCCCCCCCCCCCCCCCCTATGCATACATAAACTCCACTGAACTGATGACAGCCGGTCGCCTAATGACTACCATCAGAAAGAGGCAAAGATCTTCATGGGCCCCCGCATTTGCGGGGGCCCATGACGATCTGTACCTCTTTCTGACTCCCATTTCCATCAGCGTTCCTCAGACTAAGAAGGTCATTAACGTTCAGTCTCGTGACGCTACTGTATAATGAAGTCATTAATATGTGACCTCGTCTAACAAGCGCAGAAACGATCTCATTCATAATGAAAACATGACGCGCACAGTTCACGTAGGGAAATGGGTTACTTACAAGTTTAAGGGGCAGTCGGGGGTGGGGAAGGGGGCGGGGATGGGCGAGAGGACGGACGGATGGATGGATGGATGGAAGGACAAACGGGCAGATAGACGGATGAATGGGTTTGGATGGATGGATGGATGGATGGATGGATGGATGGATGGATGGATGGATGGATGGATGGATGGATGGATGGATGAGTTCACTAACCGTGTACGTCCGACGGATGAGTGGGTGGGTGCATTCGTTCGTTCGTTCGTTCTGATGAATGTTCAATAGCAGTTCCTGATCTGATAAGATTAGCCTCCTTTGCGTTGGAGCTGGGGTAGGGCTTGAATGACGCTTGTATGCTTTCTAATAAACCGCGCTTGTATTGCACCCGAAACTGGATACCCAGCACTAGCCAGCCCTCTTGTCATCTTTACTGCTTGATAAACCGTGCTGAGCGGCACCGCGAGTCCCTCGTTTACTGATGTTGAGGACACAGATAGCTATGCGTTGTATTTCCTGTCAGCGTAACGCCAGCCAGCTACACGTGTTGACTAATATTATGATAGCCTAGGTATAATGTCACTTTTGAAACTTGCCGCTGATTTGCACTACAATGCCTATGCTTACAGGAATGCATACGCGCAAGTCTTTGATTTTGGATCCTATCGCTTCAGAGCTGTAAAATCCAAATCAGTTTCACGTGCTAGAGGCGTAGATTCTCATGCGCCCCTGCGACAGCAGGGGCGCATGAGAATCTATGCCTCTTTCTGCCATTTTGAGGATGATCCCATGTTAGCAGTGAGGATGTAGCCCAAACTAAAGATAAAAGCGGTGGTGATTGTGGGCAGGTGCTGTATTTAGAGCTACATTATCAGGTTTACTGCCGACCATTGTCGTGTTTTATCTCCGTGCTTCGTCTCAGGGCCCGTCACCCACTTGACATAGGCTCAGACCGGCACGCGCGCCTATTTATCGACCCTTTGCGGGAGATCTAGTGGATATGATTGGCTGTCTGCGATAGATGTACGCCACAGAAACAGGAAACCGTAGGGGGGAGGGGGGTTGGCCTTGGAGGATTCAGCCCACGACTGATGGCCACGGTACACAGTCGCGTTTCCGTACTGTCCAGTCTCTTAGCCTTAGTCAGTCCCAGTCATCCCCTAATTCGGGCGGACCGTCGGGGGTTCTTTCTCCGGGTACTCCGGCTCTTCCTCCCCCTCCACTTTGGTATCAGTTTCAGCCAACTTAATAAAATTTCAAATACAAAACGATTTCCAAATACCGTCAGTAGCTCGCTTGAGCTTGCCCTTAGCACCACGTGAATGTTCTGTGTTTACGTACAGTGTGTGAGTGAATGCGTGTGATTCACGTGAGCGTGCTTGTTGGGTTCAGTTCGCGGCTACATTCTGCGCATTGAGTTATATTATAAATATGAGAAATGCGCCATATAAATGCTATGCATTATTATTATATTTCAATCACCTAAAAAACACTACCGCCCACCAGCTGCACAAAATAACAATAAAAACAGCACATTGACAGTCTCATTTTTTGGCTATGAACCTGATTCCTTACCAACCCCACACCCAAGCACAGCTGAAATCAGCGTGCCCCTCAAATCACTACGTCAACGGCAACTCAACATAGGTCCACAATTCTTTACTGAATAAGCTCAGGATGGTATGAATCAAAGCACCAAACATGTCTCCTCTCATCTAACTAAAAATTTCCAGCAAATTTTAACATTTAGCCCTACTACAAATTTTTAAACAAGGCAAAAATTATTTTTAAAAACACCGGTCCTTGCACTGCCTGAACTGCCTGAATTTAAATGTATAACGTGACCTGATGAGTGTTTCTGATTGATGAGGCGAATTGTCCCCGCTCTACCCTCCAAGTCACATTGTGGGTGAGTGCCGATGGCCTATTCGCGCTTGGCTTTGCGTCAGTCTCCGTTTTCGATTAGCAAAATGTCTTCAGGCCAAAGTCTACCATTGTTGGCCCGCGCGGCGCTAGCGCGCGGGCCAACAATGGTAGACTTCGGCCTAAAGACATTTTGCTTGTCGGGTTAGTGGACTGCGCGGTCAGTTGTCGCCGTCGTCCGGAATTTAAAATCGATAACTTATACTTTGTTGAAGTGGCACAGATATAAACGTAACAATACATTAGTTAGCATCGAGAGGCATAGATTCGCATGAGCCCGGCCCTGCAGCCGTAGGGGCTCATGAGGATCTGTGCTTCTCGAAGATAACGAGTTTTACAAGATTTTGCGGGAGAGGCGCGTGCTTTTGTGACATTGCTTGGATTCTCGAAAAGTTAAGAAACAGTTTGGCTGTTCTTGTTATTTTGCGGCAATTTCGATTCAACAAAAGCAATTTGCTGATAAATTGGATCAACCAGGAAAGAAAAAGTTTATTCGTTTGCAAAGCTTTGGTGGGTGTGCTGGAGTTTTTGTTCTTTATAATAATGATAAGAAGAAGAAAAAAAAAAAAGAAGAAGTTATAAAAAGCCCCGAAAGGCGGATGATGTAGATTCATCGCGCACCCACACCCCGCCTCCATGACTACTTTCTGACGCACTCTTAAATTAACACACAAGTGAGGTTTTGTTTACAACGAACGACTCCCAGTAAGGAGCGAGAGGGAAATCACATCGGATAATCAGCTTGTGCCATGAGCATAGACAACACTCCAAACATCTCCAAGAGGTATAGATCCTCATGCGCCCTCCCCTTCGGGCGTATGAAGATCTATGCCTCTTGGAGATGTTTGGAGTGTTATCTATGCTCATGACTGAAGCTGATTGTCCTTGCTCTCGTTCGTTGTTGGGATTCGCTCGTTGTAAAACGTAACCTCACTTTTCGAGGCGTGCTGAATTCAAATGCGCTGCTTTATGCTGCGTCTCCGTATGCGGCAAGTCTCGAAAGAGTTAACACGCTCAAACTGAGGACCAACTGAAGCCGATGTTGCTGTGCAAGAGACTGAGCCTTTCCATCATGCAGATGGAAGACCTGGCGACGGTTCCGTGACTGTCTCAGTGTCTTCCCGCTGTGGACGTCATGACGTCTTGGGCCATCGCGTTCCCCGACCCAACATCCCCATCCCCACCCCACCTCCTTCCCTGTAACGGTCACCCTCCGCCCCCTCTCACCGACTATCATGCTGCGATCATACAGGCAACTGCACAGGGGTCTAGGCCGCTGAACCCCGCCTCAAAAATCGGTGTCCTCCCTAGAGGTCTACTTGAGAATCTGTAAAAAGTAGGACATGTTTATGATTCAGTATGATTATTGACTAAAATGCCTGCTGCTCTGTGGTTTTGGACATTACCGCGTAGAGCCGTAAGTCGAAAATTACCGACCAGCACTGTTTAAACCGTTCGGTCCCAGACCAACGTTAACATGCACTCCCTGATGCGCAAACGCCATCGGGCCGACGTTGGCCGCCGTTGGCCCGATGGCCTTTTGCGCATTGAATCTATATGTTTTGATATACATACAATCATAATTATGTCTACTGTAGCAAGCAATCGCGAGAATTTACAAAAATCAAAATCCAGTTATGGTCATCGTGACTTTTTTCCTTCTATTTTTATTTCAGATCTTGTGACGGCAGCCAGTCATTACGTGTGTAATGTGACGTAATTGTCCTGTCAATTTGTGCATATTGACAACGCACAACCCAGACCCCCAAATCATTATAAAAAAAAACTTGCATAAAGGTTCAATAGTTCAGGCCTCCGGAGCTTGAGAAGGATTAGGTACCCGTCGGCTTCTCAACTCCAGTGATTTTTTTCACTTTGCAAGAGGCATAGATACTCATGAGCCCCTGCAATTGCAGGGGCTCATGAGGATCTATGCCTCTTACTGCACGACGCGTTGTTTCCTACAACTGTGGTGGTCAGGCAGTGGGGCGTCGTTGCCGTTACTGATGAGACTGTCACAGGCCATTTTTTTTTTTCTTTTTTCCTTTGGTCACATGAGGTCCGGGAAAGGTCCCTTTAATTAAAGGGTTTTCTGCCACAGATTACGTCCGTGACTCATTCTCATTTCTGTGTCACAGACTTAAACCACGACTCCTGCTTT
Source organism: Semisulcospira habei (assembly GCA_036245525.1). NCBI lineage: Eukaryota > Metazoa > Mollusca > Gastropoda > Semisulcospiridae > Semisulcospira > Semisulcospira habei. The sequence continues at coordinate 51,834,463 of BTPG01000004.1, read as the reverse complement.
AGTCGGGGGCACAGAGATGTCACTAGACTCCCCTCATTAAATTGAAGATTAGAACTGATTGCCACTAGCAACATGAAGAAGAACGAAAAATGATAAATTTATATGACCCAGTCTGTGCCAGCCAGAGCCATAGATTCTCATATGCCCCTGCAATAGTTGGGTTCTTGTGAAATGTGAGTCTATGTCACTTGCAGTATAAAGGGGTTGGTTTCAGACTTCTCTGGCGTGGGTCGCCAAGGGACAGCATTCGCGCAATCAATTGTCTCCCTTGCCATCCTCTCTCCGTATGACCCTCATCTACACGGCAGGGGCATTACAAATTAATTAGTTCGTTTTATCTCCCTTGGCAGCGGGCCCAGGCTTGGCTTATGAGCGGTGATTAATGGCGAAGCCTTTGTTGTGTTGATGATGATGAGTTTATAAAAATTCTCTCCCCCCCCCCCCCCCCCTCCCCGTCATAGTTTGCTGAGGCGACAAGACGAGATTACTGCAGTAGCTGAGCAAGCGTCCTCCATGTTCCAATTTCAAGATGTCGCACTTCTCGTCAGCGCCAGCGGTCGGTAAGACGTTGTTTGACAGCAAGACGTTTGCATTTGCAATGAGCTGCAGGGGCTCATGAGAATCTGTGCTCCTTGTAAACTGAGTGGTCTGGCCAAGCGAATCGTCAAGATGGCTGTCCTCTTTTTCCCGGGCTGGAACGCGTCACACTGGGACCGATACAAGAATTATGACACGGCGCTTCAATTTCACAAATGATGCCATGTTCATTACATACACAAAAATCTTTCTGCTCCGTCACCGCAAACTGAACAAAGTATGCTGATCTGTGATTTTGGACCCTACGACTGAGCCGTAAGGTCCAAAATCACAGACCAGCACACAGATATGAGTCACTAATCATACTGCAGGGTCAGGTGATCTAACTGTTTGTATGTCAAGCACTGAGTAATTTCCCTTGGCATGTATACTGCGTGACGTAAATGCACAGACCTGATACAAAGGAGTAGTCGGGTTTCTCCGCTGGGATCTTGTAATAAAATTATCATCTCCAGAAGTCGCGCACCTTGTTTGCAAAAACTCGCAAAAATCAAACCGCGGGGAGAAACAGTCAAGTACAAACGTTTCTCTGAGTGACAGTTTTTCTGATTATTTTCCACGATGGGTGTATCAGGTTTTGATTCGCATGCGCAGTTCTGACAGATATATGACAACCGAGACTAGTGCCTCCGTTACGAAATCGGGCGATTTTCACTCGTTAATCTCAAAAGTTTGAAAGTTCTGGCATCGATTTACTTGCCTTTGTTAACTCATTCTACCCCAGACACACCACAGCAAGATAAGGATCGACCATGATATTTCAAGGGTGATGCCAGAATAGCTTGGCGCCTATGGGCGCCAAGCTATTCTGGCATCACCCTTGAACTATCATGGTCGATCTGTGTCCTGCACTGCAATGCAGTCTTCAGAGGACGACGGCAAGATCTAAGGATTTCGGTGTTGGGGTGGAATGAGTTAACAGAAGAACGCTGTGGGGCCTTCGCTGACAGTGTTTTGAGATAAGCACGACTGACGAGCTATACTGAAGAGAAAAAGAAATTCGGCGTCGTTGGAATAATCGGAAACATTTCAGTGTGCCCCATGATGCCGCGTTTCGTTTGCTCGTCAGTGTATTGTTTTCTGAAGTCGTTGAGTGCATTTGTGTCAGTGTTGAGTGCATTTCCTTTGACCGCGTTTACTTCTCCAGTGTACTGAAACTTTTCTCAGACGTGCCAGATTCTAAGACCGGATATTTTGTGCTGGTGTGTGAAAATCACACACCAGCACATGACGGTTAGGACCCAAAATTACAGACCAGCACACTGTCTCTTTTCAGATTCGAGGACAGCCTGAAAGTCCTTGATAACGGGCGGGCGAAGATAGAAGGAATGAAGAGGCAGGGTTGGGTGGGTTGGAAGGGTGTGTGGGTGGGGGTAGGGGAGGGGGGGGGGGGCCGCCTCTAAAGCAGTGTCAGGAGGTTGAAAAGAGCGGCGATGGAGACAAAGGAACACAAAATGAAAGTCATTTGTATGCCGCGATGGCTCATGAGGTCTTTGCCCAGAGCCGGATGTCGGGACACTGGTGGGCGGAGAGTCGACGCGTCTACACCGTTTTCTTTTGTTGTTGTTTTTTTTTTTTTGCGGTGAAAACAAGGCTTCCTAATTAATTATGGTCTAGGAGGTTTGCGAAGGGGAAAATGTCTCTGTAAGTATTATTAGTGTTTTGGGTTGTTTTTTTTTTGGACTCCGGTACATCCTCATTCCATTGAGAACACAGCTTCGTTAGCGTTTATTTGCTGGTTGGTTGGTTGGTTTGTTCGTTGATTGCTTGGGTGGTCGGTCGGTTGGATGCTTGCTTACTTGGCGTTTAGGGATATGTCGTTGTCGGCATTCTCGTGAGCCCAAGTCGTTTCCTTATCACATTCTACCCCACGACCGAAATCCCCAAATTTTGAGGTTGCCCTCTGAAGGACTAGATTGCAATTCGAGAGATTCATGTCTTGCTGTGGTGTGTCGGGGCGGAATGAGTGAACAGGCTTGTGCTAACATATTTATCTTACAAATGGAAGAGCCTGTGTAGTTCGTCCACTCCTTCAGCCCCTCAGACCGACTGTCATGAGTTTGATAGGTGTCTTAAAATCCTTGATCCATAGCATGTCCGTTGAAAGGTCCTGGTAAATCAAAGTGCCACAGTTGCAGTGCGCCTGAATTGATCAGTGTTCAGGTCGTCCCCCATAAACCCGCCCGTCAGGGCCGTCCATTGTCACTTCGGTGCCGTGGACGTCAAACCCTGAACTAACCTGACTGCCTTAAAATGATTACGACTTCAACCCAAAGGGTAGATCGACCACGATAGTTCAAGGGTGGGGCCAGAATATCTGGCACCACTCTTGAACAATCTGGTCGGCCGGTCTACTGTTCTTGGGCTTCAAAGTTGAATGAGTTAACAAAAATCGTCCCCGAAAAAAAAAGTTCCGCCCCCCACCCCTCACACACACACGTTCACACATCCCCCACCCCCCACCCTCCTCACCCCCCCCCCCCGTGCCACCCCCTTCTCCTACCACCCCTTCATGTGGCTTCCTCCATGGCCGGTTGGGCGCTGATTGTGTTTGTGCGCGTGAAAAGGCTTGTTAGAGACACATTTGTCATGGCGGCGGTGGACAACTGTGCGAGCCCGATTGTCTTTATAACTCGGTTGTCGCTCCTTTTGTCACTCTTCTGGCGGGAAGTCGCATTTTTCATGAAGTTCGTTTGCACGCGAAATTAGCCTCGGGTCTTCATGACCGGGTCTGGAGGCGGCGGTTGCTCCCGCCTCGGCTTGCTGGCCAGACGCGATTAAACACAGGGGAAAAATAGAAACAAATGCAAGACCAGAGAGATAGACCAGTTTGTTTGTTTTGTATGGGGTGGTGATGGTGTTGTTTGTTTTGTGTTTTGTTAGGTTTTTTGTTGTTTGTTTATTGGGTGCTTTTTGTTGTTGTTGTTGGTTTTTGTGGTTGTTGTGTTGTTGTTTTTGTTTGTTTGTTTTGTGTTTATTTTGTATTATGGAGGGTGGGTGGGGGCGGGGGGTTTACCTTTTGGCTGTCGGGTAGCGGTTTTTTGTCGCGATGATTCCGGCAGGTATCAACCCGGCAAAGACCGCTACCAACAACCACAGGCTTAATAGATAAGGATTTGTCCGTAAGGATTCACACAGATTGCTGTTTGTTTTGGTTTTTTTTTAATTTGTTTTGGTGTGGTGTGTGTTTTATTTTGAGGGGTGGGAGGTGGTTCGGGGTGGGGGGGTATTGAGCATTAAAAACGGGGGAAAATGATCTACACCCGCCCACACATTTCTCAGGGGCGCATGAGAATCTTAGCTATTGCAGATGAGTATCGCTCACTCTAATGAGTTCCCGATTGGATTGAATTTTCAGACAAGGATTAGAAACTAGTGTCTGTGTTGCGGCCGGGAGAGAGAGAGACTCGGGTTATGTGTCACAGTTATCAATACTTTATGAACTGGCTGATTGCGAAACGACTTCCTCAGACAGGGGTTTCATCTGCAAAAGGCATAGATTCTCATGGGCGGCTGCGACAGCAGGGGCTCATGAGTCTATGCCTCTTGCGGGGTTTGAAGCTGTCCGTCTGATCAACTCATAACGTCTCCGACCGAGGAAGTGATGGGTTTCGGTTGTGAAGGGCGCGTCTGAGAAATGAAGAACTCAGGCAGTAGGGGAACTAACTTTGTCGGTGCACCTGCACTGGATGGCAGAACCAGCTGCTCAGCTTAACACTGGGAACAAGGCCACCGGCATCTCACAGCGGCTTGGCCACAGTAGCAAAACGTCTTCGCGCGCACGGCTGTGCGCGGGCTCACTGCGGCCGTCGTGGGCCCGAACACGTTTTGCTGCTTGGGGGCGAGAGGGGGGGGGGGGCGGGGTGTGATGACTTAGCCCTACGTGTTATGCTACTGTGTCGTGTCAATAATTGATTTGTCATTGAATTTACTGGTATAACTCTTTGAGCTGAAAGTCGAAATTTCCCAAATGGAAGTTGTTGAAAGTCAAAAGTAGGTCAAAACTGCGTGTCTTTGGACGAAAGTCTTTCAATTCATTGATTTCGCCGAAAATGACACGTGAAAATTTTACCTACATCAGATTTTCGGAAATCGACTATTCGATATACGTCATCTGCAGATTACGTCAGAGTTCAGTTAACAGAGTCGACCAAGAGCCAGAACTGTTTTGAACCTTTAGGCGCATCGTTGTTCTCGCACTACCGTTGAATTATCTTGGTCCGTTCACGTTTTGCTGTAGACTGAATGAAACTTGCAGTTATTGTTCCAGTAATGGAAGGGGGTTTGAGTGGAATGGAGACTTGTACGAGTTGAAGGGATCGGGCGACCATATGTTCGAAGCTTGCCACCCCTCCCCCCTCCCCTACCCTCCTCTCCCATCCACCCCTACCCAAGCTCACCCCCACCTCCCTAAGGGGCTGCTAAAGCCGGATCGATGGCCAAGAGATGAAGAGATTCGGGTTCCAATCCTCCGCTATCGCTATGAATGGGGCCATGAAGTCTGACGGATTCCAGCGCTGTTGCCCTTTAAAGTCTTCTCAAATCTGCAAGAGGCATGGATTCTCATGAGCCCCTGCATCCGCAGGGGCTCATGAGAATCTATGCCTCTTGCTTGTCCTGATCAACTTTTACCTGTTGTCATTCCTGCTTCTTAGACCGAGGAGACTGCAAAGTATCAACGCTCCCACGGAGTAGTATACTGGATTTCAGTTGGCAGGGAGGGCAGAACAACTTGTCTCCGGATCAGTCTCAGCTGTGATATGTTTGCTGGTCTGTGATTTTAGACCAGACCAGCACTCACATGAGTCAACCGATATTTATTTTCGTTTTAGAACCGTAAGTGTCAAAATCACAAACAGACGAATTTTCCCTTCATTGAAACCCTTCCGTGATTACTCACTAACTAGTGACTGCTCTTCAGTTATCACGGTCTCGAGCTCTGCCCAGTACTCTGGAAGCGAATGTCTTGAGATTTGGAACTGGGAGTGAAGGAGTAAAAAAAAAACCTTATCTACAGATACAAATGTCCCCTGCTGTAAGTCTGCGTGCCCTGAGATCAGGAGAACAATGATAGTCCCCAGACACGTCAATATTGACAGGTCGGGGAGGACTTTTGACGTGGGCTTGTTTGACGGCTGTGTTTTTTTGTTACAAGAATAAAGGCCGACTGTTGCGGCGGGTAAGTCTTTGGCTTATCGGCTATCAGTAAAAAGTATCAGCACTGGTAATTCGTGTTTCCTTAACCACTGGGCTCGCGACATGACTTCTTGGAGGAAATACGTAAAAATACGTTACGTGTGAGATGTTCATCTTGACCAAAAGTGCTCCAACGATCAGAGGAGTCGAAAGTGTCAATCTAAAACTAGAACCGTATCACTGAGCCAGCTGATTGGTCATTTGATCGACCTTGAATTTATTTTCACTTGATTGCTCGTATTCCGGCGTTTGTGTTTTGTTACACATCGATGGCTGCTTGTGAGGATGTAAATGAATTTCCGCAAGAGGCGTAGATTCTCATGAGCCCCTGCGAATGCAGGGGCTCATGAGAATCTATGCCTCTTGCAGATGGAAGGGCCCAGCTCAACTATCAACAAACTCCATAGGTCAGTGGTTGTTCACAGAGACGTAAGCATGGATTTTGACTGACTGACAGCGATTGTTCATGCGGTCCTAATGTCAGTGGCCGACCGTCGGGGACTCTTTGCTGTTGTGTTTCAAAGGCCGTGTCTTGATTTCGGTTCAGCCAGGTGTGCGAGCTTGCATGGCTTCAGCGTAACGTTTTCGCTGAGGTACAACAACACAGACGAATGTTGTTTTTTTTTCAGTCGTCGCTGGTCGCGCAGCAACATCGATCAGCGGCATTAATTTGTCATCTTCAAGCTAGCTATCCTTTAAAATAGCGTGTCGCTTCCCCTTACGTAGAGAGCAATCATTTACGAATAAATCCGTGTTAGGTTCTGAATACTGCATTACACACACTACAACACGATCTCGATCAAAATCATGATAGTTCAAGGGTGGTGCCAGAACAGCTTGGCGCATGGATGCGCCAAGCTGTTCCGGCACCGCCCTTGAACTATCACGGTCGATCCAGATCTTGTGGCAGTGTGTGATGCCGACAGAGCGGTATAAATTGGCCTCACATTGGCCAAGACTCCCAGAGGACCGACTCAGAGCCAGATCTGAAATGGAGCATCGTGCATTGAGTCATCTCATCCTATTGAGAACTGAGGCAGTCCCATGCCCTCAGCCAGGCCCCATATATCTTAAGGAAACACGGATTCTCTTTGAAATCCGTTCCTGTTGATGGCCACGATGGGCCGCGTCACAAACGTCTTTGCTCCTCGAACGGGGGAGGTCAGGGGAGAGGGGTAGCTCGTGACTGGACGCTAGGGGGCGCTCAATCTGGGAATCAGCTGCCACCTTGTCTTCCCACTGCCCGTCCCTAGGGGCTCCAAAAACCCGACCCAGGGGTTCCGATAGCCAGTCACTTTCATCTGCTAGCGACACAGATCCTTACAAGGACCCAGGTCTTTCGCTGCCTAAAACGGTCTTCAACTTCAAGAATCACTTCTATAAACATGAGTCCGAAATAGCTCAGGCGGTTAAACGTCGGAGCAGGAGAGCGAAGGGAATCGCCGGGTCGTGGGTTCGAATCCCGTCCCGGCCCCGGTAGCTGGACTCACAATCCAGGGGGGAAAACGGATTTGTTCAATAGCATGTCCGTTGAAAGGTCCTGGTAAATCAAAGTGGCACAGTTGGAGTGCGCCTGAGTTGATCAGTATTCAGGTCGTACTCCATAGGCAATAGATTTCCCTGTTCCCCATAACCCGCCCGTCAGGGCCGTCCATGATCACCTCGGTGTTGTGGACGTTAAACCCGAACTAACCCACCAACCAACTTCTATAAATGTGTGCCGCTGGTCTTCTAGACTCTTGTAGAGACTCGCAATATGCAAAATAAATTCACATAAATTGTCTCTTTTATGCGGAAATAATGTCTACTGCATAGAGAGTTGCAAAATCTCGTGGAACTCTTTGCGTCTTGTTTATCCAGGTATGAGTCCAGTTTAGATAAAAGGTGTCTGTAGATTTTTGTGTTTTCTTGGATGAGGCAAACGTGGGAGAAACAATATCCCTAGCGGCCACCGAAGATATGCTTGAACTGCATGTGAATTATCTACACGGTTCTCAAGATATAAGCAATACTACTGCAAATTACGCCTTTTGTTGCTGTGAACTGTCCGTCTTGCCTCGATGTCTCTCACACGGGGAAGCTGAGCCGACTCAGCCAGCGGGCTTAACTGTCTCATCCCCCGCACCCCCAACGGGACCGCGCCTGTCGTGCGCGTTACGGAGCCGTGCCGATAAGGGGACTTCTAAGGTGCACACTGCAATCTGTCAGTTCGCTGGCTATTAGCGCGGTGCCCGTGCTTTGAGTGGCAGGCCGCTTAATGTAAAGCTGTTGAATTACATGGAGAATTGAAGATTAAGTGTTTACTGCATAGGTGAACTCCTTTCAGCTGCAAGAGGCATATATTCTCATCAGCCCGCGCAATTGCGGGGGCTCATGAGGATCTGTGCCTCTTGTGGGTGATTGTTTAGGTGAACGTTACTCCACGTAAAATTAATGAATTTTGTGAGTTTTGAAATCTTCGCGGTAAATTCATTGGCTCTTCCATTTTCAAATGCTTTTTATAAATGAACGAACGGACGAACGAACAGACGAATAGGGATCGATTTTCTTTGGATAGCCTCACACTGCGGAATTTATTGGAATGAAATTTGTGACAGACAAGCAAATAAGGGAGCTATAAATAGAGAAATCTCATCAGTTTGTAATAATATGCAATTATTTCTACATGAAATGTACTCTGTGCTAAACAGCTTTTTTCACAAAGATGATATGAAATATGCTTATCATGTTCCTCCTTGTTCAAGGAAAACAGGTTCATTGATATACAGGTTAAGTCTAAATTCTTGGAAAACAAAATTCGCAAAAGACATCATATGTGCGTGCTTAAGCCCCATCTCTGTTAAACATTTAATCTGTGAGTGTCCTATTACAATGAATCTGTTGAAAAAAAATAACACAACAGTTGATCACTTAGCAGAAAATTTGTATGACATCTTACATAGAAATATTGCAATTCCAATAGTTAATATAATAATTCATAGTCCGGTGGGTAAACTATTATAATAAGTAAAGTAATTTGTGTGTGTGTGGTTGGATGTTAATTATTGCTATTCTTTGATATTCACAAGTTGTGTGTTTGGTTGTTGTTGTTTTTTTTTTTTTTTTGTTTTTTTTTTTTTTTGTTTTGGTTTTTGTCTAATATCACCAATGTGTGAAAAGACGTTAAATAAATTCTTGAACGGACGGCTGAATCATCATGATAATCTCACATTCATCGTCATCATCAGGAGACAGGGATACCTGTCACAACTCCATCTTCAGTCCACGCTCTGCTCGGTTTGGTCTATTTGCATCTGTCTTCCTCAAGAATAGGAGACTGTCTGGTGTTCCTTGTACACGTAACAAACAATCTCGCGAGCGGTGCGGCTGTTGGTAGTATAGACTAAAGGGGCCAAGCGGTACGCCTAGTCTTAATTTCCCTGACACTTACCGTGAAATTGTTACCACTTGATGCTTCATTTACTATTCATCACCTGAATATCACACTGGACGTTAAGCATTGATAAATAAGTAAGTATAAGCACTTAACACGGGAGAGAGCAAACAACCCTGATGTAAGTTTCTTTTTTTTATCTCGCCATTTCAATCTGAAAATCAACAGATAATGTAGTGGGCGTTAGCAATGACAAATAAGTAAGTTAGCAATTAACAAGCATAATTATGAAAGCATATGAGAGAGAGAGAGAGAGAGAGAGAGAGAGAGAGAGAGAGAGAGAGAGAGAGAGAGAGAGAGAGAGAGAGAGAGAGATGATGATGATGATGATGATGATGATGTTGATGATGAAACGTTTTTATTCAGGATAAAAGTTTTAGGCATAGTAATGCCTATCGAGAAAGAGAGAGAGAGAGAGAGAGAGAGAGAGAGAGAGAGAGAGAGAGAGAGAGAGAGAGAGAGAGAGAGAGAGAGAGAGATTGTTTGCACGAAAACAACCCTTGCAGAATATTTTCCTCAGCATTTCACTCTGAAAATCAACTGACTCACTTTTTACTTGGGTGCTGTGAGAGACACACCGGCCGTGATAGCTCAAGGGTGCTGTCTAATCAGGCACTACCCATGAACTGTCACGCTCGCCCAAACTTCCCGTAGTTTCAATTGACCCTGACTTAGTTAACCGGGACATAATAATATTTCGCCCATGGCGTTGGGCCCTCCCAAATCTCAACCGACATCGCCTCATAAAAAGCTACCCGGAAATTCAGAAAAGCGTAAACCGCTCAGCAAAATTTCACCGGGCTGAAGTCGGCCGCAGCTGGCCCGTGTGCGCCGCGGGCCAGCTGCCGCCGACTTCAGCCCGATGAGCTTTTGCTGACCAGGGAAACTGAAAAATTATGTCAGGCATGCGTGCGCAACCGGCTAGACGGAAGAAGAATGGGGGTTGGGGGGGGGGGGGGGAGCATAAACTAGTGTGAACGTCATGTTTTAGTGAGATCAGTGTCACGCTTGGACTGGAGTGTGAACCGGAGATTGGAGCGATTTCAGGTCACTTTGAAGTAGAGCAGTTTGATCATTTTATCTGATAACTTTTTGTGAGGAAGTTTCCTGTAACTACACCTATGAAAACCTTTGGTTCAGAATCAGATCGATTAACACGTGGTACTGCGTCTTTTACAAAATAATATTCTCTAAGCGTTTTTGTTGTTGTTGTTGTGGATTTTGCAGAAGAACTTACATTGATGAAGCATTGTGTGTTTGTTTATTTGTTTTATTTGTTTTGCTTGTTTGTTTTATGTCTATCTGTCTGTCTGTCCGTCTGTCAATCTGCCTGTCAATATGCCTGTCTTTGTATAGCTGTCATGTGTCTGTCTGTCTCTCTGTCTTTTATCTATAATGTATTTTGTCTGTCTGTCTATATGTATTTTGCTGTCTTTTGTCTACGTCTTTTGTCTGTCTGTCTGTCTGTCTTTTGTCTGTCAGTCGGTCGGTTGGTTGGTTGGTTATTGGTTTGGGGGCTGGGTTGCTTACTTGCTTGTTTAAAGGGTGGAACCATAGCGCTCCAGAATATCTAACAGAGTTGTTTAAAAAATCAGATTCCTGCTATGGGAATATCAGAGGGGTCTTTATATTGTTTCCAGAACCCCGAATAGATATATTTAAATCTACTTTGTCATTTGCGGGTTCCACCACTGTGGAACTCACTCCCACATCACGTTAAAGCCACTCTGACATTATCTCGTTTCAAGACAAGTCTTTATAGATATCTGACATCACTCAAATAATAATATCTAGTTATAATAGACACACGAATGTACGTGTATATTCTAACAATCATGTGTGTGTGCGCGCGCGCGCGCGCGCGCGCGTGTGTGTGTGTGTGTGTGTGTGTGTGTGTGTGTGTGTGTGTGTGTGTGTGTGTGTGTGGACGCGCGTGTGCGTTTGTGCGTGTGTTTGTGTTTAGTGGACTGTATATTTTGTATCACTGTGCTTTGATGTCCCTGTTTTATGTGTATTTTGTACTTAGTTAGTCGTAGTTGTAGCAACGGCAGGTACGAAAAATGACATAGTCACTGACTGTGTTAATATCTTCACCGTTGTAAAATATAGATTCATTGGTTCATTGGTTCATTGGTTCATTGGTTCATTGGTTGGTCGTTTGGTTCACTCGTTGCTTTACTTGTTTGTTTGTTCGCTGTTTGATTGGTTGACGCTACGTCATGTTCGCGTAACAGTACCACTTCACTCTGTGTGCACTCTTTTCTGACGCTGATTTACATCTGTGTTTGCAGATGAAGCCAGGCATGGAGAGGTCACGTGCTCCGCGCACAGCTATCCCACAGTACCTCCGGTCCTCGCATCAGCAGCAGCAACAACAACAGCAGCCGCCCTATCATCACCAGCACCAACAGCAACAACATCGCACGGAGCATACCAGGACGCCGGGTGTAGGGAGTGAGGAGCGGTTCCATGGGCAACAGGCCGGTAGACAGGTGGGTCTTGCTCGGACATAATGAACTGTATGCAGTAGGCCACCAAGTCCACTATCACAGACCAGCACACAATATTAACCTGTTAACACATTCGAGATGTGCCGCATCCGGATACGCGGCTCAACGCCGCGTATCCGGATGCGGCACGTCTCGAATGAGTTAATATTGAGGTTTCGTTTGCTACGAACGACTCCCAACAATGATCGAGAGCGAAGTCACTGTGGGTAGTCAGCAACTATCATAAGCAAAGACAACACTCAAAACGTCTCCAAGAGGCATAGATCCTCATGAGCCACCTGGGCTCATGAGGATCTATGCCTCTTGGAGATGTTTCGAGTGTTGTCTAAAAGGCTGATGAGGATCTATGCCTCTTGGAGATGTTCGGAGTGTTGCCTATGGTACAAGCTGGTTATCCACCGTGACATCGTTCTCGTTTGTTGTAAACAAAACCTAACTGTTCACGTACAAAATGGAAGCTACGGTTGTTGTTGTAATTCGTGGTTGTTCTTGCTATTCAGTATTAACGTGTGTGTTTGTGCCAACAGGAGCGGGCGCCTGTCACGCCGTATGCCACCGGTCTGTGTCCTCCCCAGTCCCCCGTGCCGCCTCCGTCCTCCCCCTACGCCTCCGACCTGCCGTCCCGCTCCCCCCACCACCCGCCCCACGACAATCACGTGGCCCCAGTGACGTTGAACCAGCAGTATGTGACGATCCACGAGCACGACAGGATACACCACCAACAGCAACAGCAGCAATACTATCTCCATCAGCAACAGCAGCAGCAACGATCACAACATGGAGTGTACTTGTCTGGAACTAGCGCCGTGTCTGAGAGTGGAGTGACTATGGGCGAGAGAGCCGGCCAGCAGCAGTACCGCCACGCAATAAGTGCCTCTAACAACCCCGCCGCCTTCAACACCACCGCTACCTCCAACACGTCGTCGTCGTCGTCGTCCAACATGACGCCCCAGGATTACCCAATACGGGGCACCATGTCGCCGCTTACCAATCACGTGGGAGGCTCTCGGCGTGGGGGTGGGGGTGGTGGCGGTGCGGGCGGTGATGGAGACGGCCCGGAGTTGTCCTTCGTGTTCGGAAGGCCGGCCACTCCGGAGGCGGCCGTGGTGGGCAGGTGCGCGTCGCCTCCCCTGTCCGGCTCCAAGCGCCCTCTGTCACCCTCGTCACGTGACTCGCTTCCCATCAGGCGCACGGTCAGCGCCTCCAGTTCCGGCGTGGTGGTGGAGAGGGAGGTGTTGTCGCCCCCGCCCACGCCCACGACCACGTCGTCGCAGTCGTGGGGGGAGGGCCGCGTGCTGCAGGGCGGCGTGTGTTGCGAACACTGTAACGGGTGTCTGATCGAACTCAAGCGCCAGGCGCTTCGCCTTATGTTCCCGGATAACGGCAACGGAGCGTGTCTAGCACAGGTAATTGTTTCGTCTCCTCGTCTGTCATGCATCCTCATCTCTCTCATGCGCAAGCAAAAAGGTTATCGGGCCTGACGTCAGCCGCGGTCGGCTCGCGCACGGACGTGCACGAGCCGACCGCGGCTGACGTCAGGCCCGATAACATTTTGCGCGCTGGTTCACATCAGCTGCGGCTGGCCACACAGCTGTGGTGCGGGGGGGGGGGGGGGGGCCACTGCGACCCGATATGATGACTGACACTTTGCTGTGGCTCATCTGTGTGTAAGTCTTATCACCCGCCCAGTAAGCAAAATGCCCTCCTCCTGCTGACGTCGGCCCTGTAGTTGGCCCGCGCACGGCAGTGCGGGGGCCAGCTGTGGCCGTCGCCGGCCCGAGGACCTTTGTGCACGGCTGCCTATATCATGTAGTCTTGTTTGTGTGTAGTTTGCATGTATCCATATGTCTTGTATGTACGTCAGTGTTTGTCTCTCTGGTTTGCTGTGCCTTTCTGTGTGCTTTCTTCTGCGGGTCTTGTTACGTCGGGGAGCTGCGGTCAATATTTGCTCAGACTTTATGCGGTGCCCTGCACTTGAAATCACCTTTGTGGTGGGAAAAGATATTAGGCCTAAACTTGTAACGTTTTAACTCATTCTACCCCAACACCGAAATCCTTAAATGTTGCCGTTGTCCTCTGAAGACTGCATTGCAGCGCAGGACACAGATCGACTATGATAGTTCAAGGGTGATGCCAGAATAGCTTGGCGCCTATAGGCGCCAAGCTATTCTGGCATCACCCTTCAACTATCATGGTCGATCCTTATCTTCCTGTGGTGTGTCTGGGGTAGAATGAGTTAAAGTTCATGCTGGTATGTCGGTCATCAGGCTTTTTGTCTGTCCGGTTGATGTTTTATCTGACTTTGCTACACATTATCAGCCTGTTCAGTTCTAGTATTCTCACAAACCAGATAGGTGAGGCTAGCGCTGGCAGAATTGTACACATACCAAGGGGAATTACTCAGCGCTGTACAGAAAAACAATGAGATCCCCTGCCCCCGCCTATCAGGCACCCAATCACCAGCCCACAGAGAAATACGCAGGTATATAACAAGATGATCACCTACATCTTCAAAACGTTCTAGTATTGTTTGTGTTTCGATTTTGATTCCCCCCCCCCCCCCCCCCCCCCCCCGTCTATAATGTGTGCTAGAGGCATTCATAAATATCAACCTTAGATAAACCTTAGTTATTATCACCTTCACTGCCGAGATAAGGTGAACATCATCCAGCTACAAGAGACTGCTGCGGGGGCTCGTGATGATCTATGCCGCTTGATGGCGCCACTGGTTACCCATGCTACTTTGACCGCTAAGTATTTTTGGCGTTAACCACTTCAACTACCAGTGGAAGCAAATTGAAATTGTTTTTTCTGAAATCTTCGATAAGTCAACGTCAAGGAACCCAGCTATCCAAATGGAAATGGATACACAGTGATGTCAGCAAAAGGCATAGATCCTCATGAGCCCCCGCAATTGCGGGGGCTCATGAAGATATACTATGTCTCTTGCAGTGTTCAGTTTTTTTCTCGGCAGTCAAGGGGTTAAATAACGAAGATTATCATACACGTTCTGCGACGACTGGCGGTCACATTTCTCAAGTGCCCTCCTAACGCTTTGAGTGCACGCTTTCACGATATTGGGTTCATTTTTACGGGCGCCGCCTTCATTGGTTTTTAGTACCGCCACCCGTTCTCGTGCCCTGAGGGGGTCAGACCGATTCTCAGGCCCCCTTTTATGCCCCCAAGAAGTGTCGCCATTTGGCTTTCATTGTTTTCTCCCCTTTTCAGTCTGATTTCCCGCTGGCGCAATGCATAATTTTATGGGGAACGGCGCGAGCGAAGTCACAGCGGCATCTTATGAATGTCACACTGGTTTTCCCCCTCGATTCGCTACCGCTGGTAATAGCGGTAGCCAATCGAGGGAGGCAACCAGTGTGTTAGAATGCTTGTTCGTCGACGTGGGCCGCATAAAACACAACAAAATAAATGGCGTCAGTAGGATGAGTTGTCAGTGACAGTAAAAGTGGTTTAGTGTACGTCCCAAGCGCCGCTTATGACACCAAAAACAAATATTCAATTATTCAGCCCTGCCACGCTAAAACCGAATGTGGTTCGACTAGATGATAGTTCAAGCCTGTAGGCGCCAAGCTATTCTGGCACCAACCTTGGACTATCATGGTCGATCTGCGCGTCATGGTGGATCTGGTCTTTGCGCCCAGATGCTTCGCGCTACTCTGGTAGAGCTACCACAGTGTGTAGTCTGGTGCAGCCCTCTTGGACTGTCCTAGCTGATCAAGAGGCCTGTATGGTGCTTTTAAGGTGGATGTGCCCAGCCTTACATTATTACAAAGTAAATGACTCGTCACATTACACTGATTTGCAGGCCGTACAGTAAGGCAAAACACTCAGCGCTGGAATGACAAACAAACAGATCCCCAGGAGATCTGTTTGTTTGTCCAGAGCTGAGTGTTTCTCGTAGCATGTGTGTTGTATCTACCCGTGCCTGCCTCGCCTTTTGGTTTGTGAGACATTCACAGACGAAGACTAGTTAGTACGTTTGCCTTGTCGGTCTGATAAAGCGTGAATCAAAATGAAGCACAGATTTCCATGAGCTCCTGCGGCTGTAGGGGCATATGAAGATCTGTGCCTCTGTCAAGCTGTGGAGGCCGTGGAACAGGAGTAGAGGTCGTCTGATCAAAGCTCCAACGTCTTAGCGTTGACGGCGTAATGATGACCAAATCATGGAACACTATGAAAGGCGCCCCTGTGTGTAGCAAGAGTCAGCCATTACAGAAATTGAAACCGCGCGACACGCTTCACTCGGCAAGCATAGGAAAACAGATTTCACGTTATGATCGCCAGGAAGATACATAGATCGTCATGAGTCCCTGCAGAATACAGAGACCCACGAGGATCTATGTCTCATGCAGATGATACTCGCTCGCTGTCGGTGCAGTTTGTTTGAGGCTTGAACGACAACACGATTTCGCCATCACCCCCCTGCTGGCACCTTCTACCTGAACTCACCTGGGACTCAGAGCGACGGACGAAACAATGCTACGCAGGTCTGTGATTTTGGAGCTTACGGCTCTGAGAAGATACAATCTAAATTCACAGACATACACACGAACGATTATGGGTTGTTTTCCGAAAGCAACAGTTAGAGCACATCGGCAACTTGTTTAATTTGCTGAAAGCCTTGAAGATTCAGGATTTTATTGCAATGGGAAGAAGGGCTTTGGGCGGAAGGGGGAATGGGAAGGGGAGGAGGGGGAGAGGTGACAGAGAACCAATAATATGGCTGAATTAACCTGCTATTCAACTTTTGAAAGATGTTCAAAGCGCTGCGGGTTTAGAAAGTGGAACTTTCAAAAACTTAGTGCTGCTACCAACAAAATAATCTAAGTTCCGCTGTCAGTAAAAGAAGAAGAATAAACAGACATTTAGAGACCAAAGACGAGAGAGACTGTAGGACACAGACACAGAGAGCAAGAAGGTCGCAGAGAAACAAAGCCTGACACTGAGTCCGTGATCCAAGTCGATCCCAGAACACAGAAATCTGGCCAGAAATCAAGCCGGGCGGGCAGGCAGAAAATCGGGAAATCTCCCCCGCCTGCTGAGGTGTCGAGAAGCGTCCACTGTGTCATCTGATCAGATACGGGCATGGCTGCCATCTTGCGCAAACATGGCGGCCGATCTGCAGCTAAACAGCGTGTAATTAAGTCTTCCAGACGCGATGTCTTTTTTTAGGGGCAACCGGAACCAGATACAATTTCATCCAAGTCTATCACAGGCGGATCGAAAATGTGTTAAGGGATGGGGGAGGGGGTGGGGGAGCGGGAGGGTTGCCCAAGCAGCTGTGTCTTGGGTTAAATGGAGGAAGTCAGGGGATGTTCACAGACATTGTTTTCCTGCCCACAGTGGTTTTCCCCTGGAAGGAAAAATACGCGTAGGATCCGGCGGATTTAGCCGACGTAATGTATACTTAAAAAAATAAGTAAACTTGACAATGAAAGGCGAGGGTGATCCGAGTTCATCAGCCCCCTTCTGTGTATATCTGCAAGAAGCATGGATTCTCATGATACCATGCAGCCGCAAAGACTTCTCGATTCAAATCAGCATGTCTTGCTTCAGATTGACATCATTGAATGCCTCCCGGGAAGAGTGACGACACAACCGGAAGTGATATCATTTGGCGTGATGCGGCGGGCGACAAGGTCGACTGTCGTTTCGGTCAAACCCCACAACTGTTTTGTCAACATGACTTCTCTCTACTCAGGTCACCGACATGGAAGGGCAGATTGACTAACACAAGATACTGTGGGAAGTCAGCGAAGACGTGGGTGCTGCTGTTAAAAGTGTGCTGGTTTGTGATTTTGGACCTTGCGGCTTCCAGCCGCAAGGTCCAAAATCACAGACCAGCCCGCAAAAACGATACACGCAGCCTCCGTAAAGTCTAGAGCAAGGCGACACGGCATGATGAAACCCTAGAAGTATTGGCCTCCGTCTGATTTATCGGATTATTTCTAAATCACCATTTTTGCATGTCAACAGTTGTGTGGTGGTCTGATAAGTCACCCTAGCAAAGTAATGCTTAGAATCATTCTCAACCGCCTCAAAACTTTCGCCGAGGAACTGCTGGCAGAAGAACAGGCTGGCTTCAGAGTTGGAAGAAGCACTGTAGAGCAGATTTTCAACTGCCGCGTCCTGATCGAGAAACATCTGCATCATCAGCGCGAACTCTACCACAACTTCATTGATTTCAGGAAAGCATTTGATCGCGTCTGGCACGACGGACTCTGGCAAGTCATGAGATCGTTCAACATAGAGGAGGGACTGATCCAAATGATAGAAGCGCTTTACAAGAACGCCTGCAGCGCGGTTCTACTTAACAATCAGTCAGGCGAGTTCTTCAGGACGACGATCGGTGTCCGTCAAGGATGCCTGCTCTCTCCTGTCCTTTTCAACATATTCCTGGAGAAGATCATGCAGGAAACCCTCCACGACCACCATACTTCAATCTCTATTGGTGGCAGATCCCTGTGCAATCTTCGATTCGCAGACGACATTGACCTCATGGCAGGCAGCAATAGTGAGCTCCAAAACCTGACAGACAAACTTTCAAGTAGCGCAGGGTCTTATGGCATGGAGATCAGTACGGATAAAAGCAAAGTGATGATCAACACCACAAGCGACAGCAGCAGCAACATTCACATGAACGGCCAGAAGCTAGAAGAGGTCAATAGCTTCAAGTACTTGGGAGCCACCCTGTCCAAAGACGGTAGTTGCATAGCAGAGATCCGTATCAGGATAGGTACAGCAACATCCGCAATGGCCAGGCTGGACAGGATATGGCGAAGTAACTCCATCAGCTTCACCATCAAGTACAGGCTTTACAAGTCCCTCGTAGTGTCTATTCTACTCTACGGCTGTGAGACTTGGACACTGCTTGCAGACTCAGAAAAGAAAATCCAGGCCTTTGAGAACAAGTGCCTGAGGAAGTTGCTCCGCATCTCGTACCGCGAGCACAAGACCAACGAATATGTACGGAGCATCGTCACTTCCCTGGTGGGCCCACATGAACCCCTTCTGGCAACCGTGAAACGGCGCAAGCTTGCTTGGTTTGGCCACGTGACCCGACACAACACCTTGTCCAAGACTATCCTCCAAGGCACTCTCGAAGGAAGTCGTCGGCGAGGTCGTCAGAGAAAGAGTTGGGTCGCAAACATAAAAGAATGGACCGAACTCGAGATGCCAGACTTGCTTGCCACCGCCCAAAATAAAACTCAGTGGAGAGCACTGTCTGTTGCTGCTGCCTTTCAGTCCCCCCAACGCCCAGTTCGGGCAAGGGACTGATGATGATGATGATGATGATGAGTTGTGTGGTGATCCGTGACTGAGGACCTTAGAGCCCAGCGCTTAAGGTCCAAAATCACAGCAGACCAGCAGACTATTTAACTACAACCCGCCCGTTACGCCCACAACGAGCTGCCTCTCCCTCCCTCACTTCATTCCGGGATGATGGCCATAAACAAGGAGGCTGGTTGTGAAATGAAATTGGTGCTGTGAGATTACCACGCCCCACCTCGTAATCTCGCCACCACACTCACCCGCACTCTCGTTTGCTCACCCCATCTTCCTCCCCCCCCCCCCCCTTTTTTTTTTTTTTTTTGGTTGTCTCCCTTGTTTCGCTACCGCTGATCAGCAGTAGCGAATTGAGAGAGACAACCAGTGTGCCCTCCGTGTGCCAGAGTTCTCTCACACTTTTGTTCTGACCCACTTCCCCTTCTTCTTCTTGCCCAGTTATTCGCTGAAAATTCCAAGGCCGTCGTTCACTTGAGGAACACTACTCCGCAGAATACTGCCTATCACGGGGTATTCATATCCAGTATCAGTGCGGCAAGTGTTTAGTTGAGGCAGGTGGGAATCTGTGCCGGTTGCAGATGGCGGGGGTCTGCGTGAACCATGATGACGTCACATAATCCATGATGGGCAGAACACTCGATAATCTGTGCTGGCTTTGTAGCACAGATGCAAATAAGAAGCAGGAGGAAGTATCCCCCGGCCCGCAACATCACAGTAATGACTTAAGACAAAGTGAACTGGGTCAGCCAGTATCATAGATCCTCATGATCTCGCGTAGATTGCGGGATACAGGAGAAATGGCAGTTTGTCCAACAAGAGACATAGATCCTCATGAGCCCTCGCAATTTGCGGGGGCTCATGAGGATCTATGTCTCTTGAAAATGGACTGTTGACTAGTTATGTGAGTCACTGTGGTTGGACGAAATAGTTGTGGTCTGTGACTTCGACAAAGAATGCGGGAGCTCATGAGGATCTGTGCCTCTTCGTGGCTCTGTGAGTTTCTGTGGCTGGACGTTCGTTCCCCTGGCCTGTGACTTCAATGACCATAAAGTCAGGCAGTTATGGGGCGCCAGCGACACGCGTTGCGATTTTATGACGGGTGATGACACGGCCTGTGCTAGAGAGAATCGGTTTTTACTGGCTGCACCCTCGTATGCCATCTGGCACCCGCGGAGTTACTGATCATTCCAGACCGCGGCTGTCGTTAGCAGGACGTCGTGGTTGATTATCATGTGGCTATGTCTTTAGTCGGGGTGAATATCGGCCGCCGAATACTGCTTGAATTTTCTTTAAAATTGTGGTCAGCATTAGTGTAATAATCATGACCATCTTAACTAGGTGCAAAAGTGCACCTCGACTGGTCACAGTTCTTTTGGTATCTTATACACCGCTCTGAAGACAGAGAAGAGCATGGAACCTCGGTTCTTAACTTGTCTTTATTAGTGTTTATTATGGGACTAGGGCTCGGCGCCACAGCGAATGTCCCTAACGTAATAATGACAGTCGTGGTGGTTAACCCTTTGGGTGTTGGTAGCGGTTTTTGTTGCGATGATTCCAGCAGGAATCATCGCGACTAAAACCGCCACCGACACCCAAAGGGTTACAGCAGATTTGTCACAAGAAAGAGACATAGATATACTGGGTGTTCTGCGGGTAGCGTGGGCAATGAGGATCTATGCCCCTCGTTGATGAAGGGGTCGCTATGAGCGTGCCTCGCGGGACTCGAGTGGTTTGTGCCGGGACATTGAACAACGTTCTACATTACTACGTCTGTCATTGCCATCTCGTTTCGTCTCATATCAGGGTTTTTTTTTTTTTCTGTCCACTTTAACGAAAACGTGCAAGAGGTATAGATCCTCATGAGCATGAGGAAACTGCGGGCATTTGTGTCTCCTGGTGGAGCCCTTTTGGTTTACGTTGTTCGGACAGAGGGCGTTGTTTTGCGTTGACTGTCTGTACGAAGCGTATAACCTCACTTTGCATGATCTCATGAGGATTTATTTTTATCTTGATGGCCTCGTTTTACTCTATCTTTCTCACACAGAGGAGGTTATTTTGCGTCAAACAGACGATTGTGTCATACGAGAATAAGGAGAACAGATTGGTTTTGCGTGGTTGGATTGTTTTCTGACAGCTTTTGTTTCAACGCCGAACATTGAGAATTGCTCACCAACTCACTTCTGGGTTCTTGTCCGGCCCAGATAATGGGGAAAGCTCCTGTCCAGCACAGTTAATGGGATAGCGGGTTGCCGTCCTACACCGCTGACACCGATTTTGTAGCAACACCAAAGTGTGTGCTGGTCTTTGATTTTGGATCTTAATAATGTGTGTTGGTCTGTGATTTTGGACCTTACGGCTAAATAGCCGTAAGGTTCAAAATCACAGACCAACACAAAAAAGATGCCAACTGATGTCCAGCTTTGGACACACCGTCGCTAGCGCGAGCCCGCATCTCAGAGTGCATGCATGTCTAGCGTTTGTAACTGGAATGTCTGTCCGTAACTGTCAAACGCTTTCCTCATTTAAATCACTTCTCAAAACCCACCTCTACAACGCTGCCTTTCACTAGTTCATTTCCCCAGCCATGCACAATTCATCACCACTGTCACGTGGGTGTGTGTATGTGTGTGTGTGTGTGTGTGTGTGTGTGTGTGTGTGTGTGTGTGTGTGTTAGTGTGTCGTTATGTAATAATGATGCATGCATTATATGCGCATTCTCATTTTATATACGCTGCGCGATGTGCCGCGACTGACCACAGCACGCTCACGTGATCCCGCATTCGTCACGCTGTAGTACCAGACTTCGTGGTGTAAGTGCTGCTCAGCGAGTACTGACGGTGTGTTTGGAATCGTGTTGTATGTGAAATTTATTTGAAGTGCTGCTGTTACAGTGTGGGGTGTAAGTGCTTGTACCGATATGTATCCCGACGTCGCCGATTACGTGACAATACTAGAGGAAAAATCCGACGCTGAACCGAATCGAACTCGCACCTTTGCTTGGTGCAGGCCTTACCATGCCCACGGACCGCCCTCATTGTATCAGGCTTAGATTAGCGCTTACAAATTCATTTCTTCTTCTTCTTCTTATTCTTATTATTATTATTATTATTGTTTGTCATTGCGGCACAAACGGTTGTATGCTCATTATGGGAGTTATTCCTATATGGGAATCACGTCAAAGACAGACGTTTGAGATCTTTTATAGTAAGGAAAGACGGTGGGTTGTGCTTTTTTATAGTAAGTTCGCCCCGTTCACTGCGGCATGCGTCCTTGTACGTCCGGACAAATGAAACTGTGAATGTCAATGACGCAAATCCTTGCTTGTAAGAGGCGTCTGTTGTCATAAATCACTGCTGCTGCAGGGGGTCATGAGAATATTATGCCTCTTACAGATGGAATGGTCTGGATTAATTCATTCAACCCGACGGCCGTATTTCCCAAATTTTGGACGCGTCATCTAATGACTATGAACCAGTTGCAGGAGATGGATCGACCATGATAATTCAAGGGCAGTGCCAGATTAGCTTGGTGCCGGCAGGCGCCAAGCTAATCTGGCACTACCCTTGAATTATCATGGCCGACCCATCTCCTGCTGTAGTGCGTCAGGGCTGAATGGGTCAATCCATGGCATGTTTGAAGTCCGTACAGGCGCCAAGCTAATCTGGCACTACCCTTGAATTATCACGGCCGACCCATCTCCTGCTGTAGTGCGTCAGGGCTGAATGGGTCAATCCATGGAATGTTTGAAGTCCGTGCAATGCTTGACCTACTTCTACGTCAGGGTCAACCTCTATTTCTGGACGCAATTCCAGAGGAATGTATTGGCCGTCCGTCATCACCCACACGTACCTTTGTGTCTGGCACTTTGTCCCCAAATCCTGTTTCTATTCTCTGTCTGGGTCCTGCCGCTTTGACATTCTCCGTCTTGTCACTGGCGTCGTCTGGCCTGAGTAGTGCACTGTCCAATTCCGTCAATGTATAATACTATTGGTCTCAGCTTCCAGCTGAATCCCGATAATTTCCTTTGCTCGGAGAGCAGGTCTGATGTCGATTTCTACCAGCAGGCACAGATTTTCATGAGCCCTGCAGGAGCTCATGAGAACCTGTGCTGCCTGCAGTTTAAAATACCATTACGCATAAATCTGCAGACGCGTTTCAGCACCATTAATTGTGTTTGTTATGCCTTGTCGACACACGTAATGAACTTTAACAGCAGTTTGGACTGGCAGCAACAGCACATGCGTAATCGCACTTATTTTTTCTGTGCAGCCGTTAGCGTTTCAAACTATTTTTAGCTGTTTCTCGTACTGATAGCGCTGTATTTATAGAACGGAGTGGAGTCATTGTCAGGTTACTTGATATTAAGACGACGTGTGCTGAACTGGATTCTCCTGTGTCCAAATGAACCATAACTAGACCTGTGTGTAGCGTTTTGTGACCATTTGTTACAGAAGTGTATCTTTGAACAGTGGGCCTTCAACCCATTCAGCTCGACGGCCGTATTTCCCAAATTTTGGAGGCGTCATCTAATGACTATGCACAAGTTGCAGGAGATGGATTGACCATGATAATTCAAGGATAGTGCCAGATTAGCTTGAATTCATGGTCGACCCATCTCCTGCTGTAGGGCGTCAGGGCTGAATGGGTTAGCGAAGTTATGTCTGAGGAATTGTGTTTGTCCATCTCTGCTGAATCCGAAACACACACAAAATGTGCTTGTTTTGATCTGACGGAAATTGCTGTGTATCCTCTTATGCATTTTGCAAAGCAATCAACTATTTAAACTAAACCGAACACAAAAAATGACAACAACAACAAACAAACAAAAAACCACTGTGACAGTGTACTTGACAATTTAACCCCTTGACTGCTACTGACGATATCGCTCGGCGCAAAAGACTGGGTTAACAGTCACCCTCTGATAGCGACCGTCAGATTTTGTACGTGGACTTCATGGCGTGTTGGCCTTGGCCATTCCTGTAGGTGTCCTCTCGGCTGGCAATCATTTGTGTTCCTCAATGATCTATTAAAAGATAGTTTGCAGCATACCTGCGCGCGTTCATGCGTGTCCAGAGTTTGTGTATGACCCTGAACGACTGCTCGTGAAAAGCATCCTTTTTTTAATCAATTAAATAACTGGGGTCACTTTTCTCCGTTTAAGCCTAACCCTTTTACCGCCAAAGCCAGCGGGTCACATTGTCACAGGAATAGTCGCTGACCGCTTCTTTGAAGTTGCGGGAGACGGATGCGACGTGGCTTAAAGCCGCGTATCCGGAGGCGTCACGTCTCGAATGAGTTAATACCAGTCGAGGCATCTCCGCGCTCCTTGGTGATCAGCCACTACCCTTGAACTGTCTTGGACCATCACTTTCCAGGCTGCTGATGTACATCCAGTAAACTGTTGTGGTCTGTCAAATGTCCAAGATTTAATGTCCACAGTCTGCGCTTGAAGGCAGAGACCTACCGAGTAACAGGCGACCTTATGCGCCGCGTGTCAAGGATACAAGCGCTAGGTGTCGCTGGCGCGCGATGTCTATTTGATTGGCGGTTTGTCCGCGAGATGGCGCCTCTCGGCATTATCTTCCACTTGCCCGGCTTTTTGTCAACTCGAGGACAGGCGCACGCTTACCACGGAATTGAGTGTCCTCAATTTGAGGTGCGGTTGGAGACGAGCCCGTTCAACACAGAATTGCACTTTATATTTCAGTGAAACTTGAAGAAAATCTTGGTCAGCAAAAGGCATAGATTCTCATGAGCCACTTCGGCTGCGCCGCAGGAGCTCATGAGAAGCTATGCCTTTTGCTGACCACTAGGAATATACAACCGCCGTAGCTCATTGCAGATGGAAGTAGCTGTAGAATGTCGCGTTTCACGCGGCCTTTAAAACGCTATTGAGAATATAAATCGGAGCGGAGGGTTGTCGTGTATATCGCTCAGTTTCCATGTTATCTGTGTTTATAACCCATTCACTGCCAGTGAGAGCCGTCTTTCTGATGCAGGCCTACCTGACCAGTAGAGGGTGTAGCCAGCGCCAAGTTCTTGGAGGCTGCCTTCCTCCGGGAGGCGTACTTCGCTGAGCGCGGCGATGTCGATGTTTAACCTCCGCAATTCATGGGCAATGAGGGCGGAGCGACGTTCAGGGCGTCCGCTGTCTGCTGTGTCGAGCATGGTTCGGATGTTCCAGCATGCTACGTTGAGTCCGGTCATGGTCGTCATGAGAGTGGATCCATTGTTTTTTCTTGTTTTCTGACCGCATGAGAAGATGCCCGTTGACCGCGGCTAGCCAACTGGGTTACGAGGGGATAAGCTTTGGTTAGGCCACCTTTTCTAGGCCCCTCTCCGTGTGGAGCAAGCAGTGCTGTCCCTAGAGAAGGCTGCTTGGTCGTTCAGGGTGTGCCGAGTGACGTTGTCATCCCCAGGTCAACATCAGGCGACCAATATCCTGAACCGCCTGCATGCAGGTTTGAGACTGCGGCTTCCAGTGACATCTTTCACCTGCCGTTTTGCCCCTTGCCCATCGCTACAGGACTTGGAAAGTTCAGTGTCATAGTCCGTGGGCGTTTCCTAAAGCCTGCGCGGTGGAGCTTTTTGGTGGAGTGCAGTGTGCGCAGTACTGGCCCCACCCTTTAAACCCTTGGTTCGTTTGCTATGGCCTAGCAAGCTGGGACGGTGGCATCGAGGTCCTCGGGTCGTAGGTTTTATATCAGACTGTCCTTGTCTTAGTCTCTGGCTCAAAAGCCTTCCCCGGAGACACGGGGGCTTTGATGTCAGGGGTTTCAAGAACTTGGCGCTGGCTACACCCTCTACTGGTCAGGTAGGCCTGCATCAGAAAGACGGCTCTCAGGCGTGGGCTTCATGGTGAAGACCCACATTGCGACTAAGTTGGAAAACCTACCAACGGGTCACTCCGACCGCATCATGTCCATGCGCCTCCCACTGAGACACCAGCAATACGTCACCCTTCTCAGTGTGTACTCCCCAACCCTCCTGGCAGAGCCTGCAGAAAAAGACAAGTTCTACTCTGACCTGCGCAGCCTCCTGCAGAGCACCCCTGCAGACGACAAAGTCATCATCCTTGGCGACTTCAACGCCAGAGTGGGCCAAGACTCTGAAGCCTGGAAAGGAGTCCTAGGCAAGCATGGCGTTGGGAACTGCAATGACAATGGTCGCCTACTGTTGGAGCTCTGTGCAGAGCAGCAACTTGTCATCACCAACACTACTTTCCAGCAAAAGGACAGTCGAAAGACCACCTGGATGCATCCTCGCTCCAAGCACTGGCACCTTATCGACTATGTCCTAGTGCGTCAGAGGGACCGCAGTGACGTCCTCCTCACCAGAGTGATGCCCAGCGCAGAGTGCCACACTGACCACCGCCTTGTTCGCTGCAAACTCAGGCTCCGCCTCAAGCTGAAACCCAAGAAATGGGGCCCCCCCCAAGAAAAAGCTTGATGTTGCCAGCCTTCAGCGTGACGACAAGAAAGCTGCCCTTCAGGCCGATTTACAGCGCATGCTCAAAGACACAGTTGATCCAGCAGACTCCTCCCCTGAAACACTCTGGGAACAACTGAAAACTGCTATTGTAAAATCTTCTGTGGAAGTCTTGGGCTTTGCTAGAAAGAGGAACAAAGACTGGTTTGACGAAAACGACGTAGAGATCCAGGAACTTCTAGCAGAAAAAAGAGCCGCCCACCAGGCCCACCTAGCCCAGCCTTCCTGCCCTGTGAAGAAGTCTGCCTTCCGCCTCATCTGCAGCAGTCTCCAGCTCAAGCTTAGAGAGCTCCAGAACGAGTGGTGGTCCAGACTCGCACAGAGGACCCAGCTCTGCGCTGACAACGGTGACTACAGGGGCTTCTACGAAGCACTGAAAGCAGTGTATGGCCCTAGGCACCTGGTACAAAGTCCCCTGCGAAGCGCTGATGGACAGGCACTCCTCACAGATAATACCTCCATCTTGAACCGCTGGTCGGAATACTTTCAGGACCTCTTCGGCGCTGAGCGCACTGTTCAAGAAACAGTCATCCTCCAAATCCCACACCTTCCACTAAAGGTTGAATTGGACGAACCACCCACCGCCGAAGAGACCCTCACAGCCATCCACCAGCTCAAGAGTGGCAAAGCAGCAGGCATTGACGGAATCCCGCCAGAGATCTGGAAACATGGAGGCCCAGCATTGCACAACAAGCTCCACGACCTCTTTCTCTGCTGCTGGGAAAAAGGAACACTACCAAAGGATCTCCGTGATGCAGTCATCATCACCCTGTACAAGAACAAAGGAGAGAAGTCTGCCTGCTCTAATTATCGTGGAATTACCCTGCTGTCCATTGCCGGGAAAATTCTCGCAAGGTTGCTCCTGAATCGGCTGGTACCTGCCATCGCTGAAGACCACCTCCCAGAGGGCCAGTGTGGTTTCAGAGCCAACAGGAGTACCACCGACATGGTCTTTGTGCTGAGACAGCTTCAGGAGAAGTGCCGCGAGCAGAACAAAGGGCTGTACGTAACGTTTGTCGACCTAACAAAAGCGTTTGACACTGTGAGCAGGCAAGGTATGTGGCAGATCCTGGAGCGACTAGGCTGTCCCCCAAAGTTCCTCAACATGATCGTCCAGCTCCATGAGGACCAGCAAGGCCAGGTCAGACTAAACAGTGACCTCTCAGAACCATTCCCCATTCGCAACGGCGTGAAGCAAGGCTGCGTGCTGGCACCGACCCTCTTCACCATCTTCTTCAGCATGATGTTGAAGCAGGCCACAGTGGACCTCGACGATGACGACGCAGTGTACATCAGGTATCGTCTCGATGGCAGCCTGTTCAACCTCAGACGACTGCAGGCCCACACGAAAACCCTAGACCAACTGATTCGTGAGCTGCTCTTTGCTGATGACGCTGCCCTCGTTGCACACACAGAGAGAGCCTTGCAGCGCATTACGTCCTGCTTCGCAGATGCCGCCCAGCTCTTTGGACTTGAGATCAGTCTGAAAAAGACAGAGGTCCTTCATCAGCCGGCACCCAAGGAAGAGCATCGCCCTCCCCACATCACCATCGGCGAGTCCGAACTGAAGTCTGTACACCAGTTTACCTACCTTGGCTGCATCATCACGTCAGACGCCAAGCTGGACAAGGAGCTGGACAACAGGCTGGCAAAAGCGAACAGTGCTTTCGGGCGACTATTCAAGCGGGTGTGGCACAATCAACAGCTGAAAAAAGGCACCAAGATCAGCGTGTACAGAGCTGTCGTCCTCACCACCCTGCTGTACGGTTCCGAGTCCTGGGCCCTCTACCGCAGCCAACTACGACTCCTCGAACGCTTTCACCAGCGCTGCCTGCGTACCATCCTCAGCATTCACTGGAGTGACTATGTCACCAACGTCGAGGTCCTTGAACAGGCGGAAACTGTGAGCATCGAGGCGTTGCTGCTGCGGACACAGCTTCGCTGGGCGGGGCACGTCTCCAGGATGGAGGATCATCGCCTACCCAAGATCACTCTGTTCGGCGAGCTCGCCACTGGACACCGAGACAGAGGGGCACCAAAGAAGTGATACAAAGACGGTCTCAAGAAGTCACTTAGTGCCTGCCAAATCGACCACCGCCAATGGTCTTCGCTTGCTGCGGACCGTGACACCTGGCGCACCACCATTCACAAGGCAGCCGTCTCCTTTGAGGACTCTCGCAGAGCTAACCTTAAAGACAAGCGGCTCAGAAGAAAAAACAGAGCTGTCGTAACTCAGAACCCTGACCAGACCTTCCCCTGCAGCCACTGCGGTCGAACCTGCCTGTCCCGGATTGGCCTCCGCAGCCACGAAAATGCCTGCAGACGACGTGGGCAAGCCCTATAGAATCTTCGTTCGCGAAGTCAAGCCAAGAGACTGCCAGTGGGCGCGGGTTTCACGTCTGAGACCACCGCACGCGACATTCTCGTGAAGAACACAAATTAATTAAATGGGACCAAATGTGGGCACAAACAACACAGGACTCGCAAGAGACTTAAATCCTCATGATCGCGGGGGCTCAAGAGGATTTATGTCTCTTGTAGATGGTTAGCGTTCGCCTTGCCCCCCCCCCCCCACACACACACACTCCTTCCGCCCCCAGGTTAACTGCTGACAGCCAGTCTGTTAGCTAGCCCACAGTTTTCTCAACCCTGAGCACACCCCGGGTACTCTGGTTGCGGTTGATTTAGACCTCAAGGGCCAGGTAGGTGGATGGTTAGGTGAAACGGAGATTGGATGGATTGGCGGGTGGATGGTTAGGTGGACTGGTGGGTGGATGAACGGGTAGACTGGTGGGTGGGTGGGTGGGTGGATGGATTGGGTGGCACAGATTAGTTAGCGAGAGGGTCTACCCCGAGTTTTTATTGATCGCGGTTGCTCGCCTGTCAGCCACCCGAGGTGACTTTCATTCTGCTGTCTGTCCAACCTCACTCCTTATTTTATTACCCCCCCCCCCCCCCCCTCCCAAGTGGCCATTGAGCCGTCTCACCGTGCCATTGACTGCAAGCGTGAACGGAATTCTATGGTCGCTTTCAAAGGGGCAGAACCGCCGCAAGGAAGTGAGGCAATCGCTTCGATAGTGTCATGGCGCGATGTATGAACATGGAGGCGAGAGGTCGCGATTATAACCGTGTCACTTGTCAAGGTCTCGGTCTATCTACAAGAGGCGTAGATTCTCGTGCGTCCCTGCAGTCGCAGGGGCTCATGCGAATCTATGCCTCTCGCTAACACAGAAGTTGAGGTAGATTTGGAGAATTTGGACATCCATCCACACACATCGAGGAGAAGTGCTGGGTTTGAAAGCGTACAGTAACCGATCACGCTCGGACATTGGGGTCTGGACCAGGAGTGTTTGGCATGAGACAGGGAAGACAACTGTGCCTTCAAGGGGAGACAATGCCAATAAAAGTGTCAAGGGAAGGTTATGGCGATTGATGAGTTAGTCAGGCGGAATATACAACCATTACCGATGCAGGTGTGCCTGTTTGAGTATCGGTGTGTTGTTAACCCGTTTTATCCTGATACACCCACTGCTTGAAATTAATTTGACTATGATAGTTCAAGGTTGGTACCACCCTTGAACTAAAACGGCTGATCTATCTCCAAATCTGTAATATAACTTTAATAGGACAATAAGCAATTTTATTTTTTTTAAATCAGTCTCAGGATGTAATGGGTTAAGTGGAGCTTCGATACCGCCTCTTACGCCTTTTCCCGAAAATAAACTATTCTGAGAAAACATGGCGTCTGGAAGTTGTGCCTTCTTTAACTGTAAACAGACTTCCTCGATGAATGTGTTCTAGACAAATTGATAGACAGGTAGGTAGGAATTGTATTATTTATTATCATGTATAGTTTCACTCGGTTTTTTTAAAAATTGTTTTCCTGTTAAGTTTTTTTGCGGCTAATTTTGAATTTTCTGTTCTGGGTTGTGTGTGTTTGCTTGTTTGTCTGTTTATGTGTCAGTCGCGTGACTATGGTAATCCCAACGAAAATCTGTCAACAGCCGCTGACCCGATTCGGTCTATGTGTGTACTGCGTGAAGGTCATGTATTGAGTTATTGCTATTGTTGTTTGATTATTTCTTTCTATTTCAGTCGAACCGTATCATTAACACTACTTTTCCTTTATTTGCAGAGTGTGCGACTGGAAGGTCTAGAAGAGCGATTGGCTGTACCGGAAGCGCTCAAGTCTCGCTACTCCACCGGCCGATGTCACGTGTGCGAGACTCAGGTGGTGCAGCTGAAAGGGGAGGCAATCGCTATGATCCGGTCGATCCAGCTGGCTCAGAGCGCCGCCACTTGTATCACCAACACCAGCATCCCGGCGCTGGTCGGCTCGTGTACCATCGCACCTCAGCAACACAGGTGAGAAACTGCTGAAAATGGGTGGTCGGTCGTTGTTGGTTCAAGTTTTCCAATGAATGTAAAATATGTGCTGGTCTATGATTTTGGACCTTATGGCCTCCGGCCGTAAGGTCCAAAATCATAGACCAGTTTACAGTATATTTACAAGTTATTCAGTTATTTGCGTTGGAATGAGCCTTATAGCTTTTCTGTTGTGATTTCAGCTGATCACTGTTGGTGTGGTTTCGCGAATACTGCTGAATTGTGCACTAGTGTTTTGCTGTGCCATGAGTGAGGCAGTATACTGCTCCGTGGTATTGGATAGCGAAATGCTGTTGGGAGAAAAAGAATCACATGGACAGAAAGTAATATTATGATTCCTGGCTTGTGCACGCTCAGCTATCTGTTGGGGGCACGGTGCAAGGGAAGCAACCGTCTTTTAGCGTCAGTAGAGCGATTTCGCACATCTAGGAGTTGCTTCCCTTGTACCGTCCCCTACGTTTCTCTCTCTCTCTCTCTCTCTCTCTCTCTCTCTCTCTCTCTCTCTCTCTCACACACACACACACACACACACACACACACACACACACACACACACACACACACACACACACACACACACACACACAAGTTTATAAAAATTTTGTCTTCAACGAGAGGTTCAGTTCTTAAACTCCATACGTGTGTCCAGACTGTACTCTTTTAGGACCACGTTTTTCTTTCTATAAAGGTAGTTGCTTAAAACAGGTTCTGCTGTCTAGAGTCAGCCGTCATCACACCACATTATCACGCAAACTGCATGCAATATTAGCCTGTATTACGAGTTGGGCCGTTTGCCAGCGGCGGTTCTTGTCGCCCTCGACTCTTACCTCCGATGTAATAAGGGACTCTACTCATATCACGTAGCACGTAACATGTGACAAAGGGACTCCCTTTGCCGCCTTGAGGACGGGCGACCAGGGAAAAATGGAATAGAGCCTGGCCAATGAGAAAAACTGTCAAGAGACTGACAGAAGACAACGTGCATTAACCCATTAAACCCCATGACCGCATTTTCCAAGCGTACCACTGAGTTGCCGGAGATGATTGATAATACAGGGGTAGTGCCAGATTAGCGTGGCGCCATCAAGGCCAATGAATGGACCATGATAATTCAAGGGTAGTGCCAGATTAGCGTGGCGCCATCAAGGTAATGTAAGGGACGGAAGTTGAAGAAGCTTAACCCATTTTGCCCCGAAACACTGTAGCAGGAGACAGGTGGACCATGCTGATTCAAGGGTAGTGCCAGATTAGCGTGGCGCCATTAAGGAGATGAATGGACTATGATAATTCAAGGGTAGTGCCAGATTAGCGTGGCGCCCTCAAGAAGATGAATGGGCCATGATAATTCATGGGTAGTGCCAGATTAGTGTGGCGCCACCAAGGAGATGAATGGACCATGATAATTCAAAGGTAGTGCCAGATTAGTGTGGCGCAACCAAGGAGATAAATGGACCATGATAATTCAAGGGTAGTGCCAGATTAGTGTGGCGCCTCCAAGGAGATGAATGGACCATGATAATTCAAAGGTAGTGCCAGATTAGTGTGGCGCCACCAAGGAGATACATGGACCATGATAATTCAAGGGTAGTGCCAGATTAGTGTGGCGCCACCAAGGAGATGAATTGACCATGATAATTCAAGGGTAGTGCCAGATTAGCGTGGCGCAACCAAGGAGATAAATAGACCACGATAATTCAAGGGTAGTGCCAGATTAATGTGGCGCCACCAAGGAGATGAATGGACCATGATAATTCAAGGGTAGTGCCAGATTAGCGTTGCGCCATCAAGGAAATGAATGGACCATGATAATTCAAGGGTAGTGCCTATCATGGTCCATCCGTCTCCTGATACAGTGTGTCGGGGCAAAATGGGTTAAGCTTTTTCAACCTCCGTCCCTTACATTTCTACCCAAACTCACCCCCACCCCCACCCACACCCATACAGCGCGCATTGTTTTCCTGCATACCTTCTGGCGTTCTGATAAATCGGCTGGCGTCGTCTTCTTCTGTCAACACCAAGTGCGAAAAATGGCAGGTAAGTCAACATTCTCCGTCACATTCGAGACCTGCCGCATCCGGGCTCTATGCCGCCACGCACCCGGATTGGGCACATCCCGAATGAGTTGCTTCGGGCGTCAAAGGGTTTATAGTTCACAACATCCCCTTCAAAAAATATTTTTAGTACGTCTTGCAACAATGCTGCACAAACGGCTAGCTTAACTTCTGAAATCTGAATGTCGGTTGGTTGGTTAGTTCGGGTTTAACGTCCACAGCACCGAGGTGATCATGGACGGCCCTGACGGGCGGGTTATGGGGGACAGGGAAATTTATTGCCTATGGAGTACAACTTGAACACTGATCAACTCAGGCGCACTCCAAATGTGCCACTTTAATTTACCAGGACCTTTCAACGGACATGCGACCCGGCGATTCCCTTCGCTCTCCTGCTCCGACGTTTAACCGCCTGAGCTATTTCGGACTCTGAATGTCGTAATATGACAGATTTTTCTACTCTTCTTCTCCTTTGTACGTAGGAGAGTTCCTGCAAGGGAAAGTAGAAAACCTCTGTTACGTGTGCCAACTCACATGGTCTCTGAAAAGGGAGAAAGGCCGTATTTCAGGCAAGGCAACAATGAAAACCCGTTGCCGGGTATCGCTCCTTTTTTTATTCTTCTTCTTTTTATTTTTATTTTTTTTATTTTTTTATTTTTTTATTTTATTTTTTTTTGGGGGGGGGAGGGTAGGGGGGGTTGCTAAGCCCACCCTACTGCAAATCGCTTTAACTCATTCTACCCCAACACCGAAATCCTTAAATTTTGCCATTGTCCTCTGAAGACTGCTTTGCAGTGCAGGACACAGATCGACCATGATAGTTCAAGGGTGATGCCAAAATAGCTTGGCGCCCATAGGCGCCAAGCTATTCTGGCATCACCCTTGAACTGTCATGGTCGATCCATATCTTGCGGCTGTGGTGTGTCTGGGGTAGAATGAGTTAAGTTAGAAATGACGCCAGCAAGAGCTGTTCAGATGTTCGTGTAGGCTTCTTGGATCTGGCGAGTTGTTCGATACATGTAGACTTTTTGTCTTTCGTCCCTGGCTATGAAAGACCTACCTGATGGCTTTTCTGCTCCTCCCCCCCCTCCCCCCCCCCCCCCCCCCCCCCACCCCGCCCCCCCCCCCCCCCAATGATATCATCAGAAACAGCTTAGCGGCACAAAGCCACACAGCACATCGACGCCACCTCCAAGAGGTATACTATATTCTCATGAGCCCCTGCAACAGTTGCAGGGGCTCATGAGAATCTATACCTCTTGGAGATGTAATTGCTGGTGCCATTTAATTCTGTGTCGCTGAGGGAGCTTATGGGGGTTGAGTCTGTAGGTGATTAAGCCATACAGCACGGACCACACACCGGCGGATTAGAGGCTAGCAGTGAATTGTGAGAGGCAGACATTATCTAAATCACACTTTATGCGTTTCATTTCTAGCTCTACGGCACTACCATCAGGCCTCAGCACGCGCGCGCTAGGGCAGCGTCTTGTGTAACTCGTGCCAGGAATTTTTGTTAACCCATTCACCCCTGACACACTACAACAAGATGTTAATCGACCAAGATAGTTCAAGGGTAGTGACAGAACAGCTCGACACATTCATCTCTGACACACTCCGACGAGATTTTAATCGACCATTATAGTTTAAGGGTAGCAACTCATGCCAGGAAAAAAATATTTTTAACCCATTCAGCCATGACACGCTACAACAAGATGTTAATCGACCATGATAGTTTAAGAGTAGTGACAGAACAGCTCGACACATTCAACTCATTCGACAAGATTTTAATCGACCCTGATCGTTCAAGGGTGGTGACAGAGCAGCCTGGCGCCAAGCTGCTCTGTACCCACCCTTGAACTATCATGGTCGATCTGTCTCCTTATCTGTCACATAGCCTGCAGAGAGCAACTCTATGTAAGTTATACCGAGTGTACGTTTGGGAGTTAGGTCGTGAGAGTTCAGGGTGTTAGACGCCTTGCTTTTTCGTCGTTGGCAAATACTGAACAGAGTAAGACAAATAAGAGGGCTGGTCTGTGATTTTGGACCTTACGGCTTGCAGCGATAGAGTCCAGAATTACAGACCAGCACACAACTTCTTTTCGTTTGGGTATCGACGCGTCAGTCAGAGAACCGACGTGGCACACGTGAGCGTTGCTGCTAAAGCTTTCTTAGACGTCAAACCGAGATCAGTGATTGCGAAGATGGTGGGCACATCTTTAAATGTTAACTTCGCCTTTGCTCTTTGAAAGGCAGTGTCAGCAGACATAGGAAAAGAACACAGCTCTAAATGGGACTGATTAGTTCGGGGTTTAACCCGTTCAGTGCCGAGAAAATCTGAGCACCACCCGACTGCAAATGAGGCATAGATCCTCATGAGCCCCCGCATTCGCGGGGGCTCATGAGGATCTGTGCCTCTTGCTGAAACCACTCTGAATGCAAGTTCCTGGGGTATCTAGGATTCTTTAGTCTTAAATGATCGAATACAGGAATATTTATTAAACGTGAAAATAAGTGCGGGGACAGACATTATCAAGGGACACAACCACCTTATTTACACCTAGATAGCTTTAGAATTACCTCCCTTGATTTTTTTTTTTTTTTTTGGGGGGGGGGGGGGGGTTAGGGGGGGTGGGTGGTGGTGGGGGGGGGGGGTGTGGTATACTTCAGTCCTCTTGAACGTGTGGAGTGCCCCTTGATGCCCCTGTGGTCCAAGCTAGCGCTCTGCCCCTCCACAATTCTA
>BTPG01000004.1:51651257-51793757 GCA_036245525.1 Semisulcospira habei | reverse complement strand
ATCAATGGGAGTCAGCCGCAAGGCTCTGGGTTGTTAAAATCACAGATTCGCACACTAACAGTGTCGTGACGATCAGAATCGCGTACCGACACGGGTGGCTGATGAGCTCTTTATAGCATGCTGCCGTTTTTCAGTTGCTAAACAGTTCCACTGCCAGAACTTCCGTTTGCATGAGGTGTAGATTCTCATGAGCCCCTGCGAATGCAGGGGCTCATGAGAATCTATACCTCTTGCTGACAGTGATACTTTCAATATGTATACACTCTCAAACTCATCACGGTTGAAGTCTGCGCCTGTAGAAAGAATTTCAGTGCGGTTTTGAAGATGCTAGGTATGACCGTTCTAGAAGGTATATAATATAGCAGGTGGGATTTGTGAGTGTGGAAGAATGGCCGCTCTAGAAGGTATAACGGTGCTTCATGTTTAGAGCGTGAGGTGCGATCACTCTCGAAGGATTAACCATTGAACGCCCGTAGCAAAAATGTAACACACTTCTGCACTCTTTCCTCCAAAGAGAGTAAACAACATTTGAATTGCAAATCTCGTCACAGCTCAACATTCGAAAAGACGTAGTGTGACTCATATCCGTAACTGTTGGATTTCACAAATTGCTGAGGACCCTTCGCAATGAAAGATGCCACGGAGCAAGAGAGGGGGGGTGGGGAGAGAGAGAGAGAGAGAGAGAGAGAGAGAGAGAGAGAGAGAGAGAGAGAGAGAGAGAGAGAGAGGTCACATGAGGTCAAACCAGGGTCCGGTACAGAGTTGGCCACACTCCTTCCACCCTCCCTCCCTCCCTCCGGCCGTCCCCACCCCGCTCTCAATCCCCCTCTAGCGGCTTCGGTCCATCAATAAATGGTTCACATCAGAAGAGCACTACCCACAAATCGCAGGAGAAGAATTCAGGCACTACACTGTCGATCCAACACCCGCGGATGTCGTTCGAATAGAAAGTAGCCTAGCCTGTTTAACCCCACGGCTGCATTTCCCAAAATGTCATCTACCGACTATGTACGAGTTGCAGGATATGGATCGACCTTGATAATTCAAGGGTAGTGTCAGATTAGCTTGGCGCCTGATGGCGCCAAGCTAATCTGGCACTACCCTTGAATTATCATGGTCGATCCCATCCCCTGCTTTAGGGTGTTGGGGCTAAATGGGCTAGACCGATAATGTGGGGGATAGCTGGAATGCCCCCCCCCCCCCCCCCCCTTTTCTGTTTGATCGCCACACACTGGCATTCACGATCACTTGTAGCGTGTTAAGTGTCGCACAGTTAAACTCCCGTCATCTTCTCTGTTGAAGGAGCAAATATGTTCATTTTGTTAGACTGTCTCCGGTAGCAAAAGGCACAGATTCTCATGAGCCCCTGCGACAGCAGGGGTCATGAGGATCTATGCCTTTTGCAGACGAAAACGTTGGCGAACGAAAACCGATTAAAAGCGTGATGGTAAAAATGAAGGCGAACTATCGTCAGCAAAATGTATGGGTTCTCACGAGCCCCTGTCCACTGCAGGGGCGCGTGAGAATCTATGCCTTATGTAGATGGAGAAGATGGGTGAGAGGGTGTTGAAAAAAGGAAGATGGTGGTGGGTCGATAAAATTAATTATGTCAGTCTGCCTCACTTGCAGTGTGTAATTGGGACTATTCATAGTCTGCACCTTCATCAATACCCCCACCACCACTTTCTATGAGAAGGACTTTGGGTGGGAGTGAAGGGGGTTGGAGGGGGAGGGGGGGGGGGTAGTACGAGAATGTTGTCAAGTCCTGAAGTACTGGTGATGACGATGGTTGGTATCTGTTGGTATTCATCCCCAAAAGACTGCAGTAGTTGGATTGAGCATGACAGTTCAAACATAGTGTCCTCTTTGAGTTATTGCGAATACGGTCAAGCGACTTACCTGCGTTGGGGCCAGAAGTTAAAGAGATTTAATTACTTTCTGTCACTCTTCTTCTTTTTCTTATGTTAATTGTTATTATTAGTAGTAGCAATACTTAGTTTCATTTTTATCATATAATTATCACTTTTGTTTTATTATTATTATTATTATTATTATTATTATTATTATTATTATTATTATTATTATTATTATTATTATTATGTTGTTGTTGTTGTTGTTATTGTTGTCGTTACTGACAGTAAAGTTTGCTACACGCCAGTATTTCTCATTATGTCTCACGGAAGATTGCCTGTGTATGTTTCTCCAGGTATGGTCGGCAAGGAAAGACAGCCTACACAGCCGGACACCCATCCCTACCTCTGGCGGCCCAGGCACAGGCGTACCTAGAGCACAATGTCCGGGCCTGGATGAACCCCAAAAAGTACAATCAGGTATGTCATCTCCTCTTTCTCATAACAAGGTAGTGTTAGCATCTCATGTTACTCTTGGCGTCTGCTCACGCATTGAGGGTGGGCGTGTAGAGAGACTACAGGCGGGACAAACCCACGCACGGGCACTTTGTAGTCTATAGATATTAACTCATTCGCGGCCAGCCGCATCCGGATGCGCGGCTTATGCCGCGCATCCGGATGCGGCTGGCTGCGAATGACTTAACCGCTTTCCTGCCACTGGACGAATATTTTGATTAAATTTTTTTTTTGTTCAATGACCAAGGAACACCGCCGTCTAAAAGACATGGAAACAAATTAAACTGGTCTCAGCAAGAGATATGGAAACAAATTAAACTGGTCTCAGCAAGAGATATGGAAACAAATTAAACTGGTCTCAGCAAGAGATATGGAAACAAATTAAACTGGTCTCAGCAAGAGATATGGAAACAAATTAAACTGGTCTCAGCAAGAGATATGGAAACAAATTAAACTGGTCTCAGCAAGAGATATGGAAACAAATTAAACTGGTCTCAGCAAGAGACATGGAAACAAATTAAACTGGTCTCAGCAAGAGATATGGAAACAAATTAAACTGGTCTCAGCAAGAGATATGGAAACAAATTAAACTGGTCTCAGCAAGAGACATGGAAACAAATTAAACTGGTCTCAGCAAGAGACATGGAAACAAATTAAACTGGTCTCAGCAAGAGATATGGAAACAAATTAAACTGGTCTCAGCAAGAGATATGGAAACAAATTAAACTGGTCTCAGCAAGAGATATGGAAACAAATTAAACTGGTCTCAGCAAGAGATATGGAAACAAATTAAACTGGTCTCAGCAAGAGATATGGAAACAAATTAAACTGGTCTCAGCAAGAGATATGGAAACAAATTAAACTGGTCTCAGCAAGAGACATGGAAACAAATTAAACTGGTCTCAGCAAGAGATATGGAAACAAATTAAACTGGTCTCAGCAAGAGATATGGAAACAAATTAAACTGGTCTCAGCAAGAGACATGGAAACAAATTAAACTGGTCTCAGCAAGAGACATGGAAACAAATTAAACTGGTCTCAGCAAGAGACATGGAAACAAATTAAACTGGTCTCAGCAAGAGATATGGAAACAAATTAAACTGGTCTCAGCAAGAGATATGGAAACAAATTAAACTGGTCTCAGCAAGAGATATAGATCCTCATGAGGATCTGTCTCTTGCAGTTCGCTAGTGTTCCCCTTTTTTCGACAAGGAAGGGGTTAACAAAAGACATTAGAACTCATGAGCCCCTAAGGTCGCAGGGGTTCAAGAGAATCCGCTATCTCTTTTGCAAGATGAAAATGTTGCTAACGCGTTGTGCCGGTAAAAATCTGGTCGCTTCTGGAACCAAGCTGTGCTTTTCTGTGAATTTGGACCGTACAGCCGTGGCCCGTATGTCCAAAAGTCACACCACACATTTATGAATGTCTGATTAGCAGTGAGAACAAGTCCCGAGGGCGGATGTGGATCGACTGTGTGTATCTGTGTTTGAACATTGCTCAACGTCGCGTCAGTAACAACGACATATTCATGCAGGACCTGTTACAGCTCGAGGGTAGTGCCTGATTAGTTTGATTTCTATCAGAGACAGTTGTCAAAATCGAACTTACATCTTGTGTATGACTTTTTCTTTGTGTGCACATTCGCATGTTCAAGGTAAAATGTCCCAAAGAAAATGTTGGTAGCCCCCCCCCCCCCCCCCCCCCCCCCGCCCCCCCCCCCCCCCCCCCGCCTCAACATTCAGGTAACTGACGCACCCCTGCACATACATAGGCCTGGCACGTTCCATCTATAATTCCATGACCTCCCTCCCCCGCCCAGACACCGCCGTCACCCCTCCCTTTCAGAGTGTGTGCCCAGTGGGACATGACAATGATCCACAAAGTCTACTGACCTTTACCGACTTACCGGAAACCTTGCATATTTATTATAGTCGACAGTACAAAAAGAGCAGACGATCGTGTATGGCAAGTTTCCTGCCACTTTAGTTCAACTGTTGGCGCCGCCTGGTAGGAAAACCCACGAAGGCTGCTAAATATGGTCTGCAGCGAGACGTCTCTCATCTGCAAGATGCATAGATCCTCATGAGCCCCCGCATCTTGCTGACTCAAAAATTGCTCGCTCTAGTGTGAAAATTGCTTTTAGCTGGAGCCACGTAAAATGACATGCGAATTCGTCCCATGGAGAAGTCAGGATTTTAGTGTGTGCCAGTGATGTCTTTTTGCGGGTTTCAGTGGGGCTATTTTTGTTGTTACTACAGTGTTAGGTTGAAAGCCCAAGACCTAATCAGTCTGAGGAATAAATTGCCTGAAAGGTTGAATATACATGTGTGCTGGTGTGTGATATTAGGCCTTAAGGCTCCACGCCGTAAGGTCCAAAACCACATACCAGCATACATATTTAGTCACAGATGGATCATGTCTATTTTAAATCTTTACCAGCAATAACAATTAGAATCGTGAATGTCTTCTGATTCTTGCGCTGGCAAAGGTCTGTAGACACGTGTTTCGCAGTTTTGCGCATTGAATCAATTGTCACATGTTAGACATTGTGTGGACGAAAACGACAAAAAAACACTGATGCAAATTAGACACATTTGGTCTGCAAGAGGAAGGGACCCCCAATAAACCCCAGCAGGCGGCTGGGGCCCATGAGGATCTATGCCTCGTGCAGATGAACTCACGAGCCACTGTGCTTGTCTTTCGGTGGGTTTATGGTCCTTTGATGGTTTTGGATCTCAGACGGCCGAGTTTAATATTTCGATGATGTTGCGGTAAGAAGTTTGTTTGTGTTTTTTTGCGTCGTCTGTTGAGGTTTAGTGTCGCCTTAACCCGTTCTCTGACGAGAAAAGAAAAAGTGAACTCGATCCGATCCAAGTGCAAGAGACATAGATCCTCATGAGCCCCCGCGAATGCGGGGGCTCATGAGGATCTATGCCTCTTGCTGAGACCAATTTTTATCCACGTTTCTTGGACTGTGTTGGCTTTCGGTCTTTGGATGAACCAAGATTTCAGAAACAAAAGTGTTACGCACAGTGTATGTACTGTGGGGGAGGGGGGGGGGGATTAAACTGCTGCTCACGTGAGCAAGGTGGACGGCATACCAGGAAGCGGTCCTCAGATAAAGTCGTACAGCAACCATCCCCGTCAGAGTTTCACTGGTAATTGTTACTGGAACGTTTTCTGACTCGTTCACGGACATTTGTCTTCTTTGCAATCACATGCAAGCCACCACTTCTGCACAGTTCAGTTCAAGAGAGAATGAGTCTCTGCTCATACGCGTTGCACCTCACCCATCAGAAGTCTTTGCAGAGTTCCACCTTGTCTGGTGTACTATTTTGCCGACAATCTATTAACACTTTTAGCCCCGGATCACTGCAGCAGGAGATGGCTTGACCATGAATGCGCCAAGCTAATCTGGCACTACCCTTGAATTTTCATGGTCAAGCCATCTCCTGCAACTGGTACATAGTCGTTAGGCAACACCTCCAAAATGTGAGAAATGGGACCTTGGGGCTAAAAGGGTTAATCTAAAATTGTCGTGAACTATTTTGAGGACAATCTACTAATTTAGTAGTTTCTCGGTGTGAAGAGGTCGGTGTAACATCAGACTACAACTGGCCAGAATATTGCCGTTATATGTCAAACACCAGTGTCCATTTTTGAGAAAAGCTAGATTTTCATTGTATAACAATGACAGTCACGCTTTTCTCAAAATGTTCCTGCTGGCTTTTGCCATATAAAGCCAGAATAGTGTCCAGTCACGTGTCGCGCGAGAGTCGTTCAACCTACAGTCAAGGGACATAACATTCTTGTCACGACAGAGTCGCTGCCCCTGGTGTCCGGCGCTTTAACATTCCACGTGTAGGCGGTGGCCACGTGTAAGCGGTTGCCCAGACGGACATGGTTTTATTTCATTAACGTACAGCCCTTCTCTCATTAAGTGAGAAGTGGGAGATAGACTGACCATGGTAGTTTATCGATAGTGCCAGATAACTTGGCGACATAGCAGGAGTTAGATCGACAATGGTAGTTTCTCGGTAGTGCCAGATTAGCTTAGCGACATGGCGGAAGAGAGGCACAGAAATTACATCAAAATTTTGACAAATGTGTGCTGTTCTGTGATTTGGGGCCTTACAGCGTGTAGCCGTAAGGTCTAAAATTACACACCAGCGCACAAATTGATGCTCATAACGGGACAATTCTCGCTACTGGAATCAGTGGAGATTTACGACAATACTATTGGGCATTAGGAAATGTTCACGCCAGAGTCTTCCCCAAACTCATCCATTCCCATCCTGTTGTTCCCACACGGAATGTTTAGCGCGCTCGTAATCGCGAAGCAAACGCCTTCCCTTAGTCCGAGACATAGATCCTCGTGAGTCCTTGCAGCATGCAGGGATCCGTGATGATCTATGTGACTAGCGTACAAGGATAAGACCTGTTTAACTCTGTGAGATGGAGATGGCCATCATGTCTTCAGCTTTTCAGATCTTTCAGTAACAAGAAATCGTGGTTCACGTTTTAGGAACAGCTGCTAGACTGTATTTAGTATGTATATGCAGAGAGACCAAGCATGACAGTTCAAGGGTAGTGCCTGATTGGCTTGGCGCCTTGACAGGCGCCAAGCTAGTCAGGCACGACCCTTCATGTGTAGTAGCTTCTCCATCTCCCTCGCTTGACGCTTCCAGTAAAAGAACTACGTGTCGTGTGTGGCGAGGGGGTGAGGTGGGAAATCCAACAGCCGGACAAACGAGGCCTTTGGGAATCGAACCCGGGACCGATTGCTAATCCCCGTGACACGGCGCGACGGCGGTGCCAGACATCGACATGCAAATGAGGGGCCAGTCTAATGAAACGACGCGCGCGAGACTTTTGCCGGCTGCACGTGCGCTTCACTTCACGTGCATCCTAAAAGTCGAGCGTCGCCTCAGTCACAGCGGTGACTTTTTCTGAGATATGTGTACACTAGCTGGTTTGTGACATTGGACCCTAAGCCGTTAAGGTCCCTTGAAATTCAGGGCACAGACGGTGATGGATACAATGTCCCCTGCCCTCTCTACCCTCTGTCACGCTTTTTGCGAGATGTCACGAGATGTTGCGCGACCTCTGGGACTGTTAATCCGCAACGATCAATCAGTGTACATTAGTGCTTCGTTAGTTGTAACCGCAGTAGATTCATCTCACTGTCTTTAGTCGCTTGAAGCAGCTAAGATAGGTGACGGCCAAGTGTGTGCAAAATGAGAATACACGGCCAACAAAGGAAGAAACGCGCTTCGAAAGAACAAGCACAAAATAGTTTATACTGTTTTGTGCGTGTACTTCCGAAGCGTGCTTATTTCTTTGTTGGCTAGTCACCATGTAGCTGTCGATGAAGGAATCATCGCGACTAAAACCGCCATCGACAGCCAAATGGTTGGTCGTCAGCGAGTTACCAGATAGCAAAGAGTGGGACATCGAAAGGAATATGAGAAACCGTTCAGAGGGTTATTTTGAAGCACAAAGTTAGAGTCTGTATTTTTGTCCATAGCCACAGGTTTACCGTGCCAACCGGAAGTGTTGTGCTGGTCTGTAATTTTGGACCTTACGACCGGAGGCCGTAACGTCCAAAATCACAATTTTGAAGCACAAAGTTAGAGTCTGTATTTTTGTCCATAGCCACAGGTTTACCGTGCCAACCGGAAGTGTTGTGCTGGTCTGTAATTTTGGACCTTACGACCGGAGGCCGTAACGTCCAAAATCACAGACCAGCACACATTTGACATGTCAGTTATTGTCGAGGAATTTTCGGGATAGCCATTCATAGTATGGAGGCTGAATATTCAGAGAGTCGAAAGACTCTGAATGCGGCGTTGGACAAATTTCCACTGATGGTTCAATTTTGTTTCGTTATTGCCATCAAAATGTGCTCAGAACTTTTGTGTCTTCTGGGCAGTGTTTGGCAATTTACCGCAAACTCGTGTCATTTGCACCGTCGGCGGAAGATGCAGATCGAACCATTTCTGGACAAAAACGTCGTTTGCCTCGTTTATGATAGACGTCGTTTTGGACCATTTATGGAAGTTTGGACCATTTAAGGAAGTTCGGACCATTTGGGGAAGTTTGAACCATTTATGGAAAAACTCATTTTCGGGCGTCCGGTTTACAAGCGACAGTCCGG
The DNA here is from genome assembly GCA_036245525.1 of Semisulcospira habei. Classification (NCBI taxonomy): domain Eukaryota; kingdom Metazoa; phylum Mollusca; class Gastropoda; family Semisulcospiridae; genus Semisulcospira; species Semisulcospira habei. The sequence continues at coordinate 51,785,233 of BTPG01000004.1, read as the reverse complement.
ACAATTTGCGTTGGTTGCAGACGACGTCATTTTGGCGTTGAGTTTAACCCATTCAGCCCTGACGCACTGCAGCAGGAGATGGATCGACCATGATAATTTAAGGGTAGTGCCAGATTAGCTTGGCGCCTTGAATTATCATGGTCGATCCATCTCCTGCAACAGGCGCATAGTCGTTAGATGACGCCTCCGAAATTTGGGAAATACGTGCGTGGGGTTGAACGAGTTAAAAGAGGCAGCTGAGACAGTTTACAACGTTTGCAGACGAAGTCATGGAGGCCGTTTGCAGGAGATAGTATTTGATGGTTTGCGCCGCAGACATCAGATCCCGAACTACTCCAGTCCGGAATGGCGATCTCTGTACTGTGCACGCGCGTCCCTTGGTTGGAATTCATGGCGTTTTCGTATCTGCCGACTGTGGCTGTAACTTTCCCCCAGAAAACTCATCCATAACTGTAAAACGTCACAGCCACGAATGACCGCCTTCTGCAAGAGGCATAGTTGCTCATGACTCATCAGAACCTTAAACATGTATCTTTAACTCTAACACGCTTTGGCAGCGAACGGCACTTATTTCCAAGAGGCACATTTCCGCATGAGCACCAGCAATTTCCGAGAACCCCTGAGGATCTTTGTCTTGTACTGGTTAAATTTGTATCCTTGTTCCTCAAGCTAAAGTGGACTGATTGGGTGTTGACACTATTGCAGAAACTGTAAAAAACAGCACGGAAGCGAACAAATATATATGCAAGAGGCATAGATCCTGATGAGCCCCCTTGGCGGGGGCTCATCAGGATCTACGCCTCTTGCCGGAAACATTTATATCTGTGCTCCTAAAGCAGGAGCGATCATCGGGTGCCGGGCTGAAGCTGCAACAGCAACTGTAAAATATTACAGCAGTTTTCGCGCGAGTTTTCAAGATATGCCGCAGACAGACGACAAAATTGCTGGGAATAAATCTGACGCTGAAGTGCAAAGGGCAAATTGTGAACGCTACTCTCATCAGCTCTCGCGCGTCGCAGGTTGAAGCCACACTGTCAGAAAAACGCAGATATAAATGGAATGAGCGTTAACAAGAAGATGCATAGAACCTCGTGCTCCTTGCTGTCAAGAGGGTGAATTGCCCACACGGATTCAAACTTGTTGATTTTTAAAGATTTCACTCGCACCTGTACTTCTGTTTGAGGATGTGAATGCACAGATTTTTTTTTCAGCAAGAGGCGTAGATTCTCATGGGCCCCTGCAGAATGCAGGGCTCATGAGGATCTATGCCTCTTGTATATAGCAGGAATTGACAGGGCCTTTTCTCTATCATCTGCCGATCATTTTGCTTGCTTGCTATTTGGTAGTGACAAGAGCCGAGAAAATGGTAGTAAAGAGGGATGATTGGATCCTAGGCAGAGATGTTGGGCAAATGTATGGAGCTATGAAAGAGATTGCGGGAGGGCCATGAACACGAAGTACAGCAGAGCTTTAAACATAAAAACAGGACATCTTGGAAATGAGGAGACGAGTTTTACATAAGTGAAGTCTGCGTCGCTGTTGTTGTAGGCAAGCTTCAACAATGCACTACATGTATACCCAGGAGCAAAAGAGCGGCGATATTTTTGGAATCCAAAAAAATGTCGCATTTCTTTTGCTTCTCAGTGTATTCAGATTGTGTCAGTGTGAACTTGAGGGCTTGCATTAAAAAAATAGCTTGTTTACAGCGCACTGCAGTCTGTTCGTGTTGTTTTCCTACGCTGCCTAGTCATTCTGCTCGTGCTGTGGACCTCTTTACTATGACTAAAGGTCTAGCTGATTTTTCGCATACCTTTTTGCAGGAGTGCAATGTTAATATATTATGAGTATTTTCACATGATTGTGTAACTGAGCTGGTGTGTTCAGTTATGCTAGGGTAGATAACAGTCCGAACATCCCACTCCCTAACCCGCCGATCTGTCAGTATCAGGGTAGGTTATGGTTTCCACCAGTGCGCGCGTGACTCACGGAGCCGCAGCCAATTGTTACTCGCCGTCTGAATCAAGCAGGGGACATTACGCTTGATGACAGAGAGTGAAGTTCTGCCCCTTTTGCTGTAATGACCAACCACCCCCAACCGCCCCTCTTTTCAGAACAAGCATTGATTCCCACCCACCCTGTCCTCCTCATACCCCGCCAGGACCTACCGTAAACCTGTAGGAGACATAGAGTCTCACGGGCCCGTTCAGTTTGTGAAACTATGTGCTCATTGCTTGAACTCAGCCACACTTGGATGTAGACCCAATTCCCTCCCCCCCCCCTGCCCCCCTCCCCCTCCCCCCTCCCCCTCCCCCCTCCCCCTCCCCTCCCCTCCCCTCCCCCTCTCCCCCCCCCACAAAACAAAATAAAAATCATCTTCCTTTCGAACAGGTCCCTCGAAGGACCAGATACCCTGCATCCCCTCTTAACACCTCCTCCACCCCACCCACCCCGATCCCCCACCCACCACAAGCACACACACACACACACACACACACACACACATACACACACACACACACACACACACACACACACACACACACAAACAAACACATACAATCCTAAACCCCTCCACCCTACCCCACTCAACCCCTCCCCTGGTCCACTCATCCGCCACCCCTCTCTCCGATCTAGTCACGCGTGTCGAGTGGTTTATGGGACAGGGAAGCAGAGTGTGAACCCACGGTAGATTGGAGACAAGGGTCTGGTTAATTGCCAGGATTCCAGCCCAGCGCCCCGTACAGTTTAGGGCACGCTTAACGGTTCACACGCCAACTTGAGCCCCCAGGATTTTCCTCTCTCTGAGGGGCAGGAATAAGGCCAGACCCTTCAGCAAGAGGTATAGATTCTCTGGAGAATCTATACCGCTTGCAGATGGCATGAAGCTGGCTGAGGTGATGGTTTGAACCCTAAGGCATGACCACGCGTAATGTCTGAAATGATCACATATTTCAGCAACGCCGATGTTATCGTAACAGTTCTGCCTGGTGTAGAGAGCATCTTCCCTCTAATCTTCGGCCAAATACAGTCGCTCACGTCTACCACAGAACGACTCTGTCACTTTGATTTTGGCCTGTCTGTGCGCATTTTCCACAAAATATTTTTGCACAGTTGAGCTTTCCCTCTAATTTTCTGCGCTCTCTGCTCGTTTGGCTTCGTTGCAGTTCACGACAGTTTTGTATACCTCCCGTCCACAAATATCACCGTACACCCAGGAAAGAAGATGATGAGCGTAACTGCAGTCCTTTCTCCATTGACCATCACCGGGTCTTCAAGAGGTCCGACTGCGAGTCCTAGTGCCCTGCATCATTCAGTGCGCTGGTCTGTCATTGTGGACCTTGAGAGGCAAATCCGCAGTGTCCAAAATTGAAGACTAGCGTCATTTATCGAGAGAGTCTTCAGTGCCATGAACAAGACAAATTACTCATTCGATCATAAAACCTACATGGAGGACTTTTTGCTAGGCGTCAGCAATAGCCTGGAAACAACTGACAGTCAACGAAAACGAAGATTTGAAAGATGTGTGCTGGTCATTGATTTTGGACCATACACACTTTTTGTTCTTTAGCTTAACCCTTATCATTCGGAATACACCAGTGTGTGAAATAAGTTGGACTAAAATAGTTCAAGGGTAGTGCCAGAATAGCTTGGCGCCTCTAGGCGCCAAGCTATTCTGGCACCACCCTTGAACTAAAGCCATTGGCCTATATCCTTATATGTAAGTACTATAATGGAGCTTGAAGATGGCAGTGTACAAATGTGAAGCTTTTAGCCTCAGTATGATATGGATTAATAACCATAGTGACTTATATGCAGCACGCTCAGTTCGTGTCACAAAAATCGATCCTCGATGGAAACTGTGCGCCATCGGTTTAACTAGTCGCGGCCCAGTAGGCAGAAGGTCCTCGCGCCGACACCAGCCCAGTGATCGCTGGTCATGCACTACAAGACCAACAGCAATTATCTGACTAATCAGGGCATCATGGTTCTGATAATGGACCTGACTCACCGGTCATACATCAGCTACGATGTCCGTACCACAGAGGACACAGTAGGAAGGGCTTTCCCAGCCCCGAAGAGCTCGGGAAGCTCTTCCTGTTGTGTTTTTTGTGGTATGTAATTTGTAATGATTCCTTGTTGGTGTCTACTTCTACAAGTGACATAAGACAAAGTTGCTGCCAGTATTGTATGAACCGAGACCCAGTACCATACTTGGGCATCACATGTCGAGAGTTTCAGGATTTCTTTCTTAGTCTCGCGTTTGTGCGGTTGATTGGTGGGTTTGTAGTCTCCGACGTTGGTCAAACCATTCCGGCAGTGAGACTTTTTGAGTGTTCTCTCAACTCCTCATCCCCCCCCCCCCTCACACACACACACACACACACACACACACACACACACACACACACACACACACACACACACACACACACACTGCACACACACACACACACACACCCTGCGGCGGTGGGCTCGGTCAATCTGAATATCTTCATTAGGACAGTGTGTGTGCATGCGTGCGTGCGTTTGTCTGTGTGTGTGTCGTGCTTGTTTGGGTGTGTCCGTGCGTGCGTGCGAACGAAAGTTCGTCTGTTCTTGTGCGTGCGTGCGTGCGTGCGTGTTTGTGTGTGTGTGTGTATGCGTACTGTGTGTGTTTCTATGTGTGTGTGCGTGCTATCGCCATACACGCGCGCACCGACACACAACGGCCCAGGGCCACGTGTAGCTCGTGCAGGACCTCTGGTGCGGCACTTAGAAATGTGGATGGCGGGGCATTTTCACAATTCTTTGGCAGAACAAACACTTCGCTCCAGCCATAACTTCTCTGAACCCCCACCCCACTCCCTCTCTCAGCACTCACACGGTGAATAACCTTCCATCTGCAAGAGGCATAGATCTTCATGAGTCCCTGCGAAAGCAGGGGCTCATGAAGATCTATGCCTCTTGCTTGCAGTTATCAGTTTCAATTTAACATCTGTTTTCATCGTGTTGACAAAGGGAGCCGATTTTAGATTTTTTCCTGATTCCAGGCTGTAACGGTGCCATGAGGGTCCTGTTATATTCCTCCCTCTCACCTCCCACAAGTCCCACCCATCTGCAAGAGGCATAGATCCTCATGAGCCCCCGCAATTGCGGGGGCTCATGAGGATCTATGCCTCTTGCTGAACATGCGATCCTTGTTTGTCCTTCAGATATTCTGGATTTGTCGGCGTGTTGTGCGTTCGATGGGCTCCCATCTCGTGGATGTTTGGCGGGGCCGATTGGTGCTTGTTAGTGGCCCAAGGGTGTGCGACTGATTTGTCGTTTTAGCGAGAGGATGTTCAAACAAGCTGTCCCCCTTCTCATCCCCCCCACCCCCCTACCCACCCACCCCCCCCCCCCCCACCTCAACTTGAGACCATCCCCTCATACCAGTAGACCGCCAAATCAACTGTTTTTCCAACTTTTGGAAAGTCGTCTTATTTTTGGTCAATACTATTTTTATAGGTTGTTAGTAGTATTGATTATCAGCGTGATTCCGTTTGGTTATTTGATTCTTTTTTGTCGGCGTTATTCCAGTTGGTTCTTTGGTTATTTTTGACGGCGTGATTCTGTTTGATTGTTTTCTTTGAAGTCCACGCAACTTCGCAAGACATACGCCGAGAACGTTTGGTTTCCAAAGCGGGCCAAGGGAAGCTATTCCAAGCTGAGTTTTTCCCTTTGCCTGCCTCTGTTTGGTCTGTTGGACTTTTTGGCTCGGAGAAACAGACTGACGTGCTGCAGAAAACTCTGCCCATCTGCAAGAGGCAGAGATCCTCATGCGCCACCGCAGACTGCGGGGGCTCATGAGGATCAATGCCTCTTGTTCGCCATTTCTGATAAATAACTCTTATGTGTTGCATCTGTGCCCGTTGTTAGTCCCAGTTGAATGTCTTTTGCTTGCCGAACCGTTCGAGATTCTGTTGGTGACCAACATGTCTTTGTGTCCTGATGGCCCTATTTACACCAGTATGCCTCGCGTCGAGGAGGTCCGGGTGCTGTCAGTCTCTTGTCCCGCAACCAGGCAACGGAAACCCCGTCTTGTAATGGCCGTTACGGAAGCTTCCATTGTCTCGGTCATTGTCCCAAGTTCATCAACCTGATTGAGACAATAATTTCTGGCGAGTGTTGCAACGCGACCATGATCCCACTCCCCTTCCTTCGTGCAGTCAAAGATTGAAAACCCGGTGATGTCTGCTTTGGATGGCGCCATTAGAGCTAATCTGGCACTACCCTTGAACTATCATAGTGTATATTATTATCCATAGGTGGTCCACGGGAAGGCGCTAAGCTAATCTGGCACTACTCTTGTGAATTCAGCGTCAAAGATCTCCAGTCGTCAAAGGAACATGGTTGCAGCAATGGCATAGATCACCATGAGCCCCCGCAGTTGCGGGGGCTCATGAAGATCTATGCCTCTTGCAGCTGGATTGTGTCCCGTTGTTCTCGGCAGTGAAGGGGTTAAGTGTGTGTGAAGTATATTTAGTGGCGAGACGTTCGTTAACGACAATCTATTCTCTCTGTCACGTCACGCGATGACGAAAAAAAAAAGTTTAAAATGTTGCGAGACTCTTGCTTGACCAAGACGATGACATGGTGTCGGCAAGATTCGTAGATCCTCATAAGGCCATAGAAAGTTGTCCATATCATCTTCCCTTTCTCATTTCACTAATGTTCTTTGAAAAATCAAAAGGATTTCTAGTTTCTAGGACATCATTTGAGTTATATTACACACATAAATAGTGTGTGGTTTATTTTCGTACTAACACACTAACAAACTCGAGGAATGAAAATTATATTTCACTTCTTAATCAGCATGTTCTGTACATGTTGTTCAACTCGCCTCGTAAGAGTCCAAACCAAATGTGTACTGGTCTGTGATTTTGGACCTTCCGTAAGGTCCAAATTCGCAGACCAGCACAACTGAAATAGTGTCGTCTGCTCGCCCATGTGTCGTCTGCCGGGTGTGACATATTTCGGTTATGGTGGCGTCAGCGTGATTGCTGTTTATCTGTCTGCCGCCGTGCAGGGATCGTGGCCCGCTTATGTCTTGCGGAACTTTTGAAATTCAATTCATTTTTACTGCACTGGATCGTTTGGTGCTTTTGGGCATTAAGGCGGAAGAGGTCTCTTGCCTGTTTTAGTGTCCACCTCTTCCAGGTGTTTAGCGTCAATGTTAAAGCCGTGATGCGTTCCTTGAGTGGCCTCTCAGTCTTCAAGAGGCATATACGCTCATGAGCCTCTGCAGCTGAGATCCCCCCCCCCCCTTCCAGGGGACATACATTCTCGTGAGCCACTGCAACTGAGATGCCCCCTTCCAGGGGACATACATTCTCGTGAGCCACTGCAACTGAGATGCCCCATTCCAGGGGACATAGTACATTCTCGTGAGCCACTGCAACTATATACGCTCGTGAGAGTCGGTCTTTTGCTGAAAGGTCCTACAAGGGCGGCAGACTATGTCACAATAGTCTATATGTCCCGTAGAAAAAAAAGAGACCTCGCCTGTTAGACCTGCGACTGGTGTGGTAGGCATTAAAACTATGTTGAGACACACGTCTCCAAACGGACGGCCCGACCACAAAACTGTAACGGCTAATACGCAGTTAACAACAGTAAGCTAACTGTTTAACAGCTCTTCTCTTGCTCCCCTGGTGATTTTTGGGCGCTAAACAAACGCAATCCGACTGCAAGAGACATAGATCCTCATGAGCCCCCGCATTCGCGGGGGCACATGAGGGTCTATGCCTCTTGGTGGCTGAATTTCAGTGAATATCTATACGCAGGAAGTCATAGGGAGTTGTAGCAAAGATGGTGCAGAAAGATGTGTCTACAGCGAGGTTTTCATGTCGCTTACATCCCCAACAAGGTCGCTCACATCTCTATAAAAGACAACTCGCCGGCCATGTAAACTCCCTTTGCCCCTCAGAGGCATAGTGTGACAGAGAAGGGTCCCCGCCAAAGTCGTAGTCGCTGACGCGGATGCTGATTTCTCAGCAGACGTTGTCGTCGTCGAGATGAAGATCGTTTGTGAGAGCTCGAATCCCTTTGGCCACTATGGCTGGCAAGGAGACAGCATCAGCAGCGGTGGTAGTACCGCTGTCGGTGGCGTCGCTGACGGATATGTTGGCGTGGGTGGCGTCGTGTCGTCGACGTCGTCGCCGCGAGCGAAAAAGAAGAACATGCTGGTAGGACGGCTGCCACTGGGGATATGCGCGTTGTACGCCAAGAAGGTATCTGAGTAACTGGTTCACAACTTGCTAATAAGCCGTAGCATGTGGAGTCCTAAGGAAGACTTCTGAAGGGCTTGGTGATAGGCTTGGGCTTGTATGGGCTTTTCCGGGCACTGAGATCCCATCTTGAACGAACTGAACTAAATCTTAGGGGCACACTTCTCATCTCTGAGACTGCGCTGCCCTCTGAAGACTGAATTACAGTTCACGAGATAGATAGACCATGAGAGTTCAAGGGTGGAGCCAGGACAGCTTGGCGCCTAGAGGCGCCAAGCTATTCTGGCACCACCCTTGAACTATCATGGTCGTTGCTATAGTGCCAAGGCGTAACAGATGAGAACAAATCTGCAGCCCGCCTATATGTGTCACGTAATAGTTTTTGAGTGAAATGTCACTATCGCCTATTACGTGGGATACAGTGTCCATTAACGCGATATAGAAACAGTCTCAATCGATCGTTTAAGAGCGGGTTAGCTGTGGTCTTTCTTGTGTCCCGTGTTGCATGCACTTTTTCACCCATTGTCTCAGTCTGATTAAAAGAGTGCCTAGAGCTAAACTCGGTGAGGACGCGAAACAGCGGGAGACTTTTATTGACTAGAGAGAGAGAGAGACAGAGAGAACGAGCGAATGAAACCTTTTAATGATTTATTACTTAGTAAAGGGTTTAGGCTATGTAGCCTTTTTCACAAGTTGTCCCGTTAAAAATAACTCAAAGGACGTATTTAAAGGGAGTGTGTGTGTGTGTGTGTGTGTGTGTGTGTGTGTGTGTGTGTGTGTGTGTGTGTGTGTGTGTGTGTGTGTGTGTGTGTGTGTGAGAGAGAGAGAGAGAGAGAGAGAGAGAGAGAGAGAGAGAGAGACTACCCTCTCCCCAAGCAAAAAAAAACAGTCCTGCACGTCCAGTAAAAGGTGGTCTGATTGTGCGGTAATTATGCCGGCAGCCACGCGCAGAGAGCTCAGTGGCGCCGCCTGTCAATCGGAGCGAGCGGAAAGAGTTCTTGCCCTTCTTCACGAAATGAATTAAATGTCCATTACTGGAGGGAGTCCCCTATCAGCCTCTTTTGCTAAAAAAAAAAGTTAGAAAAGTAAAGCTGACAATTTTTAAATAATTAATGTGTTCTGGTCTGTGATTTTTTGTCCTAACGGCGGATGCCGTTAGGTCCAAAATCATAGACCAACACACGTACGGAGACTTTGTGCTCGAGAGAGCGAGAGGGGGTGGGGTGGGGGGGGGGGGGGGGGGGGGGGCAGGCTTACACAATTGGGTGGTGATTGGTCTAAGCTGGTTTTAATTCGAAAACCGGGAGTAGAAATGTCAGTGAGGTGATGATTCGTCACGCCCGTTGAATGAAGATGATGGAACCACATTGAATTGCCAAAAATACACATACAATCAAACTCCCGCTTCGTCTTAGTGTGAGGGCGGTGACCCGTATACTCTATTCAATCATCTTTGTCACGGCCACCGTTTGTGGGACTGTCTCGAACGCAATAATTATCAGACGATTGTCAAGCGTGTGCATGTCTGTGATTTTGGACCTTACGGATGAAAGCCGTAAGGTCCACAATCACAGACCAGTCTGTCACGCAGTCCCCAACCACATGGACTACCATGGCATCATCATATAATCACCCTCATCCTCATCATCATGCAAAAGCACGAGGCTGTCTCATTGAACCTAAGTTTCGCAGTCCCCAATATCGGACAATGTGCTTTAAAGACCACATTATGGTTCAGGAGATTGTTCGACCATGGTAGTTCAAGGGTGGTGCCAGGATAGCTTGGTGCCTACTATGAACTACTATGGTCGATCCATTTCCTAATGCAGTGCGTCGTGGTTGAAGGGGCTATCAGCGTAAAAGGGGTCAGGCTCAGGTAATCCATGTTTAATAATGTCGGTCTGCCTTGATTTATGTGCGTTACCAATTCGTTCACAGTGGTGCCGAGAGAGCGGTGCTGTTAATACGCGCGCTGTTCTGCGATTCTGGGCCTGAGGGCGCAGAGCCTTTAAGGTCCAAAATCACAAGCCAACGCAGATATCGCTCCCCCCCCCCCCTCCCCCTGTCTGCCTGCCAGGGACTCGAGCCAATCACGGGTCTGATTCACTAATCGATCGCTTACTCCCATTGAGTTCATAATCATAATCCCTCCTGTTGATGCCTCCATTATTCTCCCCCCTCCCCCTACCGCTGCCTCTCACGCTCACCCCTCCCCCACCCACCCCCACCCCTTTACCCCCCACCCCACAACACCTCATTCCGTTCTTCACATTTTGCTCTGCCCATTTACTCATAAACTTCTTTCGTTTGAGGATTATGCACGTAGCTAAACGTATGGGATTCTGACAGCAAGAGGGCATAGATTATCATGAGCGCCTGTCACTGCAGGCGCTCATGAGAATCTATGCCTCTTGTAGATGTATGGCGTTGACTAATGATAATAATGGCCCTCCCCTCATTCTCTTCTTCCAGTTCCGCCACCCTCCTGTTGATATGGCGGGAATTCTGGGCTGGACTTCAGTCGCACGTGGATGCTGGGTTCTGAAGGCGGACTTGCTTGTGAGCCTTTAGGAACGTTCAGTTGTTGTTTTTTCTAAATCACAACAACATTCCACTTCACCCAAGTTGTTATTCGTTGCCTTGTTACGTTAGCCAGTGACCGAACTAACGTGTTATGATTTCTTCGGTGTGTCCCACGTTCACAAGTCAGTTAGTGCAGGACGTTTCTCTTTGGACAAGAAAGTTTCGCTTAATGGGAACTTTGCAGCTGTACATGGCAACATCACCGTCCATAGGTTGGATTCATGGTACCGCGTGACTCAAATGTTCCCGTTATGAACATTAAATAGCTTGTCGTCGACGCAAGCCGTGTGGATATTCAGACTACACAAATCTGTGAAATTTCAATGAAGAATTTGTTTCTGGTAAGACATCTTGAAAAGTTGCACGTTTGGAAAAGAAATTAACACGTATCTAAAAGCAACTTGATGCTTTTCGTTTCTTTAGTCATTAATCTTTTGGCTGTCAGCAGCGCTATTTGTCGAGACGGAATCACCTCGCCGTAAAACGCTACCGACAGCCAAAGGCCGCCTATGTGACATGGTGAAATTTTTAGACGTGACATTTGCAGTTGTGTATGAGAATACAACTGTCAACTGTGGAATCGTTTATTATTAATTGTGCTATCCCCAATTGACATTTTTTGGCCATCGAACCTCATTGGCAGTTGTGCCATCTCATATCGGACGATTATCTTCACCAAACGCTCGCCTTTTGTCGTGCACGGTGTTGTAACCCCGAGGTTCCCTGTGAGAGGCTCTTCAGCCCACCCTCCTCCCCCCTCCTCCCCCCCCCCCCCTCACGAATCCCTCCTTTGGGAGGAAGCGATGCTGCTATGGCGGTAAGTGTAGTGATGTGGGGGAAGGGGGGGGGGTATGGGGAAGGGCGTGTGTATGTGGGGGGGGGGAGGGGGGGGGGGGTGTCGATCGGGCGTCTGTCAAACCTTCCTTACTACCCTCATTTCTGCGAAAAAAATGAACATGACGTTTCAAGGGACATAGATCCTAATGAGCCCCCGTAGATGCGGGGGCTCATTAGGATCTATGCCACTTGCTGACATTTGATTTATTGTTACTTTTATACCTTTTTTTTTTTATTTTTTTTTTTTATATTTTATTTATTTATTTATTTATTTTTTTTTTTTTTTGGGGGGGGGAGGGGGGGGGGGGCGTACTTGCGAGACACAACTTGCTTCCACTGGTAGTGATGAGGCTAAAAACTTTCGTGTTTTTGTTTTTATTTATTTCTTTTAATAGCATTTCCTGAAAATGTAAATACGACTCGTTACAATATTTTTAAAAACTCTTTTTTCAAATCACGAATCACGACCTCATCGTGTCACTAGTCAGGAAACTCAAAAACTACGGCCATCATGGGACACGATTTAACCCATGTCCCCCAGGCCATCGTCATTTGTTTTTTTCGGTTTCCCAGCACTTCAATGAAATTTTTTTGCTATAGCTATAACCTCCTAGCTGTCGTAGTCTACCTTGTCAACGGAAATCCGGTAAGGAATTATGGTTTACTTTGACAAGAAATAAGTTTACGATTGTGTAAACGATTTGATTCCAGCAATGAAAACCTTCGCTAGTTTCCAGCCGTACACTAAACCATGGATGACGTCCTGAATTGAGAAAAGTTGGCGCAGATCTCTACCAGCAAGAAGCATAGATTCTCATGAGCCCTGCATCTGCAGGGGCTCGTGAAAATCTTCGCTTCTTGGCGATAGGTGGAGCTGTAGGAAGACTTTTGTTACCCTCCATGAAAGCCTTTGCTGATTTGGGCTGTGCAGTAGTACGCGTAACCGGGAAGACACTACTCAGACTGAGGAATAGGTATGGAATTTTTCGCCAAGATGCATAGATTCTCATTTACCCAGGCAGCTTCGGGGTCCTCATGAGAATCTGCAGCTTTTGCAGCTGGGATGGTCTGGCCGATGGACTGTTGTTACCCTGCCATGAAAGCTTTACTGGTTTTGGTGAGAGCTGGGAGAGCAGAGAGCTTCCAACCTTTGATGCTTTTTTTACGGGTCGTATGGGGCCCCAATTACTAGAGTTTGGTACACAAGCATCGGGCCGGGGATAGATCTTTACAGTCAGTTCTAGACTGAGCGCCCACCAGCCTCCTCCGCATGAGAAGCGTAGATTTAAATGTGACGTTCAGAGGATCGAACTCTGTAGGTCAAAGCGTAAATTATCTCGCTGGGCCAACCAAATGCATAGACTCTGTCATTAAAAGCATAAGTATTATCAATGAGCCAGCAAGAGGCATTGGACCTCATGAGCCCCCGCATTTGCGGGTGCTCATGAGGTTCTATGCCTCTTGCAGACAGATTCCTTTCTCTAAACGACTAAATACATCCTCACAATGGCGTGTTTTTCATGTTTGTAAATTGTCGGCCTGATGCGCGGAAGCAAACAGTTTGAGATCTGGGAATAATGACGTGTAAAGATTTGCGCCGAATGCTGACACTTGTGGCCGCTTTGATGTGGAAAGCGATACATTCCGCTAACTAGGGGAAGTGGGGGGTTCCCCTTAGAACCCCGTCCCCCCCTACACTCTGGAAAACAAATTCGCATATTGTGTCAAGCCAAAGTAAACAGAATTGATATCCTTTTTCTTCATCCTGTGCAAATTACATTTTGCCTCTCGACGCATCCGCGTTATTTTTTCACTGGCAGTTTCAGCACATGTGAAGAGATTAAATGTTGCTGATTAGGCTCGCCTTCAGCCAAAGAAATAATTTCCAATTTCAGAATAAATGGCAGTTATATGTATTTTTAAAGCTTTGAATTGCCTGTATTGCAGAATTATTCAGTTAAGGCCATCCTGCATGGTTTAATCTCGCCGCTTCCTAGAATTTTGCTAACGGTAGTCGAACTTGGTCGGATCGTTCCCGGTTGAGAAGATGCTCGCAGAATAAACCCAGTCAGCTCTGGCACACTACATCTGGACATAGTTTGGCGCCTCTAGTTCAAGGGTGGTGCCAGAATAGTTTGGCGCCTCTATTGGCGCCTAGAGGCGCTAAGCTATTTCGGCGCCACTCTCTAGGCGCCAAGCTATTCTGGCATCACCCTTGAACTGTCCTTGATCTCTCTGCAAAACTGATGATATCTTCTGAGAACGATCTCAGATTGGCGAACTTCGACCTTAGGGCTAGCTGATTATTCATGGCCTCTGTGTGTACATTGAGTGGGAAAAGGACAGGAGGTTGTCCGGGACATACTCGAGATCCGTTTGTAAGCCCATGTCCATCACGTTCTCTGCTAACCACGTCCTCACAAGAAAACAGACGAAGACGATACTGTCCCTTGGACGACAAGTGGCGTACGTACTCTGCAAGAGGCTTAGATCCTCATGAGCCAACCCCCCCCCCCGGCTCATGAGGATCTAAGCCTCTTGCAGGTGGAATGAAACTCCATGTGCGTGTCTGCCAGGTTCTCCAAATAGAAATCCTGCTGTGTCAGAGAAAGACTGAGGTAAATGATGCTGAGCATGACCAATGCAAGCATGGTTCCTCCACCAACAGAAGATCTGTACTTCAAGCAGATGGAGCTGATAGATATGTCTGCCATGTGTAAGGCAAAAGACAGTAAGTCAATTTTTGTGCAAAGATAGATTTTCGTTGCTTTGCAATGAAAATCCCGCTTTTCACAAAAATGGACTTACTGTCTGCCATAACGCTCAAAAGAGGCATGTCCGCTGATCGAACTGCATTTGTAGCCCTGTGTCCACCAACCTGTGCCGCGAAGACCTGTTTCGTCTGAGGGACACAGATGGAAATAATGCTTCCCCCTCGCCAACAGGAAGCGTAGATCTTTCATGACCCCTCTGCGTATTTAGCAAGATTCACAAAGGTCCATGTCGTAGTTCTGCGGTGGAAGGTGTTATGTGCCGTTTGAGAATGCGCCATTTGTATGTCCACCACCAGATACCGGAGACCCGGGAGAGGTAATCCAATTGTAAGGTGGGAGCCCCCAGCTCTTGATACTGAAGTGCGCGTGCAAATTGGGTTAGCGCGTGCACGGGGGCGCGTGCTCTCTTCTCCCGTGTGTCAGTAGACATGGAAGAACTTGGGGAAGTCAGGGGAGGGAATTGAGTTTATGTTCCGGCGATACAGGGCGCCCTCTGTGTAAATGATACCTCAACAGCTGATGATACTGGCAGCCTGTACAGTCCGGCAGAACCTGACCGCATGACCGTGCGATCCTTATTATTCAGTTCTGCCAAAGGAACATTAAAGTGGCGTTGCAGTTGGGTTTTGTTAACTTTTTCGCGGCAGTAATAGGGTTACCGTGATTTCCCTCTGTTACGAGGGTTGTGTATGTTGCTTGCGCCATGTATGATACGACAGAGTGCCCCAAGTCGACGTGCAAGACGCATGGCATTATGTTTGTACAGTTCAGTTGTTCAATGTGTTCTGTGGCCTGGCGATTAGGTGCCTAATAGAAGGGGCAGGTGACCTATTCCGTTTGTCTGTCCATCGCTGAGTAATTCCCCTTGGTATGTGTATCGTCTCTACCAGCGCTACCCCAACCAGGCTTCTGAGCGGTATTTAAAATGCTCAAATCAGTTGTTCAGTATGTTCAGTTAACTTGATTTAGTATCTGAACAATTCAAAAGCTTCGACTTCTCTAACATTGAGATTTCTTTCTTTGAGTTTTAGGGTGAGATGTTTTATTATACTTTAGCTTTGAAATCACACAAACAAATCTTAATTTCTAAGCAAACATGAGAACTCTTTATCAGCGCAACCTCGCCATACAGTGGGGTGCCGCGGCTTGTTAGACCCTGTCGGGTATAGATTCAGACTCATGGATTTACCCCGCTCTCCATGTTTGCTTCTTCTCTCAGTCGTCGTTGCCCCTCTGCCGTTTGTCCTTATCTGGTTACGGGGTTTTCCTGCGGTCATCATCCATGAAAAACCCAACGACCTCCACTAAGGAAATAAAGACATATGTAAATATGTCAACAAGAGGCATAAATCCTCAAGAGCCCCCGCAATTGCGGGGGCTCATGAGGATCTATGCCTCTGACAGACAGAGGAGGTTTTCGAACGGACTCAGTGAGAAAAAAGCCGCCGGGGTATCGGTGTCATTTCATTAGACGTAGATATTTCTTAGTGTAAGTCGACACGACCTGAGATTTTTTCAGGGCTAGTAAAGAATGAAGTAAGGGGTGGGTATAACCTTAGATTTTTCATTCATGAAATTGGCTGCGCATTCGATTATGTCTTTCTGTTGTTGGTTCAGCCCTCCAAATGTAAACTGCCCGCTCTGAATATGTGATCGGAACAGGAAATTCAATTCTGGCAGGGGCTGCCCTAATGCTGACTGATGACCAAGTTGTGCGCCATTTCTTTCAAGACATAGATGCTCTACTTGGATGTCTAATGCTAGGGTTTAATCTTCCATGTTTACGGAACATCACGTGCATGATAGCCGAGCAGTAGGGCCGGATTAGCTTGGCGCTTCGAGAAACTGATTAGTGGATCAAACATATCACTGTGCCTTTAGTTATATTGGATTTCTCCGGGAACTAAGCATCATGCGCGAATTTCATGATATTTTATTGTTAAGTGATGACTCTCCCAGTCTGAGGAACTTTTGTAAGTTAACTGGACAAGCAAGAGACCAAGATCTTCATGAGCCCCCGCAGGATGCGGGGGCTCATGAAGATCTATGCCTTTTGCAGATGAGAAGCATTCTCTTCTGAACGTCTTAGCGGAATGGTTGACACATTTTCCGTAGTGATCCGATTGCGGTCTGATTTACAGCTTGCGAACTCATCGAAAAGTGATCAGCTTTCAAGAGGCGAAGCTAACTTGTTGCATCTTCATTTCACGCTCGGAATGCCCCCCTCGCCTCCTCCCCCTGAGAAACATGTGGTAAACGGGCGGCGTGGGCATCTTTCTGTGACTGGAATAGATGCTCATGAGCCCCCCAAACCGGAGCCATTACATTTTCCATTTTACACACTGAACTCTAGTGACCTACTCTGCCGGATACGTTCATTTTATCCCTTTGGGTGTCGATAGCGGTTTTTGTCGCGTTGATTCCTGCAGGAGTCATTGCGACTTAAACCGCTACTGACACTCGAAGAGTTAAAGTCTCCTGAACTCACAAACCAGATAGGTGAGGCTAGCACTGGCAGAATTTGTGTATGGTTTGTGTATAAAGTCTTCTGGCCCCGTGGATGCTGGACAAACTAATAATGCGGGATCCAGAGGCAGAGTCCGTTTGCAAGAAGCATAGATCCTCATGAGCCCCCGCAGTTGCGGGGGCTCATGATGATCCATGCTTCTTGCGGGTGTGTAATGTTTGGCCGAGGTGTGACCTGCCTTGTCTAGGGAGCGATTCATGAGGCACGCCATTGAGCAAGGCCACCTCGTCAGAACGTTCTGGTCTTCCCTCTGTCCTCACGTGGACTGAGAAAGGGGTCGACCGTTAACCTTTTCAGACAGAATTGCGCTAAACCCCCTGATGAATGTGTTGTTGTTGTTTTTTATCTGAGCAGCCGAGGTGCAAGTATTATATATGGGGTCGATCCGAGGTTGCTACAGGCATAGGTTCTCATTAACCCTTGTGGCCACACGGGCGCATGAGAGTTTGTGCCTCTTGCAGATACAGGGGGCTGACTGATAGCATATCTTGCAATCCTGTCAGTATTCTACCAATCCTGTCAGAATTCACGTGGAGAGTCACTGTTCTGGTCCGGCACTGATGTAGTCTGCAGCTGACGACTCACGTTGAAAAGAATAACTTCTAGAATCTTGAAACCCTTTCACTGCTCTGCGATGGACGAGTTACAGGAATCGCTTATGACAAGAAATGCACGACTGAAACGAAACATTCACAACAAATTATTCCACACTTTGACAAGAATCAGGTCGACAAGCTGACGTCATTCTAAGGAGTCTTCGGGGATCTTGTCGACCATAAATATTCTTAAAAGTCTGTAGGTTAACTGGTAGTCGCTTCCATTAAGGCGTTTCCTACTTTAATGGCCTAACGGTTTCCCCGTGTCTGTTTGACCTCAGGCTTGTCAGATGACCCGTGTGATTTGCATACAGATAGACACGACTCCGACAGCGCCATCTTTAGGTAGGTTTGTTCACCACCTCGTACACGCATCCCTCCGCTGCTAATATGTAGTCCCGGCACAGGATGTACGCTTCTTGGTATCAAGGATACCATTACTATATCTACGTCTCTCAGATGAAGGAGGTATTAGGAGTTTGAAGCTGTGATTGTGACGGTGAAAATGGCGGAGCGATCAGTGGGCGTGGGACTTCGTCTCTCGCCGATAATGCGATTAGACGCTAGTGCTTTTTTACACATGGAAAACGTCCTAAATCCTCCACAGACCTCCACCCACCCTGTGCAGCAGTCATAGAGTCTCATTAGCTCCCGCAGGCACAGGGGTTCGTGAGAAAGTATACCGCGCTTCCTAGAAAGACAGACTAAAGCACCATTCTCAGTGTGACGTAGGTGTCCGAGGGGCTCTCTGTGAGTGCCTATCGACACGCCCTTATCGGAAAAGCATCTATCGAAAGTAAGGTTGTTGTTTTATTGGTAGGGCGGGTGGGTGGTGTGGGTGAGTGAGCATGGCGTTGGTAACCTCCCTTTGCGGCCTAGTTTTAAGTAATGGCAGCGCTCTCGCCACGTTTTTATGCATGGGAATTCAAATTTGGTGCTTTTCCGACACGATTAAGTGCTTGGCGCTTTTTGCACATGTAAATGTCGGTGCTGTTGGATGTCTGTACTGTTCTTCAGGCGAATTCGAGTCATCTACAAGAGGCGTAGATCCTCATGAGCCCCCGCAGTCGCGGGGGCTCATGAGGATCTCCGCCTCTTGCTGTGTCCACAAACATTCATGTTCTTCAAATGAAATGGGGCAGGGGATGCTTTCAGTACAAGTGAACTGCTTGCGTACTCGCTCACGCTTTTTACGTTCTACCAGAAAACCATTAATGGCGATAAAAACACAAGAGGATATTCCGACACGTCCGACTGCAAAGTGTTCCTATTTAGAGCTTTCCCCACATCACAATCTGATACATCCTTAGCAGTGCAGCATTCCCGACTTAACTGTACCCTTGCCGGCTAGCGCAGTACAGATCGGCTGTGAACGGTTGCGATGTTGACATCGTGGTTTTCTTACATTGACCAGTGTTGAGTTAGTAGCGTTAACTCATTCGAGACGTGCCGCGTCCGGATACGCATCAAATAGACGCGTATCCGGAAACGGCACGTCTGGGATGAGTTAACCCTTATCATTCGGAATACACCAGTGTGTGAAATAAGTTTGGCTAAAATAGTTCAAGGGTAGTGCCAGAATAGCTTGGCGCCTCTAGGCGCCAAGCTATTCTGGCACCACCCTTGAACTAAAGCCATTGGTCTATATCCTAATCTGTAAGTACTATAATGTAGCTTGTATATGGCAGTGCGCAAATTTGAAGCTTTTAACCTCAGTATGATATGGGTTAAACAGTAACCGCCTCTGTCCCCCAAAGACGATACCTTCGGGCCGACTGCACTATTTGCTCTTGGGTTGCTGACGACGCTGAAAGCCAAGAGCATTGTAATCATGCAACCGGTTATTAGAATTGTTGGACTGTGCGTACTCGTGTTTAGACACTTGGCCATACCAAGCAACGAACGAGAGTGAAATCACGACGGATAACCAGCTTAGCATAGACAACACACCTGTGAAATCACGGTGGATAACCAGCTTAGCATAGACAACACACCTGTGAAATCACGACGGATAACCAGCTTAGCATAGACAACACACCTGTGAAATCACGACGGACAACCAGCGCTTAGCATAGACAACACACCTGTGAAATCACGACGGATAACCAGCTTAGCATAGACATCACACCTGTGAAATCACGACGGATAACCAGCTTAGCATAGAAAACACACCTGTGAAATCACGGTGGATAACCAGCTTAGCATAGACAACACACCTGTGAAATCACGACGGACAACCAGCTTAGCATAGACAACACACCTGTGAAATCACGACGGATAACCAGCTTAGCATAGACAACACACCTGTGAAATCACGACGGATAATCAGCTTAGCATAGACAACACACCTGTGAAATCACGACGGATAACCAGCTTAGCATAGACAACACACCTGTGAAATCACGACGGACAACCAGCGCTTAGCATAGACAACACACCTGTGAAATCACGACGGATAACCAGCTTAGCATAGACAACACACCTGTGAAATCACGACGGATAACCAGCTTAGCATAGAAAACGCACCTGTGAAATCACGGTGGATAACCAGCTTAGCATAGACAACACACCTGTGAAATCACGACGGACAACCAGCTTAGCATAGACAACACACCTGTGAAATCACGACGGATAACCAGCTTAGCATAGACAACACACCTGTGAAATCACGACGGATAACCAGCTTAGCATAGACAACACACCTGTGAAATCACGACGGATAACCAGCTTAGCATAGAAAACACACCTGTGAAATCACGGTGGATAACCAGCTTAGCATAGACAACACACCTGTGAAATCACGACGGACAACCAGCTTAGCATAGACAACACACCTGTGAAATCACGACGGATAACCAGCTTAGCATAGACAACACACCTGTGAAATAACGACGGATAATCAGCTTAGCATAGACAACACACCTGTGAAATCACGACGGATAACCAGCTTAGCATAGACAACACACCTGTGAAATCACGACGGATAACCAGCTTAGCATAGACAACACACCTGTGAAATCACGACGGATAACCAGCTTAGCATAGACAACACACCTGTGAAATCACGACGGATAACCAGCTTAGCATAGACAACACACCTGTGAAATCACGACGGATAACCAGCTTAGCATAGACAACACACCTGAGGGCTCGTGAGGATCAGTGCCTCTTGAAGATGTCGTCTGTCCGCCGTGATTTCGCTCTCGTTCGTTGTTGTGAGTCGTTCGTTGCAACAACAACAACAACAAACGTCACTGTTATTGCATGCGCACACACACGACTGACAACGTCCCCAGCTACACTACAGCAAGGAGTCGGTTTCAACCTCACTGGTGGAGTAAAATCTGTTCAATAGATCAGTCATTAAGCACAATAAACTAAAACAAGTGACCTTTCATGCACGCAGAGCTCCTCTGGAGCTCTGCGTGCATGAAAAGTCCTTGTTGTCTGCCGTGTTGAAAATACGGTAGACTTTGAAATGGGGCTGGGTCGAAGCACATTCCGGAGCATGCACATGACGTTTTTTGGCGTGCGGGGCAGAAATTCTGACAAAGAAGTAACAAGATAAAAATGACGTCACGTCTAGCTACGCAAACCTTGTTGGAGAACGTCTTTTTGGCGCCAAAGCGCCGCGTGTGTGTGTGTGTGTGTGTGTGTGTGTGTGTGTGTGTGTGTGCGCGCGTGCGTGCGTGCGTGTGTGTGCGTGCGTGCGTGTGTGTGTGTGTGTGTGTGTGTGTGTGTGTGTGTGTGTGTGTGTGTGTGTGTGTGTGTGTGAGTGTGTGTGTGTGTGTGTGTGTGTGTGTGTGTATGTGACAGCGACTAGAGCCCGCGTTTGAGGATGGACAAGCTTGAAATTGTATGATTATTGTCCCTAAAAGAATAATCTCGGGGAGTATTTTTAAATGTTTTATTTAATTTCCTCATTGCCAAGAAAATGGCCGTTTCACAAAAACCGGTTGATCCACACTGGAGTCCGTAATATTTCTTATTTTACTGGATATTTTGCATATAGCTAGATAAAAGTTGACATATTGAATGAGTTCGTTAACCAGCATTGTACCTCTAGAACGTTTTGAGTGATAATTAAATATTTTTGAAAAAAAAAATATATATATATATATATAATTACGTTTTTGGTATTAATTTCACGAATTATATTGGTTAATCTTAAAACAATTGAATCTTTCTTACGAAAAAAAAATCTTCTTATTGGTAATCGCATGCTTTTTCATGAGCCTACAGTTTGTCTCGGCTGTCGGGTACGATTAGGTGATTGTGAGCTATATGCACTAGGTGTGAACATCAGACAATTTTCTCACAAACCAGATAGGTGAGGCTAGCGCTGGCAGAATTGTACACAAACCAAGGGGAATTACTCAGCGCCGAAGAGTAGATGCACAGAACATTACACAACAATGTAACGATATAAATTTGCCTCGAGTTATAGATACTCACAAACCAGATAGGTGAGGCTAGCGCTGGCAGAATTGTACACAAACCAAGGGGAATTACTCAGCGCCGGCCCGATGCACCTTCGTGTTTGTGTATGTATGTTTCTCCTGCCTACTTCCTAAGTTCCGGAGAAAGACACGGGTTATATAAGAGACCTGATGCATTCTTTTTGAGGATGCAGATGATCGTCTTTGTCTATACCTGCGTATTTCCCTGTGGGCTGGCGATTGGGTGCCTGATAGGCAGGGGCAGGGGATCTAACTGTTTATCTGTCCGGCGCTGAGTAATTCCCCTTGGTTTATAGACAATTTTCTGCACAACTCAGTCTTTCGGAGGCATTTGTAAAACAGCTAACATAACTTTAATTTTTCTTTTACGAAAAAAGCTATCTTCTCATTAATAGCCGCATGATTTTTCATAAACAGTATATGCAATAGCCTGCTGTTAGTCCCGCACTGGGGTAGTATTAGGTCAAATTGTGACCTGTAAGCTCTAGGCGAGAAAATCAGCAGGAAAATTGCAAAGTTGATCCTCTGATACGTCAAATGTTTGTACTGCGATGAGTGACGAATCACATCGAGCCGTCAATATAAACACGGCGTTGTGGGACTAACGATGCCATGACGTGAAGCTTGAAGTGACGTCATTTCGCTGCTCGTGCTATTACTTTTTCTTCAGAATAACTATGCTACGCCAGACCACAGAGATTACGAATGGCGGGAATCGCCGTGTGTCTCTCTGTATTTATGTGTGCCAGTGTGTGTGGATCAGAGGTTGGCTTGGAGAGTAGGGAAATGGATCAGCATTATAACACTAAAATATGAACAACTCTGAATGTTCCTAAATGATAATGGCATCTGAGCTCCAAACAATACGGCAGACTTTGGGATGAAATCCTCATCGTGTTTTATTGTTTTTCATGAGTAATTTAATGACGTAAAGTATGATGAATGTTTACTTATTACCCGTTGTGTGTTGTCGTGTTACAGATGCTCGCAGCACGTGCGGCAGGTCACGGTGACCGACCGCACACAGCCGACAATGTCATGGCCTCCTCCCCTGACCTGGGCCCGCGCACCCACCCACACCCGTCCACCCCGAACCTCCACCCTCACGCGCAAGGAAGACCCCCTCTGCCGGGCGGGATGTACCACGCCAGTCTGCCCACCTCTCCGCCCTCGTCACACCATGGTACCCCACGGGGGGTGTCCCCCGGACCAAGCTCCGCCTCCAGCGCCAGCTCGCCCCCGCCTAACTCCGCCGCAGTGTCCTTCTTTCACAGGTATGTCTCGTCTCGTCTCGTCATGTCCCATCTTTTCCCGTCTCGTCTCGTCCGTCTCATCGCGTCCTGTCTCATCCAGTTCCGTCTCGTCTTGTTTCATCCCGTCCAGGCCTGTCTGATCTCATCTCATCCTGTCTCATCTCGTCCCGTCTCGTCTCGTCATGTCACGTTTTGTTTCATCGCGGTCAGTCCTGTCTCGTCTCGTTTTGTCTCATCCTATCTCTCTCATACAGTCTCGTCTCGTCTTGTCACAACCCCGTCCCGTCATCCCGTCTCGTCCCGACATTCCGTCTCGTCCCGTCTCGTCTCGTTTCGTCTCGTTCCGTCTCATCTCACCCTGTTTCTTCAAATCGCGTCTCGTCTCACCCCGTCTCGTCTTGTCTCATCCTTTCTCGTCTTGTCTCATCCTTTCTTGTCTTGTCTCATTGAGTCCTGTCTCGTCTCAACCCATCTAAGCCTGTCTCGTCCCATCCTGTCTCATCTCTTCCCGTCTGTCTCATGTCGTCTCGTCTTTACTTTTTTCATCATCTTCTATCTTCTGGTCACTGCACGCCACGGCTCGCCCTTTCCTGCCTTGTCAAGTTATGTGCTGCTCATGCAGAACGTTTTGGAGGAACCACTCCGTTTTTCCAAAAAATATCGGCATCACAAGACAGATGCTGTCTCAAGAGAAGTGTTGAACGGCAAGATGTGACAACTGTTATTAAAAACCAGCATGTAGGTGACTACAGCCACTTAAACGACGATCTTTAATGACAGGACTGGTGATCTCTCTGTAAGGGTGCTCGCTCACAACCGGTTGTGCATGTATTATCATATCTGGCCTCCTCCAATTTTCGTTTCTGTACCTGCGTCCGTTCTTATTAACTCATTGTGCCCGAGCCACGAAATACCCACATTCTGGAGTTAGCCTCTGAGGACTGCATTACTATTCAGGAGACAGATCAACCATGATAGTTCAAGGGTGGTGGCAGAATAGCTTGCCGCCTGTCGCGGGCAGAATGAGTTAACCCTTGCGTGTTGGTAGCGTTTTTTGTAGGAATTCCTGTAGGAATCATCACGACAAAAACCGCTACCGACAAGCAAAGGATTAAGTGTCTGCTCGTGTCTGTTTTTAAGTCTCTTCTATTTGTAGAAGGGACTTTTTAGGACGGGTCGCTGTGGGGCGAATTTAATAGCATGTCCATGATGTCAAAGGCGGGCAATTGAAATAACAAGATAAAAATTACGTCATGTGAGTCTAGTTACGCTAACCTCGCTGCTGAACGTACATTCGTTAGTCAGATTTGTATCCTTTCAACTTCTTTAGTAAAAATTAATTCTTTTCAGAAAATAATTAAATCAGTTAAAAAAATATTTAAAAAATTAAAAAACAAAACACTTCACTCCTAGAGAAAGTGAGACAGTGCCCTTGACGTAAAAGAAGCAACTCCGTCACCACGCAGACACTGATACTCTAAATATGACGTCTCTCTCTCTCTCTCTCTCTCTCTCTCTCTCTCTCTCTCTCTCTCTCTCTCTCTCTCTCTCTCTCTCTCTCTCTCTCTCTCTCTCTCTCTCTCTCTCTCTCTCTCTCTCATGCGCACATCTCCAAGAGGCATAGATCCTCATGTGCCCGTAGGGAGCATGAACACCTATGCCTCTTGAGGACGTTTGCAGCGCGCGTATGCACACACTCACACGCATACTCACACATCGACGCGCTTTCAGAAGAGCATGCAGGTGTACTTAGTATAGCATGTAGCTAGGTAAAGTCAACCTGATTTTACACAAATTATAGCAAGACTGAAATTGTACCGTGAAATTTTAGTTTTGTCACCATTTTCGCAAGTCTTGAAGCGAAAGCGAAACTCATATCACGTTCAATATAAAATTACGTAAAAACAAATAATACGTCATGACAAATGACGTTTGACAAACCAATGACGCGTATGCATTGCGCGCACCCCTTATAGATTTCAATATGACGCATTGGCACATGTGGAGGCTTTTTCAAAAGGAGATATTTCAACATCAGAATCAAGTCAAAGACAAAAGGTAGAGACCCTTGACAGCGAAGACAGCTCTCATTTTGAAGGGACTTTGTGGGTTATGGTTCTTCCCATTTTGTTCTTTACTGTTGTCAGCCTGCGTGCCCATCTGTCTGCAGGTTCTTTCGTATGTATGTATGTGTGCTTCTCTTGCTCATTGTTCTGCTATTGGTTTTTGTCTGAGTGTGTCGTGCCATAGACTACTTCAGCTGATTTGAACTAGAACAGTATCTGGTGCTTAAACACTTTTTATTGGAAGAGGAACTGCAATTTCTTATGCATATAAAAGTTAAACTGGATACGAAACAACTGTAGAACTTTGCAAAAGTTGGATCTGAGTCGGATCATGTAAACTTCTAAAGTGTGTAAATCGTATTTTGGATCGGTCGATGATTAATGTAAAAGCTGGATCGGAGACGGAGCATGTACAACTTCTAAAGTGTATAAAGTTGTATTTTGGTTCGGTCGGTGAATTATGTAAAAGCTGGATCGAAGACGGAGTGTGCACAACTTTTAAAGTATGTAAAATTGGGATCGGAATCGAAAGAAATGAATTTTCCACTCGGGAGGCTGATCTGAGCATGTTTGAAGAGGCGTATCGGTGCATGTTTCCACTGGACCTGCACGCCAGACTCCCTGTAGATCCGCCATTTGTCTGCTTACAGGGGCAGATAATTTACCATCCATCACCGGTTACTGCCCTTTTCTTTTCCATAGGCAAATAATCGCATCGTAGACTAAATCGTTTTCTATGGGCTTTGGAAAAGTGAGAAATATGTTTCGACCATGCTGGCTGAAGGATGGGGTAGCGCTCAGTTAGTTTGGCGCATGGATCCTCGCATGATATAGATAGCTCAAGGGTATAGCACTTTCCTTGAGCCATTGCGCCCGAGCCATCCGGTGCGCGTTTGGCTGAGGAAGAAAAGGAGGAGGTGTGCATTGCCAGATTAGTTCGACACAGTAAATCAATTATAAGTTTTGAAAGTGCGCAGAAGTTTGTCATGGCTGACTGATTTATTATGATATATGTGGCGGGGAGTTTACATACTTGAACACGCACGTATGCACACGTGCGCAATCACACGCACGTGCGCGCACGCACGCACACACACACACACACACACACTCACTCACTCACTCACTCTCACTCACACGCACTCACACACTACATGGCAGAGGCCGCGACAGTGGTAGCATGTGCCAATAAAAAGTGTTCGCATGCGTGTAATTTCTTACTTGCAGAATTCCCTAGTCGCCATAAAAAGGTCTAATCTGTGAGCAAACTTAAAAAATAAACAATCCGCCAGGGAGTTAGACTTTCACAGCATTGTTCCTCAGAGTACAGTGTTCAGCTTTAGTCTCCGTCTCCGGCACCCGACTTCTCCGTCTACAAGAGACATAAAATCTATGCCTTTTGCCTTCTTCGCATCTCAGATAGAGGAGATCAGTGGGGTTTATCTGGTTATTGGCGCTGGTGTGAGCCCTCCCACAATCTTATAACTAAGTTACTGTAAGCCGCCCGCTCCGAGACTTCAATACCCAAACCCCCCCCCCTCCCCCCCCCCGCCCCCACCCCCCCCACCTCCTCCCCTGTAGGCGCCCTCTCCACCCCACCCCCACCCTCTTAGCTCTGGGAACAATAACAGTTGATTTTACATCGCTAGTAGTTTGTGTTCCGCTTCTCCAGCCTTTTGTCTTCCCTACCCAAAAAACGTCAAGTGACTCACCAATTTAAACGTAACAGCAAGGGGCGAGAAGTTCTGTCACTTTTTTCAAACTCTCCAAGGGAAGTTCGATAACTACGCACAGGAGGCATAGGTCTTCATGAGCCCCCGCAACTGCGGGGGCTCATGAAGACCTATGCCTCTTGTCGGAGGATTATTGTGTGGAGAGTGATCCAGCAGAGTAGGTCTTTTCGAGGTTTTATTGTGCGTGATGGAGAAACGGATAGGAATGGCATCTCCAAACGTGGATGATTCACAATCCTGCCTAGCGATTCTTATGTTTGCGTCGAATCTCGTTATCGCGGAGCCGCTCCAAACGCCAGCTAACCAGCCCATTTCTCGGGGAAGAAACACTTCTTATATTCCAATAATATGAAACGATCGACCCCAAGGCCTCCTCCTTCGGCTGAGAAAGAGTGTCGTATATTTCAGGCCAGCAAGAAGTTTAGATTAGGAAGATGCGAGAAGTTGACAATGCATTTATTAAGAGTGGATGATTATTAGTGCACACACCTGTTTCGCATCTTAAATAGTAAAACCGGTACCCACTAACTAAACACAAAAAAAACACCCAAAATAGGTATTTCAGCCACCAGTGTGCTATGATCGACAAGGGTTTAACTTGGTTTAGCAAGAGGCATTGATCCTCATCAGCCCCCGCAATTGCGGGGGCTCATGAGGATCAATCCCTCTTGCAGATGGAAGTGCCTCGCGGTTTTGGGGTTTTTACTTTTATCGACTCGGGCCACAGGCTTGTTGCACGCAGCTGATAACGGGATGTACGTCTCAACAACAAAAAAGGCGAAATGTTGTGGGGTCAAGTTTAGATGGCGTTTACCTTTTTGTCACCGAAAACTGTCAACTTTCTCAAATTGAATTCGATCACCTGGTAAACGCACGCCCGTAAAGAGACAGCGAAACGCTTTCTTGACACTTTCCATCTCAGCTTAAAAATCACATTTAATTTAACCCGTTCAGTTGCCGAGAAAATCTGAACACCACCCATCTGCAAGAGGTATAGATCCTCATGAGCCCCCGCATTCGCGGGGGCTCATGAGGATCTATGCCTGTTGCTGACACCACTTTGAATCTATGTTTCTGGGATAGCTAGGACATTTTTTGTGTGTGTTGAATTAACACAGGTTGCGAAAACCCAGTCTGCGCCGAATGGCACTGAACGTGTTAATTTCTCTGCTGGAACTGTTCCATGTTTGTCCAAGTGGCTGAAACGTCGTTTTTTAGTGTCGGTTTGTTTGTTATATAATGATTTATTTTAATAGGGAAGTTTATTTTTTTGAAATATTTTTAGAATACTATTTTTTTTCAGACTAGTTAAACGTTACTCTTTGGTTCTATATTACCAGGCCGTGAGAAAATGAAAGTCACTGAGGAAGAGACGAAAACTTTTTTTTTTTTCAGGCAGAGGTATCCTTAAATATCTTGTGAGATGAGAATGGCACTACGTAAAAGTGGCTATGAATCAGCCAAAATTAAAAGCTTTATCAATCTAAATCTATTTCTGGCTCGTGTCTGAAATAAACTCGTTCCGGTTCTAGTCCAAACTTAAAGCGAGTTGCTTCTGCTCGGGCCTTGATTGCCAACATTTGCCAATACGACGTATCTCCAATATTTATTCCCTCAACAAAAGCTATTGTTCCATAAACACGAATCCGATACGAATACGATCCGAACCCGATGCGGTGATGCAATTTTCCTTCGTTCGGGTTCGTATTCGTTAACGCATCGGGCATCTGGAAACACACAAACACGAAAAGGACTTGCACGAACCTTCCTGTTTCGGACCCGCTTCGGATTCGAATCGGGTTCGTATCGGATTCGTGTTTATGGGGTGGCCTCCATAAGCGCGATTTGCTTCAGGGCGGGCCTTGGTTTGCCAAAATGTGCCTCTCGGGCGAACAAGGTTGGTTCTTAATTGGACGATCTAAAGATACGACGAACCTAGTTCGAAGTAGTTCACGAACCCCGGCAAACCATAGTTCGCTGTCGGTGAACCTTTTCTCCGATACGAATACGATCCGAACCCGATGCGGTGATGCCGCAATTTTCCTTCGTTCGGGTTCGTATTTTGTTTCCGCATCGGGCATCTGGAAACACACAAACACGAACAGGACTTGCACGAACCTTCCTGTTTCGGACCCGCATCGGATTCGAATCGGGTTCGTATCGGATTCGTGTTTATTGGTCGCCGCCATAAGACTGTTCGACCTTTCTTCTCACGATCCATTTTGAGCCTCGGTGAATACACGTAACCGGGGTCTTCTACTGCCCCAGGAGCCAGTGGCATGAGCGAGCTTAGTCCTGCGCCAGCCACTAAGCAAGGTGCGCCGCTATAGCGGCGCACCTTGCTTAGTGGCTGGCGCAGGACTAAGCTCGCTCATTCCACTGACCCCTGGTGCGAGTCGTCGGCACTCTGCTACGCACAAGGGAGAACAAGAGCAGAGAAAGTCTTTCGTTTTGCGACATTCGGACGTCCGTAGTGAAGTGAGCCCTTTTTGTCCAGCATTGTTGTAAGACGCGCCAACCCTTTGACTGCCTGTGATCGCGGACTTCGCGTCTGGAACAAGTGCAGACTGACCGACATTCGCATGAAACACAAACGAAATGGGACACCACCCCCCCCCCCCCCCCCCCCCCCCCCCCCCAAAAAAAAAAAAAGAGGGGGGCCCGAAGAACACGGGACTAACAAAAGACATAAATCCCCATGAGGCCCCGTGACTGTGGGGAGCTCTTGAGGGTTTGTGATGTCTCTTTCAGCAAGGTAGCGTTCGCCTTGCCCCGACAGTTAAAGTACCATTATGCGTATATCTGAAGACACATTTCAGCACCATTTGTGTTTATCATGCCTTGTCGCCGACACACCTAAAAAAAAAAAACCACTTTAACGGCAGTTTGGACATGCAGCAATCGCAATCGTACTCATTTATTCTGCGCAGCCTTTAGCGTGTCAATCTATTTTTAGCTGTTTCTCGTACCGATACCGTTGCATTTATAGAACGGAGTGGAGTCATTGTCAGCCGTTTACTTGATATCAAGACGACCTGTGCCTGGATTTGTCCTGTGTCTTAATGAACGGTAAGTAGACCTGTGTGTTGCTTTTCATAACCGTCTGTTACAAAAATGTATATTTGAACAGTTACGGCCTTTAAGAGGTTAAGAACATTTATAAAGGCGAAATCGCGCACTATGCTGCACCCTCTGTAGCTTGAAGCAGGTCAATTTAACACATTCTGCCCCAGGACCGAAATCCCCCAATTTTGAAGTTGCCCTCCGAAAGACTGTGTTACAATTCTAGAGACAGATCAAGCGTGATAGTTCAAGGGTGGTGCCAGAATAGCTTGGCGCCTATGGGCGCCAAGCTATTCTGGCACAACCCTTGAACTATGATGCTCAATCCATGTCTTGCTGTGGTGTGTTGGGGCTGAATGAGTTAACCCTTTACAGATTCTAGTCAGAATTTTTTTTTTGTGTCTGCTAGAGGTGAAGAGTTTTTATTCAATGCCTGGTAAAAATGAAAATAAAAATAAAAAAAAAAAAAAAAAAAGCAAGTGATATTAAGTTTGACACTGTGTTGGCTTCGGAGCCTGGGAAGATGAAAGCCGCAACTAATTTCCACTGCTTTGTCCGTGACATCATCGCTTCGTGACGAGGGCGCGAGGCGGCGTGCAACTTTTCACACCGACCCCTGTAAAAGCTATCAACGTGATTTTGTTTTAATTTTCCGCCTCGCCAGCGCAACCTCCACTTTTACGTCTTCAGCACTGATTAACCCCTGGATCATTATTAACACAGTTACCGGCATGTAACGTCGCTTGTATGGCCGGCTATCCAGTGCTCTGTGGACCGTCATAAAAGGGTTAACCCTTTGATTTTCATGGCCAAACGAACTCCCATTTTGGTGTCATCTTCGGGAAAAATAATTGCATACTTTGTCGTCGATTGACCATGACAGGGCACGGGTAGTGCCGGATTAGCTTGGCGCCTGAAGGCGCCAAGCTAATACGGCACTACCCTTGCGCTGTCATGGTCGATCCATCACTCTTAATTGTGGGGTTGGAGTTGAAAGAGATAGTTCTGTCTGTGAGACAGCAGGGCGATGACACTGGCCAATTACTCATTCCAATATCGACAAGCGGCGAGGATTCTCATTGGCTCGCGCAGCACGCAGGGGCTTGTGAGGATATGCGCCTTTAGCCGGCAGGGGGCTATGGGCGTGTATGTAACTCTGTGTCCCTGAGAGCGGGGAGGTTGTTAGATGATAACGGGTGCCAATCGCCGCTCCATTTGCTGTAACGGATTTCACAGCTTGATAAAAGCCACGTGTTGTGCTTGCAACTGCTTGGAACGTCCCTTCCCTGGTGTCCTCACTCTCCCCCCCCCCCCCCCGCTCCTATTTTGCCCCACCCTCCCTCACGTCCCACGGTCCCCTCCATTCATTCTAGCATTCACTGTCAACTCGGCCAGCCCCTTCAAGAGTATCTGGTCTTTTGAAGGGCTAGCACCACCTCCCTGTCCGCTACCACGACGACGACCACCCCCCCCCCCACCCCCCTCCTCTACGTCACCATCATCACCACCACCAACCGGCACCGTCACCATCATTATCAGCCTTCTTTTTCTGTCATACCAGCACGAGCAGGGTCTCCACGGCGTTGTGGTCACTGTCGCGCCCCACCCGCACCTCCCGTCCCAGTAAGCAGAAGATCTTTGGGCCGACGTCGGCTGCAGTTGGCCCGCGCACGGCTGTGCACGGGCCAACAGCGGCCGACGTCGGCCCGTTGACCTCTTGCGCACTTGCGTGTAAATGATCAAGCCTGAAGAAGTGACCACTTTGAAAGCGGCTGAAAATGTCTAGAGTGACAACGTGTGTAAAAATAAATGCAGAATCTGAGTTACGGTACAAATAGAATGCCGACAAAAATTCGTGACCAAAGAAAACTTTTGGTGACAGTCAACTACAAGCGAAGCGACTGATAGGGGGGAGTTCTACCAACTGTGCCCCCCCCCCACCCACCCACCCACCATCCCCCCCCCCCACACACACACACACCAACCCCCTCCCCCTTTCCCCTCTGGTCCTTGGTGCAAACGACACCGCCGAGACATCATCCCACACCCCTTCCGTGACCCCCCCCCCACCCCACCCCCACCCTAATCCCTCTCATAGTGTGAACGATGGAGGGAGGGATGGGCAGGGGAGGCGGGGGTGTGGGGGGGGGGTGTAGAGGGTGACAAAAAGAGTGTGACAAATTAAGCACACGCCAAAAGCGCCATCGCCTGCCATCTGGTGGAATTAGCGGCCGGCTCACAGACAGCAAATTTCCCATAATAAATGGCCCCGCTTCTCTGACTCACGGGGGCACACTCTCTCCTGTCCACGCTTACCGAAATCCAGCAGACCACAGCCATGTTTCGCCATCTGCAAGAGGCAACAGATCTTTGTGAGCCCCCGCAATTGCTGCTTGCTCAAACTGATTTCAACCCCACCTTGTGGACAGGATAGGCTTCCGCTGTTGGCATGTAGAGACTCATTGACGTATCGCATCTCCTGCTTGCAAAGGTGATTCGATTTATGATGATAAACGTCTCTCTTGTTCATATAGGTACCGACCTATTTACAGGCAAGGATGTGAGGCTAATCCATGCAACCGTGTTATTGCCTCTTAGTGCAGACATCAGCCTGCTGTGAACCGTCTATATACCCCTGTGTTTTTCGCAAGGAGGGGGTCCGAGGAGGGGACAGTCCTGGAGTTGTCTGGTCCTGATGCTGCAACGCCATGACAGTCCATGTACGGATTGATTAGCCTCAAACTTGAGACGCGTGGGGACACCGCCCTGTCACGGCTCTGGGGTCCGTTGCATGAGTAAGCTTAGTCCTGCGCCAGCCACTAAGCTGAAGCGGAGCACCTTGCTTAGTGACTGGCGCAGGACTAAGTTCTCTCATGCACTGACCCCTGGTCTTTGGTGATGGTGGTGGTGACGAAATGTTGGAGCGGAGAGCTGGGCGCACATTCTCACACAGTGGAAAACCGAGGATGGTGAGTTGTGTGGAGAGGGGGCTGGCGGGGTGGGTGTAAAGAGGAGGGGGGGGGGGGGTGAAGGTTGATTCAAAATGTGGATTTTCACCCCGGCGGACTCTCTCCACCCATTCGACTTCCGCCGACTTCCAGCTGCATCATCTCAGGGCGCGAAGTGCAGGACTCCTCATTTGGAAATCGGCTGTGAAAGGGAGTGAAAGGGGCCCGGGCGAGACTCCTCATATTGAGGGCTCAAATCTGCTGTCTGCTCTCTGCCATCGAGTAATCTTCACGGATTTCAGTCTTTGGGAGAGGAGAGGGGAAATGTTGCTCCTGCATGGAGTCTTTCCCCAAATAGCAAAACATCTTCGGGCCAACGACGACCGCAGTGGGCCCACTGCGACCGTCGTGAGCCTGATGACTTTTGCTTACTGGGTCGGGGTGGGGGGATGTTGGGGGGGGGGGAGAGGGGAGAGTGTTGCATCTGCATTGAATGACATAGAGAAGGGTTTTGGAACGGGAAAATGTGAGAGCGAAGCAGAAGGGGGGGGGGGTGGTGTGCTTAGAGGAGGGGGAGGAGAGAACCGAGATGGATGGAAGATGAGAGGGGTAGTGAAAAAAAAATTGGCTGGGGGTGGGAGGGTTCGGGGTGACCGAGGAGTCATCAGTGAAATGAAAATCGACCTGGAATAGTCCGTTGATTACTTTAAACGCGAGAATGAGCGGACAGATAACTGATACCGTCTCCATTCACTCGTCCCTTCCTGTTGGCAAATTACGAAAAGATACTTCGGGACTTCTTTTTTACTCTCGCCCCAGACGGCGGTCACACTCTCACATCCCGCGCCAGCACTGATGGTCACACATTGGGATAGCCTGCTAAGAGTCAATGAGACTCACAGTTTAATGAATGATACCATTGTTTGCAATACTATACATACGCGTTGCGTTTGCAAGACTTCGTGTTGCGGAAGATAAATCGTGTTGCGGAAGATAAATCGGCTCGCGATAGCTCAAGGGTATTGCCTGATTAGCTTGGCGCCTGTAGGCGCCAAGCTAATCAGGCAATGCCCTTGAGCTAGCAAACCAAGTAAGCATCACCCTCGTCCTTGACTTGTAACGTTCGATAACAGACGCTAGGCTAGGATGATAAAGAACTACCCTTGGAGGTATCGCGGTCGATCCATCAGTGCGCCACAGTTAGCGTTGGAAGCGAAGAGGACAAGGTTGAGTCAACTTTTGAACTGGACTGGGCCTGCGATATACGATCTTATCCCTTGATGCCCCCGGAAAAGACTGCTTTAGGCCATTTGCTGCTAGTGTATTCCACGTCAACGTGATGCATGGTAAATTGACACTTTAAAAGGCAGCGACACTTTGAAATGGAATATTCTTGAAAGCGAGACCGATTTCATTGGAGGGCAATTGTACAGTTATTAACTTGAGGGATTCAGAAAGGGTTTTTTTTTTTTTGGTTTTTTGTTGTTGTTTTTTTGTTTTGTTTTTTGTTGTTGTTTTTTGTTTGTTTTTTGTAATTAGGAATCGGTTGCCTGTAGGCTTGAAATTCTTATTTTCGGGCTAGTCTATGATTTTGGACCCTGTGGCCTAGAGCCGTGTGATCTAAAATCACACAACAGTACCCATTTTGACAGATTAAACGTGGAGGCATGTTAACTCAAAACCACTGCACAGCCAAAACGTTTAATCACCAAAAACACTTTGTCATGAAGTTGCCTTTGAACAGACACCTTTTCAGCGCTGTTTCTGCGGTCTGTTCCCGGAATATTTTTTCCCAGGTATTAATCAGAAAACACATTTTCATCACAGAAAGCGCTTTGAAAAGACAGCGTTTGAACACTGTTGCGTGTTCGCCTCCCAAAATACCTTGGTAAAAGCACGCCTTCCCGCAGATTGCTCAGACAGTATTAAGATTTACGGGAAGATTTACAGGAAAGATTTAAACCCATCACTGACAGACTATAACCCCAATGATCTCCGCGTTGAGAGGCACAACAATGGGACCTATAGACCTACCAGCAAGAGGTACAGATTCTCGTGAGCCCCTGCGTATGCAGGGGCTCATGAGAATCTGTGCCTCTTGCAGATGGATTGGTTTCCGTTTCTGGACTTTTTTTTGGGGTTTCTGGACCTTTGAAAACGACACCACCGGCCATTGAAATATGGTAGACGTGGACTGAAATAGCATCAATGACAGCACTGGTGTCTTTCAGTGAAATATATCGCGTTTACATATTTTTCTTATCCTTCTGATCAGCTATCGACTGCCGAGTGCAAAGTGCATGCATTGATTGATTGTTTTACGCCGTGCATGCAGCGAAGGCTGTCTCACGGTGCGGTCACAGAGTACAACTTGCTGATGAAGACGTTAGCGACTATGAATGTACTTCGAAAAATGACGATACCGTGCCGCCGACATGGATGACGGTTGTGACTATCACAGACTCTGCACAGTAGAGGAATTTGTTGCCACGCTCGTCTGTGCTTTTACACTTCACGGTCTGCAGCCGTAAGGTATAGAATCACAGACACGATGCTGAAGAACTAAGGAGTATCAAATCATCGAGCAATGATGCGATAAGAGTTAATTCACATTGCGCAAGTTTAGAGAATTTGCGCAACATTTTGGGCTAGCTAAAGATGATGCTATAAGAATAAATTCGCTCAAGTTTAAAATGATATAATAGAAAGTTCGTGCAATATTTGCGCAGTTTTGCTATGATACGATTGTACGAAAGATTGCAGTGATTGTGGTCGTAGTCGTTAGTCGTCCTAGATGTCGTCGTTGCGGTCGGAGAGCTGGACGGAGAGGCCGTGCAGCATACCGGCACAGATGAACAAGTGGGAAATGGTGGGGACCCTAAACAACATGTGAGTCCTGTCCTCTCTCCCCAGTGCGCAAAGGCCATCGGGCCGACGTTGGCCCGCGCACGGCCGTGCGCGGGCCGACGGTGGCAGACTTCGGCCCGATGGCCGTTTGCGCACTGGGTCCTGGTCTAATCACACGGAATGATGTCATCCCATCCGATTAATTGAAAATGACAGGAGAAGAGAGATTGATAACGGGGAGGGAGGGAGAGGGCAGGGGCCTCAGCTACTGAGGGTGGGAGGGGGGGGGGGGGTGTCGAAATCTGAACTTCCGTCTGTAGTAGGCCCCGGCATGGATTCTCGTGAGTCCCTGCGAAAATATGCCTCTTGCCATCCTAAATCGTCAGCCTGAAATGTATCCTGACTGAACCGCACAGCCTCTGCTACTGGATATGGGAAGTGGATTAGTTACATGCGACACTTGGTTATTACAAATTTGAGGTCCAGCAGCTGCTACGATATTTCTTGTCACACAAAACATACTCCGACAAGCCCGAAAAGTTGTCCCATTCCATTTTAAAGACTACGAGACGGCATGAATTTGCCTTGATAGGTTAAGGTTAGTGCCTGACTAGTTTGACACCAGTCCCATGAGCCACTTAGCACGGTGCCTTAGTCACAGGTACAAAAAAAGCCGGTATTTTTCAGTTTTTATGTTCGATCCGACCGCAGTGACTTATGCTAAATATTTTAGCAGACGATGATGCAAAAAGCGAACCATTAATGTTTGGCTCTAAAAGCGGAAGAGTGACTCGTACGTTTCGGGGAGAGTGTTGGCGACAGTGTGTTGTATGAAAATAATGCGCCGCGTCTCTGGGCCGGACCTTGCCTTCTCTCCGTCTTTGAGAGGGGAGAAATGCCCTAATGGTGAACTGAACTCCCTGGGACGTCTTACGACAGAGGAGCACAGATCTGTATCACTGGGGCAACTCAGAGACACACTTTTTGTGACGGTCTTTCACTGTAGCTTGTGTGGTCAGTGATTTGGACTCACGACTTCAAGTGGCCGCTTGAAGTCGTGAGTCCAAATCACTGACCAGACCTGGTATAGATCTTTTGAGTCAATGTCCCCCATGCGCTGACGCCCGTCGTGAGATGGCCTTAGTTGCCTGCTCGGCGTTAAACCCAGATAACTAACTCATGCGCTGACGGACACAAATCAGCTGCAAGAGGCACAGATCATCATGAGACCCCGCTGCAGCGGGGACTATGAGGATCTATGCCTCATGCGGGGGGGGGGGGGGGGAGCATTTCCCGAAGAAACTTCAGTGAAAAAATCACAATGCAGCTGTTCGTGCTAATGAGAATCTCTTGAAAATGGACGGCAATCGCTAAAGAGAGTGAATTATAAAACGTATAGTACGAGGCTCATGAGAATCTTTGCCTCTTGCAGATGGCCGGCGTTCGCCACCGGAAGTGATAGCTCGTTGCCGCCCTTGGTTATTTAATGTTCAATATGGGCCTTTTGTTGCGCACGCGCAATGACTGCCGCTCGTGCGCTAATGAGCCATGACGTGTCATGCAAATGAGGACGACTCCCGCGCGAAGGAAATATGGATTTTGAGGCCACTTCTTTTTTTGTGCGCGATGTTTGCGCGCATTTTTAATGTGTTTTTCCACCGCCTCCCCGCTGTAATGCCTTAAAACTAGCAACGTCAAAATGAATCTTGACATGGCGATCGCAAAGAAGAAAAGAAGTACAAGTAACAGCCCAATGAGCAAAAGGCCGACGTCGGCCCGATGGCCTTTTGTGCATTGGGAAAGAACTATCCAAGAAAGAGGGGCACGCTTTGGACTGACAAGAGTACAGAAGTTTCGGACAGTTGTTTTGAGTCTGGGCGGTATTATAATAATAATAATAATAATAATAATAATAATAATAATGCCGGTATTATATAAGCGCTTTTTCTCAATTTTTTTGCGAAGCGCCGCGAACTGAAACCCAACACGCACACTCACGTGACAGACACGGATTTATTCTGAAGACAAACACAGTACAAGACAGACGAAGGGTCAGCTCAGCTACTGAAGTTATAGAAATGTTTGATCGCTTGTATTTGAAATTTATATTGAAGTGGCCTGAAACCGGTACCAAAGTGTGTGGTGTGGGGGGGGGGGGGCGAGAAGGGGGGGGGGGGGTATACAACTAAAGTAACACGGATAGATGCGGTTGTCTCTCTGTCGGATAATACCATTGCATGTCCGTATGAGAATGAACTGAATGAAGTTTTTCTGAGCAAATGTCGCTAAGAGTTGTTAAACGTTTAGGGCTTAATGTCTTTTGTCCACCACGAAAGTGATTTCAAAAACGGAGAGCCGAATCGGGTCTTGCAGGACCAGGATTCAGTATTCAAAGTCTGTCTTTATTGTCGCTCATATCGTCTTGGAGGAAGGACATTATTTCAACAGTGCATTACACCTATTAGTAGATTTATGGAAGTCTTCTGAGCAGCAGATCGTTTTTAGTGAACGCATGTCCTTCATTGTAAATTCGTCTGCTACACATTGGACAAGCTACCAGAGATGCATCGACTTCCACAGCTCAAGGGTAGTGACTGATTAGCTTGGCGCCCTAATAGGCGCCAAGCTAATCAGTCACTACCCTTGAGCATAGGTCAATTGGTCTCCCATTACAGCGACAAGGCTTAGTGTGTCAAAATAGTTCAGCTGTCACTGGTATGTTATGGATGCCCTCCACTCAGGTGTGACTCTCCGGTTTCATGTTTTGTTTTTCGCCTTCCGACCCAGCTAAAGAACCTCTTCCGTCTGCCAGAGACATAGATGCTCATAGACCCTTTGGGCCTGCGTGGGTCTTTTAGGATTTACAAATGGATCAGCTAAGTTTGCCTCTGTTTTTATCATTTGAACAGTTGTAGTCGTGCGTTAAACTAAGATTTGCTGTTCCATCGGCAAGAGGCATAGATTCTCATGAGCCCCTGCCAAGGCAGGGGCTCATAAGAATCTATGCCTCTTGTTGGTAGAGATTAACTCCTATTGACCGACCTCTCTCATACTCAAACGGAGACTGAAGTTGTGAGAGGTCTGAGCACGAGATTTCATTCACTCTGCGCCTGCTTCCAGGCTGTTCCGCGCGTTTTGAGAATGGCCTTCGTTATGAGGAAATGATTGTCGGCGCAAGACAAACATCCACGTGCGCGCTAATTCCCTAATTGATGAACAATCGCCATTAGCCATTTGAAGAAGTGATCGGTTTTTAAGCCACGCTAATGCACATCATTAAAACAAGAAATATCCAGTTAGTTAGTCCCTCGGGGCTTTGGGACGTTTTGAGGGCCGTGTGGAACTAACAGCGGCACGGCTGAGGAGTGGGAGGTTTGCCGTGTTGTTGGAAGGACATTTGGCTAGGCGTCTTTTTCTCATTAAGTGTGTTTGAGCTGTTTGAGAACGATTTACATGTCGCACTTGGCAGTAGGCAGCTGTTTCTGACTCGCAAAGCTTCTCCATCAGATCCTGTTGAAATTACTTCTATAGTGTTGTGAATCTCAGATCGGTCTTACAAGCTTACGCCAATCACAAAGCTTTGTTTAAAAAAAAAAAAAAAAAAAACCCACAGCTTTGGAATCTCTGTATTGCTTTGAACAATCGACCAACAAATCCTCAGCCATCCAGCCGAGGAGCAACTAGTCAGCCAACCAACCAACCAGCTGTAATTCCCTGGCCTTCTTTGGCCTCTTTTCTTCCCTGCGGTGTGGTAATGAAGCGACTGTCGTCTGGCCGCCGTTGTGGAGCGTCCTGCAAATGACTCAACCTGTTTAAAGAAGAACACCTCGCGCATAAAGAAGGTCACCTCGCAGCAAGATTCCGTCATTACGGTAATTCGCGCTAGCTTCTGCGACACACAAACACCGCCTTTTAGAGGCGACACGTGTGCTGGTAACAATGCAAGCCTATCACCCTTACCCTACCTTCTGCAAGAGACATAGATTCTCATGAGCCCCTGTTGTCGCAGGGGCTCAGGAGAATCTGTGTCTCTTGCTGACCAATCACCTCCACCTGTTACTCAGATTTACGAATTATTCCGTGTATGCTATGATATTTGGGTCGCTCGTTAGGTTTGTTATGGAAATGAGCAAGTTTCAACACTCGTTTTCGCTGTCGTCTTTACAAGTGTGTATTGTGCCTGTGAATTCAGGCATATTTAAATTTGTCATTTCCATATTGGCTAATGATTCGCACACATACAGACTAATGAATCGGACTGATTGAGATCAGACAGAGTTTGAAAACGCCATTTTGTCCAGTGAATGTTTATGTGTCACCTGAGACCGGTGAGAGAGTTTTAGGGATCATTAGCATGAAGATTAAATGAGTCACACTCGTTAAGGCTTCCCTACACGGAGAAACGAAATGCACAAGAAACGAAACATTTTCATTGCATCGAAATGCCTCCTCCGCACATGTAGAAATGCGGTGAAAATTCATTTCGATTGGTACAGGGGAAGTAACTCTTCACTGACACATGCTCTGGTTTGTATCGGTGGATATCGGGTCATATTTCTGACTACTGACGCTTAAAAACTAAACATATAAGACATGTGTGCCTTCACTTACACAATTAAAGTGAATTGCCGACCATATCGAATAACCGTAAGCGCTTTTGAATGCGTAAACAAGGCTGGTTCAAGTGAATCGAGGATGCCGCCGTCTCGAAGCGATAGCCGCCATTGTGTAGGCGGCTTCGCAGAGCGGCCGATGAAAGTGGGGGTTCAGAAAACTGACCTAAAATCATATTTTGGTAGTACTTTAGTGATGATACTTGATAGTTTTTATTTCGAAAACGATTTCTCCGCTTAAATCTTACAGAATCGTGCGTCACATCATGCAATTCTAGCCATAATAGACCTGAATCCACGGCATCGCTTTACCGTTGCTATCCTCAGTGTTTGGGCTTGAATGACGTCAGATTGGCAGCGGACGACGCTGATTGGGTAACGGTAGAAATGTTTCGGCGAAATGTTTCGCAAAATAGAGACAAGATCTATTTCGTGAAATGTGTCGTTTCGCATTTCGTGAAACGGTGAAATGTTGGAGAAATGTCTGAAATGCGGACATTTCGACGAAATGTTTCGTTTCGTTTCTCCGTCTGAGGAAGCCTTTAGATATACCTGCCGTATAATCGGTTAATCGTTAGCAGTACACTGACAGTGACTCTTGGACTCGCGTTCATGAAATAACATTCCGTCAATCATTATTATCATTACTGAACCGGTTCAGCGCCAGCTGATGTAGGTTGTTTGTCTGCTATCTTCGTTTAACTCATTCACGGCGCACCCGCATCCGCATCCGGATGCGCGGCTTATGCGCGCGCATCCGGAAGCGGCTGGCCGCGAATGAGTTGAACTCCCAACACCAAAAACCCCTAGCTGTCCCAGAGTCATGGGTTCAAAGTCGTATCAGCAAGAGGCATAGATCCTCATGAGCCCCCGCAACTGCGGGGGCTCATGAGGATCTATGCCTCTTGCAGTTGGGTGGTGTTCAGATTTTCTCGGCGCGGAATGGGTTAACGCATCCTTTGCTACTGACGACTGACATCGTTCATCGAGCGGCATCCTCAGTAGCAGTCGGGGGGGGGGGAGGGAGGGGGTTAAAGGAAGCAATTTCCATCACGGCCAACAAGATAAACCTATTTTACTTTGTGATAATCACGGTTGTAGCTCTGCGGTTGCTGTTTACATCTGTTTCTCATACCGACATGCTTAATACGGCTTTAATGCAAATTATTATTATTTTTATTTACCTCTATGTCAGGCATTTACGTGCATGTCCGCTCTTCCAGCCGAGAGGGTAGTGGGACGTTCAGTGTACGGTTTGTGTACAAACGCCAGATGGTTGATTGAGGCCTGACGTCGTAAAGCGTTTCTTTATGGCGTGTGTTGCCGGGTCTTAGCTAACACCCGGCGTCCACCTCTCGCACCGCCATGTTTGAAATCAGAGTTACGGCGCTTGGAGGTTTGTAATCAGAGTTACGGCGCTTAGATGTTTTTAATCAGAGTTACGGCGCTTAGATGTTTGTAATCAGAGTTACGGCGCAAGGACATGTTTGAAATCAGAGTTACGGCGCTTGGCTTGCGAGGCCCTCGCAAGCCAAGCGCCGTAACTCTGATTTCAGGGACGCCGTTACGGGACTTTATGCGTCACCTGAGCTAGGGGTCGCTAGTGGGCTGTCGTAAATCACGTGGTTGCGCGCGCCATCAAGTGCTAATTTTATCGCTCGCAGGAAGAAGAAAGCGCAGGAAAATCAAACAGTTCACCTAAATCTATAGTCCTTTGGCAGGGCGGAGATAAAAGCCCGCTTCGATCACAGATTTTCCTCGATTCCCTTACGAGCCTGATATGCTGTCGGTCAGTGCCGTAGATGCTGCCTCAACGGTAGGTTGTTGCAGTTCTTGTAGACGTGATCAAAAGCTGCCGGCAGAGTCGCGTTGACTAAAAACACGCCGGCTGCTTGGGTCATGTCTACAAGAATTACAACGACCTACTTTTGTAGCGTTTACGGCACTGAAAAACTGCAGGCGTCGCGTTGACAAAAAAAAAAAAAATAAGCCTGCGGCAGAGGTTCTCTGCGACTCCCTGAGGTCTCGTCTACAAGAAATACAGCGACGTTGTGAAAGATTAAAAGATCATCAGTCATTTCCGCTTGTTTGGGGCCGCTAACAGGGGGATTTGGCGGTGTGAGCGGCAGAATGTCCGCCAGTTGGTAAGGATGACTGCGCCTTTGATTGCACACCGCTCTAAATCTACACCTCAGATTGGAAACCACTCATCCATAAAAGACTTTCCCGTCTGGGGCCAAATGTTATTGTCCGTTACGATCTGAATGAACCATGAACCGTTTCTTATTTAGCGCCAACTTGGGATGGGGGTTTCTATGGTCAGTTATCCTGCAGTAACCGACCGTTGTAAAGAAAATCTGCTCCTCCCCGCCCCCCCCCCCCTCACCCCACCCCCCACCCCACCCCCCCAAAAAAAAAAAATAAATAAATAAATAAAAATAAAATAAAATAAAATAATAAAATAATAAAATAAATAAATAAAATAAAATAAAATAAAAATTACAACATTGTGAATTTTGAATTTTATGTCCATCTTTTTTATAACAAATCTTCGCAAATCCATTCACTCAATCGATCAATCAGTTTAGCAAACAATCAAGCAAAGCAAATTTACTGTGCTGTGATTGGCCGTTCTAAGCGTGTTTCTCTCGGTGTTAGGAATTTCTTTGCATTGGACACGCGCGTGGCAGTCATCTTTTTGTCTGAATGTAGTGATAGTTGTAGCATAGTGTTTGCTAACCTTGACTCATATCAAGGCGCTAAGCTAACGATACACATTTCAACATTCATGCTAGCTAGATCCACTGCAAGTGCCAACCAGGTTGGTCAGACACCGCCCCAGAGTTACAGAAGTGGCACTGTCGATCCATCTCCTCTGACATAACATTCTTAGCACAATCCATACAGCAGTTGTGCGTTTGCATCAACCGCTTAGCTGCTACTGACGACACCGCGGAAAAGAAGCGTGACTGGCGTGCTATTCGTTATTTCTCTGCAGATGGCGGTCGAAGTCGCTTAGGTGGTAGACGTACGGAGACGAGATTGTAGTAAATGACCTTTAAAAGCCGAAAGGTCTAAAACTCGCACACAAGGACATACACTTGTACAGCTGAGAGTTTTA
The DNA here is from genome assembly GCA_036245525.1 of Semisulcospira habei. Taxonomy (NCBI): domain Eukaryota; kingdom Metazoa; phylum Mollusca; class Gastropoda; family Semisulcospiridae; genus Semisulcospira; species Semisulcospira habei. Next base: position 51,741,563 of record BTPG01000004.1, on the reverse strand, counting down.
GTTCTCATGACCAGTGGCTAGGAAATTTCATTTCTTCATGAAACTTTAGCGCAGTACGCAAAAAAGCGTTCGGTCTGGCGTTTGCTGGCGTTTGGCCCGCGCACTCCGTGCGCGGGCCAAACGACAGCAGACGTCGGACCGAACATTTTTTTGCTCACTTGGATCGTTAATATGACACAGGCGTCACCGCCTTAACTATTTGTCTCCTCCCCTAGCCCCCTCCTCCCCCTCCCCCCCCCCCTTCCCTCGGGTCCACCTCGGGCTGTATGCAGTATTGACCGTCAGTACTATTTACTCTCCAGCTTGCAGGAGTTTTGGCCCTTTTCAAGCGCTTAGTCACTCGTCCGGCCGGCCATTTTGCGCATCTAAACTGCAAACACGCCGCGCTGGATACATTTGCCCCCAGATCGAAGCAAGGTGTCGGGTTCAGCGGGGTCGTGAGGAAACGCCTGACCGGGAGAGGAGGTGGGGAGGGGTCATGACGGGACAGGAGGGTTAGGGAGGGAGGAGGAAGAGATGGTGGGTGGGTGGATGGGGGGGGGGTTTCACTGAAAGGTGCTCGACCTTGACTGAATTGATGTTAATCGAACGGGGTCTTCCGCTGTAAAATCTTCATGAACATCGCATTCAAATCCACTCACTAACGTACGCAATCGATCGAGAAATTAATCATTTAGTCACCTCATCAATAAATGTAAACAAGCAAGTAAACGACCATGCGTCCATCCAAACAAACAACTATCCGACCTACCCAACCAACTAGCCAACCGACCGACCAATCAGCCATCAGTAACCTACTCTCATAATACGTCCGACAGTTGCGCCGTTAAGGAGTGCTTTTCGGTGACGTTGAAATGGAAACCGATTGGCACTGGAGCTGAAATTTTGAATTTTTGTGATGAACATTACTTTGACTAGTTAGTGTTAGGAAATCGAGGGAGACAGCCAGTGTGCATTAATGTTGTCCCTCCCTCATCCAGATCGCTCCACCTGCAAGTCTCTCAGACCGGCTGCCCCGTGCGCAAAAGGCAATCAGGCCGACGTCGGCCCGATGGCCTTGCGCACTGGGTCTGCCTGTCCCTGAAACTGGGTCTATTGTGTGGGCTTACAAATACAATTGTTGTTCCGTGCATGTCGTGCCGTAGGTAGCTCGCAGGACCAATAGCAACTGACACCGCACGTGCGACACGCAAACAGCCGCAGTCTGAAAACTCTCATGCCCTCTTCTCTTCGTAGACGTAAATGACACAGACTCTGGAACAAGTACCTGTCTCGCAGGACCCATTGGCGCGTGTGGTGTTTCAAAAGATGAAGTGAAGATGGAGAACGTGTCCTGACCTGACCATGCAGTGGGGCGCTTGCGAGGACGTCAGCGGTAGAATCGCTAAGGGCGGTCATACCTCGCGTCCTGAAACCTTTGAAATCCTTTGCAGGGAATGACAGTTGGGACTTTAGAACGCGAGCATTGACCATTCCCAAGCGACTCACCGTCAATCATCAGAAGGGGGTATGCTTGCTGATGGGATGAACAGTGTATGATATCTGTACGATTGTGTACTCTCCGTGTTTGCAAGGCAGTTCAGGGCGTGGTTGGTAGTTCTGTTTGTAGCATCGATTTTAGTCCGTGGTTTGCTTTCCTCCTCCCTAGTCCTTTATCTTCCCACCTTCATGCCGGCGTAGACTGAAAGCCTTCTCCATCTGTGGAAGAGATAGGAATACTGACTTGATCAGCCTGAGGCATAGACTCTCATGAGCAACCGCGACCTGCGAGGGCACATGGTACTCTTAGCCTCTTGCAGATGTGAGGCCAAACCCTTGGGCTCTTGAGCATCTACGCCTCTTACACATGAACGTGGATTGACGTGGATTGGTCAGCTGCATGAGTGAGCTGAGTCCTGCGCCAGCCACTAAGCAAAGTGCTCCGCTATAGGCACCTTGCAGGGCTAAGCTCATAGCGGAGCACCTTGCTTAGTGGCTGGCCCAGGACTAAGCTCACTCATGCAACTGGCCCCTGTGGCAAAACCTGGTCTGTGGACCTGGCTGCTGGAGTGGTAAGATAAATGTATTTGCAACTGTCTTGTCACATGACCCGCGAAAACCCAGAAGACTGAGAGCACAGTACTTATAGTCGTCCAACTCTCTCCCGCCACAAGTTTCAACTGATGTAAAACACGAACTCTTTTCAATACGATTTGATCACTAGGATAAGAAGTGTGCTGGTCTGCGATTTCAAGTTTGCCGGACCTTGCGGCCTTCAGACGCAAGGTCCAGAATCACAGACCAGCACAGACTGTTGAAATGTTTTCGTCAGAGCTCTGACGATACGTACCGCTAGGAGTAAAGACGCGCAGTTACGAGTCTGTCCTGCCCGAGCGGCATCGTGCATGCAGTCAAGTGGTTCACTCGAGATAGTTTGATAGAAACCAGAAATTTATCAGTCCACTCCGACTTCATCATTTCTGTCAGAGGTGTGAGTCCTGCGGCCGCACAGGCGCATCAGCATCTGTGCCTCTTGCTGTCAGAGATGGAGGAACGTTTTATCAGCAGTCTTCTCCTCACACAGAGGAGGTTATTCACGTTTTAAACATGTTGGGTTGGGGGGGGGGGGGGGGGGGCGAAGTTCATTGGCTCTATTTGTCTCCAGTACAACGACCGCTCGTCGTGGTTGTACTGGTTGGACTCACTCAGTTTCCTCTTGACAGGCTCTTGACTTTCGCCCCATGAGAAGCGCAGATGTAAATGCGAGCATCAAGAGGCGTGATCACTCATCTGCGGAGGCTCATGAGGATCGCTGATGTTTGCAGAAGTGTGGAGTATAGTGAACAAGAGAGAGAAATCAGCTTGCCCTCTTCAAGGTTGTCGTGGACAGGGATTGAGGCGATATTTTGCGCGTCATGGTCACGTGTCTTTGCATTGTAACCTTTTCACTGCTACCGACGTGACGATACCATTCGGCGGAAAAGACGCGTGACGCATCATTTCCGTCGATAAGTATCGTCAGTATCGGTAAAAAGGTTAAAGTGCTTCTGTCTGTCTGTCCTGCACTATTCCCCACCCGGGTCTGCCCTGGGGGACTTGGGTGGGGTTAACTACTTTTTAGTTCCCAGGCTCACCCTGGTCAGCCCCACAGGGTGGGTTTTCCCCTCTATTCTGGGGCATGTGTTTCTGTCTACCCTTGGTCCATTCACCTGTATCTTCCTTTTGTAAACTCTCCCTACTGTCTGCGCTGCCTGTAGCTCTTGATATTGGATGTGTGTTGCTAAATGGTCTTAGCTTTATTTAGGCCCCATGTCGTAGGTTTATTTAACGTATTGAACCGGCTGGCGACATGCATTCAATATTCTGTTTAGTGTTGTTTTTTTTTTTTTTTTTTCACAAGCAGTGCAGGCACGTCCTGAGAAAATCTTGTTGCTGTCGGGACGTTAAGCAATGTACAATCAATCTGTCCTGCACTAACAATTCAAAACATGGGATCTGTTGTATCACCTCCTATTTCGTCGAACACATTTATCTGCTTTTAAGGCAACACAGCGAGGTCGGCACTGATCAGCCATTCTTGGTCAAGGGTAGTGCCAGGTTAGCTTGGCGCATTCAAAGGCGCCAAGCTAATCTGGCACTACCTATGAACTATCATGATTCCTCTCCCTCACTGCATGGATAGTCTTCATAGACTGCTCCTGAAGCCGCGAAAAGTCGGCAGTTGTGAATGAATTGTAATCGTCCACGCGCCTGTCCCTGATTTAAAAGTTTGTGACGTGGAAGCGACAGCTATTGATCGGAATTATTCTAGGCACCATTTTAGCGACAAAATTAGCAACTTCTGTTCGTTTATCAACACGAGTTTTTAATCTGACGACGTATCGCCTTCAGCTTTAATTTCCTCTCTCTCTCTCTCTCTCTCTCTCTCTCTCTCTCTCTCTCTCTCTCTCTCTCTCTCTCTCTCTCTCTCTCTCTCTCTCTCTCTCTCTCTCTCTCTCTCTCTCTCTCTCTTCCCCCTGAGCAGCCAACCTCAGATGTTTTCATATGCTTAAATAAATCCATCCACCCCTTGCTCCCTCCCTCCACCCGGTCACCTCGGACATTTCTTCTGCCACTCAGACAGTCAGCTCCTCATGATCTCCCCCACATGTAGGACACAGCTGTAAAATATAGCCGAGAAAAAGCATTCATCGCCACTCGGGAGTCTGCAAAGAGTGATTAGAAAGTGTGTCTTTTTCATGCTGATGTAAAACTGTTCTTTGTGGGTGATGGTCCACGGAACCCACAAGAGGCATAGATTCGCATGAGCCCCCGCAGTCGCGGGGGGCTCATGAGAATCCATGCCTCTTGCAGTTGGAAGGCGGTTAGTGTTTAATTAGAACTCGCACAATCAGCCGTGTGTTGGTTTTAACACCCATTCTGTGATGGCGGCATGGACAGTAAAACATACTGCGTTACGCCGATTGTGATCAAGACGTGAGAAAGAGATAGACTCCGTGTTTGAGCAGCACGTGTAGAGGACACCAAGCCTCTGCCTCTATTCCCGTCACAGTCCATCACAACCGTAGTCAGTTTGAAGCTCCACCCCCACCCCACCCCCCACCCCCGACCTTCCACCCCACCCCCCACTCCCCACCCCCCGGACTTACATTGTTATATTTGTCATAAGATTTGACTTTGTTGTTTTTGTTTGGAAGACACGAAGACCATTTACAGCCTGAAAGAAATATTGAAGGCCATTTATATGCAAGTTGTGATATGATATTATGGGGTTGAGATTTGCCAAACAAGAAACTATGTACATGCACGTCAGACAGTCATTTTCAAATACAGATAACCAATCTAAGGGCTTTAACTCATGCAACCCCGACACGCCACGGCAAGACATGGATCAAGCGTGATGGTTCAAGGGTTGTGCCAGAATAGCTTGGCGCCCATTGGCGCCAAGCTATTCTGGCACAACCCTTGAACTATCACGCTGGATCTGTTTCCAGAAGTGTAACGCAGTCTTCAAGGGGCAACTTCAAAATTTGTGGACTTCGGTCCTGGAGCAGAATGTGTTAATCTGTCGAGTGTGTGTTCCTCTTGAGGCGTTTCCCTCTGCCGAGTCCGATCTTTTTTTAAAAAACGATTTCTCTTTGAAATTCGACCGCATTCATACACGAACATGCACTTTTCATTCACGGCTCAGTCTATCAGTGAGATCTGCTAAACCGCAATTTGCAGACACAGATAGCATTGATCTTCGCAGAGAGATCATAACAGTTCTCTCGTCGTTTTTCTTACTGAAAACTCAAAAAACGTGGGTGGGTTTTCCAAATAGCAGAAACATGTTTTGAGCGAAAACCTATTTTGCATGCTCACAAACCAGATAGGTGAGGCTAGCGCTGGCAGAATTGTACAACAAACCAAGGGGAATTACTCAGCGCTGGACAGACGAACAGTTAGATCCCCTGCCCCCGCCTATCAGGCCTATTCGCCAGCCCACAGAGAAATACGCAGGTATAGAACAAGACGATCATCTACATCCCTAAAAAAGGATGCATCAGGTCTCTTATATAACCCATGTCTTTCTCCGGAATTTAGGAAGTAGGCAGGAGAAACATACGTACACAAACAGGAAGGTGCATTACTATATGTGGTCGGGTAAATACCCTGAATTCCCACAGTAGATGCACAGAACATTACACAACAATGTAACGATACAAATTTGCCTCGAGTTATACTGAGATACTCACAAACCAGATAGGTGAGGCTAGCGCTGGCAGAATTGTACAACAAACCAAGGGGAATTACTCAGCGCTAGACAGACGAACAGTTAGATCCCCTGCCCCCGCCTATCAGGCACCCATTCGCCAGCCCACAGAGAAATACGCAGGTATAGAACAAGACGATCATCTACATCCCTAAAAAAAGGATGCATCAGGTCTCTTATATAACCCATGTCTTTCTCCGGAACTTAGGAAGTAGAAAAACGTGTCGTTACAGACAGGAAACTCAAGAGAACTCTAGAAGGGCAAAAATTGTCACGTGTCAGTAAAGACCGTCATTTAGGTGAAATTTAGGTTGCCACATTCCTTCTGCGAATGAAGATAAGTAGCGGCTAATCTCTCTGTTTGTTTGTCTATTTTGACAATATTAATAAATTGTGTTGTACCCGTCTTTTCTAAGCGTGTTTCTTTCTCCGTTGGGTACTTCTTCTCATCATTTAGGTGGCTGTAGCTACCTAAATGATGATCTTTAACCCATTCACTCAGCCCTGACCCACTACAGCAGGAGATGGGTCGACCATGATAATTCAAGGGTAGTGCCAGATTAGCTTGGCGCCTGTCGGTCGATCCATCTCCTGCAACAGGTGCATAGTCGTTATATGACGCCTCCAAAATTGGGGAAATACGTGCGTCGGGCTGAATGAGTTAATGACAGTTGATTTCTATATAGCCGCACACTCAAAAAACACAGACCAGCACACAGACACAGACACACACACACACACACACACACACACACACACATGAACACAAAACCCTCAGACTGGGTGACCTACCATTTTATGTGAAAATGGGTTCCCATATTTCTATTTATTCTAGGGCTCTGGAGTTGATGCCAATGTTTAGAACTCACCTTATAACTAAGCTCTACAACTTAAAATAAAATAGACATTTTCTAGAAACAGAGCCACTGGATGGAAAAAAAATGGGTGTTTACCCCAAAAGTGGGTGCCTCTCACACAAAACTGGGATTACAGTGAAAATACCTCACTAAAGATACCTTTGGTTGATTTTACTATTATGATTGTTTGAGTGGGGTTGTAAGGGGGTTGGGGGGGGGGGAGAAGTGTGTGTGTGTGGGGGGCGGGGCGGGGGGGGGGGGGGGGAGGGGAGGGTGGGGGGGGGGGAGAGGGGGGTCATCACTTTTGGTTTATAGAGCTGCTCAATGCACTCTTATGAATGAAAGAGTTTCATTATCAGTGGAATCAGTAGGTCATTTCAGAGGCGCACACTGAGTTGCACGTCAAACCACTCACAAATACTCATTTGGAGTGCACCAGATGGATCCAGTTGGCAAAGTCCCACATTCCACACTATAGGACAGCTAAGACTGAAAAGCAATCGCGGCGTTTATGGCGCGGTACAAGGTTTAAAACTAAGAAAATGTTGTTTTTAGAAGCGTGTCGGGCAAAAGTTTTTATGAAAACTGTTTTAAAACCTCTTTTAACTCAACTTTTCTTAATGTTAAAAGTGTTTTATTGTACATTACTTAACGTCCCGACAGCAACAAGGCTTTCTCAGGACGTGCCTGCACTGCTTGTGAAAAAACAACAACTAAACAGAACATTGAATGTATATCGCCAGCCGGTCAAATACATTAAATAAACCTAACACATGGGGCCTACATAAAGCTAAGACCATTTAGCAACACACATCCAATATCAAGAGCTACAGGCAGTGCAGACAGTAGGGAGAGTTTTAAAAAGTCAAATACAGGTGAATGAACAAAGGGCCGACAGAGACACATGCCCCAGAATAGAGAGAAAAACCCACCCTGTGGGGCTGACCAGGGTGCCCCTGGGAAATAAAAAGTAGTTAACCCCACCCAAGTCCCCCAGGGCAGACCCGGGTGGGGTTAAAAGTGTTTTAATTTACAAGCATGTCGTAACTGATATGCATCTATTCCAACGTATAGTGCTGGATATTTTTCCCATCCTCGCCTTCTCTCGGGCTTCGCTCAACACTCGACTTTCCAGTCCTTCCCTGAAACACCCCCAACCGGTCTGCCCTCAACACTCGACTTTCCAGTCCTTCCTTCAAACACCCCCAACCGGGTCTGCCCTGGGGGACTTTTTAGTTCCCAGGGGCACCCTGGTCAGCCCCACAGGGTGGGTTTTTTCTCTATATTCCGGGGGCATGTGTTTCTGTCTACCCTTGGTCCATTCACCTGCATTTTCCTTTTTTAAACTCTCCCTACTGTCTGCGCTGCCTGTGGCTCTTGATATTCGATGTGTGTTGCTAAATGGTCTTAGCTTTATTTAGGCCCCATGTCGTAGGTTTTATTTAACGTATTGGACCGGCTGGCGACATACATTCAATATTCTGTTGAGTTTTTGTCACTAGCAGTGCAGGCACGTCCTGAGAAAGTCTTGTTGCTGTCGGGACGTTAAGCTATGTACAATCAATCAACCTTCCTTCAAACGGACAGCATTCACACAAATAATACTTTACTATTACATCAGAAAATGGCCCATCCAAGCCTGCACTCTTTTAACTGCACTAAACGACTGACTGGTGCAGACGACGCATGAAACGACGCTGACTCTGTGACGTCATTTCCATTCAATCAATTTGTGCATACAATCCAAAAGGAGATGCGGCATTGATAACATCGACAAACCTACAAAATAAAGCAACAGGTTCAACCAAAAGGTCGGGCAGGACAAAAGACAACAGCAGCCTCACCCAAAGTCTAAACGTCCTCTCTTACAATGCGCACTCATACAATCACTTCACTTCATCTTAGCAACCGGCGCACGAATATAATTATAGGCTAAGTCAAACTAAAACAGAAGATAGTGGCGAAAAACCCTTTAAAATAGATACAAAGAACGACGTTTCAGATCAAATATTCTTCATCTGACATGGAAACAAACGTAGAAAACGTATAGGCTAAGTCCCTGGTGAACGTATACATGAATCTCAAATCTGCCACTAGACATGACCTTAAAACAACAAAATATCCCCCCTGACCCATATCAGCTATGAAGTTATTTATAGCTAGCTGAGAAGGGTGATGTAATACATACACGCTCACTTTCAGGGTTCTGTGTCACAACACACACACACACATTGCTGGGAGGGACAAGTTTTCAAACACACTACCGGCGTGTCTGTTAAACACAAAAGTGCATGTGTTAACGCCAAAATGAGAAAAACGGATTTTTTTACTTTTTATGAATCTTTACCGCAAGACAATGCAGAAACAACCCTCAGAAAAAATGGGTGTCTGACTTGGAAACCCAGAATTATACACATACCCAGTTTCCATAAGGATGGTAAAGACAGTCACCCGTTTTAGGTCTTTCGTCTACACACACACACACACACACACACACACACACACACACACACACACACACACACACACACACACACACACACACACAGCCCCCACCTTACACCGCCACCACCAGTAGATTCCAACCCGCACGGCCGCCTGTTGGTGTGAGTTTGATGGAGAATGCATGTCGGTGACAAACGACATTTCTCATGGCCTATTACGGAGAAATCGCATACACAGATCACACCCACAAGCGACACGGATCCTCATGAACCCCTTGCATTTGCAGGCGTTCATGAGGATCTATGCCTCTTGCCCTTGGTGTGACGGTGATGGAGTGGGGGGTGTCAGGGACAAACGAGGTTTCACACGGTTGCTGACACAATTGCGGCTAGCTTCGTTTGTCACCAATCAGCCACACACGGGGCTGGATTCCCCAGCACCCAAGCCGTGCGTCTGTGAGGCAAAGACTTGCAGCAGAACCGGTCTTGCGCGACCGTCCATATGAGAGACCACCCTGTCATTAAAGACCATCATTTAGGTGGCTTTTAGCCACCTAAATGACGGTCTTTAATGACAGGCGACAACTTTGGTCTTTCTAGAATTCTCTTGAGAGAACACCTGTCGTTTTAAACCACTTCTTTCCTGTCAAAAAAAAAAAAGGTTGCTCAAAAGAGGTGTTACTGTACAAACAAACGTGCAAGGAAATAACACGTAAAACTTGAATGAATTGCTAATACATAACTTGAACTGCCTCTTAGGGCTCGAATCGTTTACTCCTTCGGATCAGTGCAGAGACTTGAAAATTTCAACACCCCCCCCCCCCCCACCCACCCAACTTCTGCAAGAGTGTAGATCCTTATGAGCCCCCGCAGTTGCGGGGGTTCATGAGGATCTATAACTCTCGCTCATACCACTTTGAATCCATGATCCTTGTACATCTACGGTGTTTGTTTGTTGTTGTTTTTTTGTGGTGTATTAACAAATATTGCAGAAACTCCACCGTCGCGGCGTAACCCATGTAGCCCCGAGTCCCTACAGCAGGAGATTGATTGACCATGATAATTCAAGGGTAGTGCCAGATTAGCTTGGCGCCTTCAGGCGCCAAGCTAATTTGGCACTACCCTTGAATTATCATGGTCAATCCACCTTCTGCAACTCGCTCGGTAACACTTCCAAAATCTGGGAAAAGCACCCGCGGGGCTAACATTGTTACTGAAACTTCTCAATACCAGGGATAGTTTAAGATCGAATATTCACATGCGTGTATTTGAACGTAAATAGCAGGCGATCGGCCACACAGGTGTGGCTCAGACACGGCAATGCACCACTGACATGTTTGGCTGACCTTCTCACCTGGTGTGCGGCACCTGTGCCGTGTAGACTCAGGTAGCCAGTCTCAGTACCTGACACCTTGTATCTGGAAGCATTTATTCCCGCGCCCTTCACACAGTCTAGTCCAACACTGACAAACCGATGGATGACTCGGATGCGATGCTGGAGAGAGTGATCCGTGATACTCCCAGTTAAGTGGTTCAATTACCAGAAACCACCCGTCGATCGTACAGTGAGGGTTTTTTTTTTTTTTTAGTATATCGCAGAGCAGGCGATTAAGGCCATCTCAAGGCGGGTTCGATCTTACCGTGACTGTTTTATTTCATGCAGCCGACTGTAAAAAAAATCGATCGATCCATCCCCCGACGAGACTTGATAGTAGTGCTCAGAAACTCAGGCGATCGACCCACGTTCCAAGACAGGAACATAGTAGGGCTGAGAAAACGCATTGCGGTTTGTGAAATATTTTTCAAGTTGCTCTGTAAGTGCTGGGACCGTATGCGGGAGAAGGGAAGGGTGTTTGGGCCGACGTCAGCCCTGTGCACGGAAGTGCGCGGTGCAACTAAGGCTGACGTTGACCCGAGGACCTTTTATCTCACGGGGAGGTAGGTTAAAACTTAAACGTTTAGGGCTTAACATCCCTTGTCCACCACGAAGGCGATTTCAAAGGCAAGGCACCAAGTGGCGTATGAACATATTTTGATTCCACAGCTGGTTTCGAGCCCGCGAACTCATAGGACGAGAGTCGAAAGATCTAGACCTAACACCTGAGCTACGCAGCCTCACCCCCCCCCCACCCCCCACCCCACCTCCCCACCCACCCCCACCCCTCCCCCACCCCACCCCTCCTGCTCCCCGACTCCGCCGGGGAGATCGGTGTCACAGAGCGTGACATGCTTTGATATCAAACACTATCAACAAATCTACATCGCAAGTGTATGTGTACATCAAGCTTACTTGCTGTTGAAAAGAACCTGGTGCTCGCACTCCCACAATCTCGACCAACCCACCTCCCGCCCCCTTTTCATTTCAAAACTAATTGACCCACTGATCCAGAGTCGAGGATATCTTTGGTATCAATTTCAGCCCACTTAATCAAATTTCAAATATAAACGATTTGAATTTCCAAAACTTCAGTAGCTCGCTTGAGCTTGCCCTCAGCACAACGTGAATGTTCTGTGTTTATGTACAGCGTGTGATTGAATGCGTGTGATTCACGTGAGCGTGCTTGTTGGGTTCAGTTCGCGGCGGTGCTTTGAGCTGATTTTCAATTGGGATAAAGCGCCTATTTAATGCGCTAATTTATTTAATTTATGTCTTTTTTTTGACAAACTCACGTTACTAGTATTTTCTGATAATTCACACTGCCGCTGACATTATTACTGCTCATCGCTAGCTCATTCAGCCCCGACACACCACAGCAAGACATGGATCGAGCATGATAGTTCAAGGGTGGTGCCAGAATAGCTTGGCGCCTATGGGCGCCAAGCTATTCTGGCACCACCCTTGAACTATCAGGCTCGATCTGTCTAGGATTGTAAATCAGTCCTTCAGAGGGCAACTTCAAAATCTGGGGATTTCGGTGCTGGGATAGAATGTGTTCAAATATTCTTAACTCTTTCCAGACGTGCCGAATCCGGATACGCGGCCGCGAATCCCAATACAGCACGTCTTGAATGTGTTAACTCTCGTGGGCCCCTCTCCCCACCACCATCCTCTCCACCGGCAGCAGGCGGAGGGGAACTACCGCAGTAAATCATTTAATTTGCTCCACTTCAAGGGCAGACCATTTTTTAAAGCTTTTTTTTTTTCCAATGGGATGGGGAGGGGTTGGGAGATGGATGACTGAATTGCTCAAAGCCTACTGGATTGTTCAAACCCACCGGGGTTTAACCAGTTTAAATTCACTCGTCTCCATTTCTCTACCTTAACCCCTTCACCGTAGAGAATGCGTGAACAAGACCCAACTGCAAGAGGGGTAGATCCTCATGAGCCCCCGCGATGTCAAAGGCGGGCAGGCTAAACCTCTCACAATTGAAGTGACAAGAAAAAAATTACGTCATGTCTCCAGTTACGCTAACCTCGCAGCTGAACGTACATTTGGCGCGAAGTGCCGTATGTGTGTGTGTGTGTGTGTGTGTGTGTGTGTGTGTGTGTGTGTGTGTGTGTGTGTGTGTGTGTGTGTGTGTGTGTGTGTGTGCGTGTGTGTGCGTATGTATGTAAACAAGAGAATAACCAATATTTCTGTACACACAAGCTTGAAACTTGGCGAAATACATTCTTAAAGGGGTGGCTAATAGAGGCTACGAGCATAATTATTGTAACTGAATGTCTCATTTAAGACATAAACAACCGTTTATAAGAAGTCGGTTAACGGTTGACCCAGATTAGAGTCCGTAATTTTTGTCAAATTTATTTGAAATTTTGGATATAGCTAGTTTGGATAGAGACTCATTGGATGAGTTCGTTAGCCAGCTTTGTATCCTTTCACCTTTTTTTTTTATAGTAAACATTAATTTATTTCAGAAAAGAATTAAAACAGTTTAAAAAACCTTGACTTCTCGAGAAAGTCAGACAGTGGCGGTGACGTAAAAGAGACAACTCCGTCACCACGCAGACATTGACATAATACTCTAAATATGACGTAATTCTATCTAGCGCGCCTCTCTCTCTCTCTCTCTCTCTCTCTCTCTCTCTCTCTCTCTCTCTCTCTCACACACACACACACACACACACACACACACACACACACACACACATGCACACACACACACACACACACACACACACACACACACACACACACACACACACACACACACACACACGTGCTCGCATCTCCAAGAGGCATATATCCTCATGCGCCCGGAGAGCGCATTAGGATCTATGTCTCTTGGAGATGTTTGGAGTGCGCGCGCATACACGCACTAACACGCACACACACATCGTCGCGCTTTCAGCAGAGCAGGTGACCCGATATAGCTAGTTTGGAGAAAGACATTGAATGAGTTCGTTAGCCAGCTTTGTACCGTGTCAACTTCTTCAGTAAAAAATTAATTCTTTTCAGAAAAAAATTAAAACAGTTAAAAACCTTGGACTCAGAAAGTCAGAGAGTAGCGGTGACGAAACAGATGCAACTCCGTCACCTCGCACATACTCTAATTTATGACGTAATTCTCTCTCTCTCTCTCTCTCTCTCTCTCTCTCTCTCTCTCTCTCTCTCTCTCTCTCTCTCTCTCTCTCTCTCTCTCTCTCTCTCTCTCTCTCTCTCTCTCTCTCTCTCTCTATGTCTGTGACGATGTCAATGCCTCAACCGTTGATAAATAAAGCTTCATTGAATCATTGAATCATTGAATCTCTCTCTCTCTCTCTCTCTCTCTCTCTCTCTCTCTCTCTCTCTCTCTCTCTCTCTCTCTCTCTCTCTCTCTCTCTCTCTCTCTCTCTCTCATAAGCGTGTATAGTCTCCAAGAGGCATAGATCCTCATGTGCCCGGAGGGCGCATGAACATCTATGCCTCTTGATGATGTTTGGAGCGCACGCATGCACGCACGCACACGCGTACACACACATCGATGCGCTTTCAGAAAAGCATGCAGGTGTACTTAGTATAGCATATATCTATGTAAAGTCAACCTGATTTCACACAAATTATAGCAAGATTGACATTATATCATGAAATTCCAGTTTTGTCACCATTTTCCCGATTTTTGAAGCGAAAGCGAAACTTATATCACGTTAAATATAAAATTACGTAAAAACAAAAAAGTACGTCATGACAAATGATGTTTGACAAACCAATGACGCGTATGCACTGCGCGCGCCCCTTATAGAGTTCACTATGACGCATTGGCACATCTGTGAGGTTTTTTCAAAAGGAGATATTTCAACATCAGAATAAAGTCAAAGACAAAAGGTAGAGACCCTTGACAGCGAAGGCAGCTCTCACATAGAAGAGACTTTGTGGGTTATGGTTCATCCCATCTTGTTTTGTTTTATGATTATTTTCCGTTGCTTTGACGCGCAAAATCATTTACGTGCCTCTGTGATAATGTGCACATCAAGGCGCTTCCGAGATTTTCCTGCGCAAGCGACGGTTTAAAGTGGATTTTAAGATTTACAGCGCTGTGTTTTTCCTCGGCCGTGTTCTTGCACAGTGTGGTGTTGATGGCGAGATTTTAGAACTGTGAATAATATATCGCCTGTTTCCCAGACTCGCAGGAAAAAGTTCCTGTGACGACTCCCTAAATCTTACGCCAACACTCCCCTCCCCATTCTAATGACCTTTTTTTTTCAAATCATCGCTAGAGAGTGGGGAGTTGACTTTGATGGCTCAACGGTGGTGCCTGACTGGCTTTGCGCCTATTGAGCTGTTTCAGTCTATCCATCTCTCGCGATTCACACGTATGCCGCTTTACGGATGGTTCTACGTGTTTTGGTTAGATGACTTTGTAAGTGAAGTGATCACCTCTCACCTCTGTGTTTAAGTTGGGGAACTGATTAGTTGTTGTTGTTTGTGTTTTGTTTTGTTTTGTTTTTTTGTTTGTTTGTTTTTTGGTTTTTTTTTTTCGTTTTTTTTTTTTTTTTTTTTTTTTTTTGGGGGGGGGGGTTGGTTTTGTTTGGGTTTTTTTGTTTTGGGGGGTTGTTCGTTTTTTCTCGCAGCCTGCAATCTGCTAATGTGCAATAAATGACAAACTTCGTTCTTACAAATTGACGACGTTAGAATTCCACGCTGAGTGTTTCAGAAGCATATGTGCCAGTGTGTGAATGTGGATGCGATGGGGGGGGGGGGAGGGGGTAGGGGGGTGCGGGGGAGGTAAACGTTATGTGTGCGTGCATGCGCCTGTTTGTGGGTGTGAGCGCGTGCGCGCGCGTGCGTGAGTGTTAGAACGAAGTGACAAACCACTGCTTTTTTACACAAAGTCTCAACTCCTTATCACGCATTTTCACTGTTCACACGTATGCACGCACGCACACACGTGCACACGCACGCGCACATTACACACACACCTGCACACACTAAAGTAGAAGTACAGGTAAAACTGACATCTTCTTCCTAATGATCCAGGTGTTGTGACCTACAAACAGCACGCGCAAAATTCTTCCCCCGAAAAAAAAAAAAAAAAAAAAAAAAAACTCACCCCAAACTTGTCGACTTCTCCATTTCCCCCGAAGACAAGGGGTAAAAATGCGGACAGCTGACGGTAATTTCTTGGAGTGAAAGTGTGTATTGCAACCACCCAAGAACAACGTCTCAGCACCCCCTCCTCTCTGACCTTCCCCCCCCCTCTCCCCCATCCCCCACCCCCCACCCGTCACCCCTTTCCAGCTTTGAGAGCCCGATAGGTATTTGTGTGCTGGTCTGTGAGTTTTGACCTTACGGCTAAAAGCCGTAAGGTCCAAAATCACAGACCAGCATATACATATTAGAAAAATATATTTTGTAATTATTGTAGAAAATAGTTTGCACAGCCATAGTGACAAAATAGTGTTCCCCCGCAACAGCTGCTCCATTACAGCGATGAATATACGTTAAAACCGAACCGAGTCAACTGACAAGAGGCATATCGGATCCTCATGCGCACCCGCGGCCACAGGGAGCTCATGAGAATCTATTCCTCTTGCAGACGGAACGGGCTCTGGACGGTATGGTTGAGGCAGCTGAACGGTTCCAGCATCTATGACTGCATGTGGGCTCTCGCAGACACGAAGCCTTCCAGAGCTCTAGAGTTAATGTAGCGTAACCAAGCGGCTAATTGCGGCGTGCGTGTAGTAACGGTGTAACAAAGTTAGCGGGGAAGTGGTGGCAGATTCCGCCTACAAGACGTATCTTTGTTTTCTCTTGAAGAAGTGTCTGTTGCTTGTCTTCAGTTCTGCTCTCTGCGCGAGGCGTATATTTGTACTGACGAGCAAAACAAATGCGTGTTTCCGATGATTCCCAAAATGTCGCATTTCTTTTGCTCGTCAGTATACTAAAGTAAGGGCCATCATGAAAAACGGTTATGATTTAGAATATGCATAACTCTTTCAAATTGTGTGAGACTTTTGTCTTATAATGTTTGGACAAACTGGTGGCTATTCTGCTGTCTTTTCGAAAATAAAATTCAAGACAACATTCAGTTTTAGAATTTGAAAGTTGTACTTTTTCTTATTATTATTAAACTAAGACACTTTTCAGGTTGGGGCTTAACTTGTTGTGATTAGTGTAAATCCTCATAAGTTCCGTAGACTATGGAGACATTTTATGGTAGGGATCAGCCTAATATAATTAAATATATTTCAAGTCATTAGTCTATCATTAGCCACGGCCCAGGCATGCTACTTCCACTTCCGCCGCATTAGTCAGATCAGAAAATACCTCACTACCGAAGCTGCCACCAAACTTGCTGTCTCCCTCATCCTATCCCGCATCGACTAATGCAACTCTCTCCTTTCCAGCCTCCCTCACTCCACCACTTTCACTCTCCAGCGCGTCCAGAACAATGCTGCCCGCCTCGTCCTCAGAAAGAAAAAATCCGACCACATCACTCCCCTGTTCAAACTTCTTCACTGGCTTCCCATCCCACAACGCAACCACTACAAGATTCTGTCTCTCTGCTACAAATCCCTCAACAACTGCGCTCCTGCCTATCTCTCCAACTTACTTCACCCCTACACTCCTTCCCGCTCCCTCCGCTCCGCCTCCGACCCTCTCCGCCTCCACATCCCCGGCCCGCACCAAACTCAGCCCCCTCTCCTTCTCAGTATACGGTCCATCCACCTGGAACACTCTCCCACTATCTCTCCGTCAGAAACACTCTCTCTCCTCTTTCCAGTCCGCCCTCAAAACTCACCTCTTTCAACAGTTCTAGGACTATAACACCACACTCCCCACCCCAAGCTGACTGTCGTAATGTATTTCACTATTTGTGGTACGTGAGTCGTTGTCTAAAGCGTGCGCATGCGTGCGCGAGTTGTGAGTGCGCGCTTAGAGTTATAATTATTATAAGATAAGCGCATTATAAATACCGTTATTATTATTATTATTATCAAACTATTATAGACGAGAGACAGGCTCTAATGGTCCAATGTTCATTTACAGTGCGCTCATTAGGACTCAATATTTGTAAGATTGAAAGGCCTGCGCCCCTAATATCTGAATCCTTGGAAAATAAAGTTTCGTTCGTTCCATTTAAAACTCAAGATTTTGGCACAAGGAAGAACAAGACTAGCATGTAGCTCTTATGTTTAAGTTCTCAGACGAAGGAGTGACCGTGATGATGTTAGCCTGTGACTAAGGGCTAAGTGTCGACCACCCATTAACTTACGACCGCGCACGTGCAACTAGTACTCATACTACTTAGCGGCTGCATTCGTTGTGTAACGTTACAAACACGGGCGATGCGTACACTGAACGCAGTCATACCTCCGGCCCTCAGTTGTAAATGATTTTATCAAGAGGCATAGATCCTCATGGGCCCCCGCAATTGCGGGGCCACATAAGGATCTATGTCTCTTGCAGATGCATGATGTTCGCTGCACGGCGAAACACAGAAAGTTTCGGTTCTCACAGCCACCAGGTGCCTCTATCTCGTAACTTGAAGACCAAAACTTCAAAGACTGCAAGAGTACAGCTACTTATTCTACGTAGTACCTGTAGTTACTGTAGCGAGTCCGACCATACGCAACAGGAGCAGATCTGAATGCAGGGCTGTGCGGGCTCATAAGGATCTACGCCGCTTGCTGATTTCCATTTACGTCTGTGTTCCGCGGATGTAGGAGACAAATGGCGTTCAAGCTATGATGATAATGGCCGTGTCCGTTACTATTCAAAACCGCCTTCCACGACCTCTAACGGTAAAGGTGATCCCATTGCGGAACCTGAGAGAAAGTCTGTTGTAAGTTTTGAGCTTAGAAATATATTCATATGGATTTTTTCTTCACATATTCACACGGATTCGAAAATATAGTGAATCCCCATTCTACCCTTAATTTGTATATTTCTTCTTTTCCGTTTTCCACATCATTAACCCATTAGCCCTGACCCACTACAGCAGGAGATGGATCGACCGTGATAATTCAAGGGTAGTGCCATATTAGCTTGGCGCCGACAGGCGCCAAGCTAATCTGGCACTACTCTTGAATTATCACGGTCGATCCATCTCCTGCAACAGGTGAATAGTCGTTAGATGACGCCTCCCAAATTTGGGGAATACATGCGCCGGGCTGAATGAGTTAAACAAATGCGTGCCGCGCGCCGGTTATATAACGAGAACAGAAGTGATCTTGGTCATGCTAAAATCAGAAGTGGACAGTTGTTGTGGTCTTTTCTTTTCTTCTTTTTAAAGATCCCGTCTAGCGCATCAAGGTCTACTGCATCTAAACGATCTGACTGAGACCCGAAGCAACTATAAATGTGTGATTTTGGACCTTCCGGCTGAAGCCATAAGGTCCAAAATCGCAGACCAGCACACAAATTAACGTTGTATGCTGGTCAAATAGAACAGGCGTCTTCTTATTGAGTGCAGTTTTCATCTCTGAGGGAGCCTTGAGTCGAGACTGGATAGCATCATATTATATGTGTACTGATGTAGAATGTAGCAACTAAGTGTTGGACAGTTTTTATTCGGTCTGGCACCGTCACGATCCACTGACTGGCTTCAGAGCCTCGGTCGAACAGTCAAAGAACCGATAAACCGCTGTTAATTTAATCACTGAGTCCCTTTGGTAGTCCGAGTATCAGTCGCTGTGAATATGATTCCCAATTTACTGGCGAAGAATCCGTGCACCGCTGGGCTGTCAGTGTGATGTTGCACACCATCTAAAGACATGACCGACTCAGTACCGTCTGTCTGTACGGTGAACTAAGATAGTCGTGAATAAACATCGATAGCCGTGATTGGCCTAGTCAAAGATTCCCAGATCTGTATCAGCCCCGGCAAATTGCGGGGGTTGATGAAGATTTAGGGCTCTTGTGGGGTTGGGGGGTTTTTGTTTCGTTTTTGTGGGGGTTTTTTGGGGTTTTTTTTTTTTGGTGCTGTGAGTGTGACTGACCTTCCTCGTCACACCAAACGACAAGTTGGAGACAGAACCAGTCTCCGGGACTGGAAAGCTCAATAGGGGAGTTAATTCGCGCGCTCGTCTGACAGCGACCCGTCGCCTGAGGCCGGGATTAGAGGACAGTTAGTCAAAGAGACGGGTCCTAAATGAGGAGGGCCCGCGACGGCCATGCGCGGGCCAACGGCGGCCGACGTCGGCCCGATGGCCTTTTGCGTATTGGGTATATATATCTTCATTCCCCCTGCAGGATAAGGCGTTTCGTGAAACTGTATGCCTGCTACGGTGCTTTGGTATGTGTTTCTCGCCGGATTGAAAGGAGTCCCGGCTCGTGCGGATATTCTAACAGTTTTAAAAAAATGATATTTTCACGTATTCACCCATAGCAACCCAGAACAGGAAATGGATCGACCTTGATAGTTTAAAGGTAGTGGCTGTAGCCTGTTTTTATCAGTTGATAATGGTCTTGATGAGTCGATTTTATTTATTTTGATGCTCATGTAATAATGTTGGTTGCAATATTAATTTTTAGTGTGGCTGGTGGTGGTTATGGTGGCAGGAGCAGCAGCACTAGTAGTAGTAGTAGTAGTAGTAGTAGTAGTAGTAGTAGTATGCCGGTAATAATGGTTATTGTGTATAATCAGCCTCCAGTGGCGAGAAGAGGGCAGAAGCTAGCGGCCAGAGCATGATTGTCTAGACTACAATTAGCGATTGGCGCCGCTTACCGCGGGCGATTAGACGCCACGCGCTCTACGGGAAGCCGACAATGCCAAAACTTCAGATTCTGGAAATTATCGCCTCAAACAGTTCTGTAGTTTTTGACATGCGCATTTTGATCGAGAAATCTGCTTGCAGCTTTCTCGATCAAAATGTGCATGTCAAAAAATTTACTATTCAGTGCTAATGTAGCAGAAAGGTTGAACGGTTACTCACAGGTCGCGTGACCGCTGTGAGATGGCCTTAGTCGCCTGCTCGACGTTAAACCCCAAAAACTAAGTTCACGTGAGCTATCGCGGCCTATAGGTCTCCATCGCGTGTTGCTTGGACGATAAAGTGTTAAAGGGTGATTGACTGGCACCCTTTCGTGGCCATGTTTTTTTCTGTCGAGTGCAGGATATGTGATGAAAGCGATTTATTGATTGAAAAGTGCGCTAGTCTCTCAGCCCGGGACGCACGACACCGTTTTGTTTTATTCGTCAGCCTGTCGGTTCAATTACTTGTTTCAAAACCAGCTGATTCTATTTTTTTTTTTTTGGGTTTTTTTTTTTTGTTGTTGTTTAGCTTTTCTTTTCTCCCCGTTCTGTAGACACCACACTCTTTCCCAGTATCCCCATTGACCCCCTAAACCATAAGGACAAATTCCCAAGTTTAGAAACTGCTTCGGAAAAGCAAATTAAGGAGATCGGTCTACTTTGGTAGTTCAAGGCTGGTGCCAGAATAGCTTGGCGCCTGTAGGCACCAACTGGCACCAGCCTTGAACTATCAGGGTCATTTGCCTCCTGTTGTATTGTGTCGGGAATGATTGGGTTAAAACTGAACAGTTCATTGCTCTTTATGAGTCCTTACGTCAGCTTCCTCCAACTGATAGTGTAGATTCGCCTGGGCCCTTGGGACCGTATAGGAATGGGACCGGGTGGGAATCAGTATCAAGTTCTGGTAGAGGCGAGGCACAGAGAGATCGACCTTGTTAAAACACACATCTCCCGTCCGTCCTCAGACGGTGGTCCCCAATTACCGCCCAGTGAGCCGAAGCTCCACGGCTTGACCTCGACTTGGGGACGTTTCGACGGTTCTCTGGGTATATTTGAATAGATATACACTTCTGTCTGGTCGAGAGTGTTCTCGTGATTTAACCTACACAGCCTCGGCGCACTGAAAGATTTGGATCGACCATGATAGTTTAAGGGCGGTGCCAGAATAGATATACTTCTGCCGGTTCTGTTTGATCGAGGATGTTCTCGGTGATTTAACCTATACAACCCCGACACGCTTCAGCAAGATATGCTTCGACCTTGATAGTTCAAGGGTGGTGTCAGAATAGCTTGGCGCCACCCTTGAACTGTCATGGTCGATCTGTCTCCTGAACTGTAATACAGTATTTATAGGACAACATAGAAAAGGCTTAGGGTGTTGAATCTGTTACTGTCTAGCCCCCCCCCCCCCCACACACACACACCTCCCTACCACTACCACCACCACCACCACCACCCACCACCACCCACCACCCCACCCCCTCCCCCCCCCCCACCTCCTCCGCCACCCTGAAATCTTATTTTCACTGAAACCAACACACGTAGACCTGCTTCTTGTCTTAATTTCCGCGAGAAAATTGAAAGTGCTGAGCAGTCGATGCTGCAATATCCAGCAGAGATGGTGTAAAAATGAAAAGTTCACGGCGCTCCACACTAGACCAGACAAAACCCATGTAAAATTAAATGTCTGGCGCGTTATGTGTTAGGCCAGACGGAACCGACTCCTAAAATCTCGAATTGATCAAATCTAATGAAATCTAGAAGTCTACCACATTTCTGTTAGTCTTTCAGCTGGAGAAAATGTGTGGTCGGGCATTGGGGGATGGGAAGGGGAGGAGTGTGGAGGGGGGGGGGGCAGTGCCTTGGTGGTTGTTTAGTATTGGAGGGGGGTAGGAGTGGAGGGGGGGGGTCGTTTACCAGAATGTTCGTGACCGCGTACTGACAGCAGTAACTCACACCGTCTTATATGTTTCGCATGGTGGGTTGGTTTAACGTCCATTGTACTGGAGTGATACTGCATGGTTCATACGGGCGTGTTATGGAAAGGGACAGCTACTGCCTTTAGAGTACGGCCTGAACACTGTTCCATTTAGGCGCACTGCAGCTTTGCCAATTTGAACTTACCAGGACCTTCGCAATTAACTTCGGGATGCCTTAGTATGGACAGTGCACTGGGCGTTGGTGATTGGTCGGCCAGGATAATTCAAGGGTAGTGCCAGATTAGCTTGGCGCCTTATCAGGCGCCAAGCTAATCTGGCACTAGCCTTGATTCATCATGACTCATCCGTTTCGCATGGTGTCTTGAAAATCAACTTTTGTGAATGAAGTTTCCTCTGAACTTTACAGAGATGACGAAGACGATGAAGTTCAGTCATGTCAAATCTGCACCGCTTTGACGCAGAGATAAATTGAATGATAACCGACATCATACTGAGTGAATCTGACAACAGCATCAGTCTTTGCAATTATAAAGTTGAGCTAACCCCTTGTCAGCTGCCCACAAAGAAGTAGGTTAAGTCGTTTATCAGCTACCCGTTGCTAGAGACGCTTCATTGGCGCCCTCTCGTGATGGCGACCTCACTCATGTCCCAAATCAGGCCGCCGCTTAAACTCTACAACTTCCGTCTCAGGGACAGGTGATATAAATATAACCGCTCATTGTGAGCAAGAGGCATAGATTCTCATGAGCCCCTGCGGCTCCTGGGGCATATGAAGCCGCAGGGGCTTATGAGGATTTATGCCACTTGCAGATGAAAGGACTGACTAGTCCGGGACTGTCGCGTTCGTCTCCGGAGTCGGTCTGTGTATGACTTCTCTCCCTTGCATCGCTCTTCTGTGTCGTTGCTAGGTCCTGCTGGTCGGTACTCTCTCTCTCTCTCTCTCTCTCTCTCTCTCTCTCTCTCTCTCTCTCTCTCTGAAAAATGGCAGTTGCCTCTGGCATTGTTAATATCTTGATTCTCTCTCTCTCTCTCTCTCTCTCTCTCTCTCTCTCTCTCTCTCTCTCTCTCTCTCTCTCTCTCTCTTGATCTTTGTGTAGCACCGCCGTGAGATGGCCTTAGTTGCCTGCTCGGCGTTAAACCCAAACTACTAACTAACTTTGTGTAGCAGAAAGCAACTGTTACATCAAGAATGGACAAGAATTAATCAATAACAATTTTCGCAGGCAGTAGATTGTAACGCATTCATAATTATTGTCATCACTTGTGATTTTGTAGCATTTCGTTTTTGTCATTCGTCGAGGTGTTTGTTTTTTTTTTGGGAGGCTGAGTGTTTGTCGGTGCACATCACTGTAAGCTGGGGCTGGGCAATCGAAGACCGATGAAGACCGATTCAGTTCGCAAAAGATAATCGGGCAGACGTTGTCCAGTCAGGTGAAAGTCTCCGCCAACCCTTTCCCGTCTCCAAGAGGCATAGATTCTTATGAGACTCTGCGTTGCAGGGGCTCATGAGAATATGTTGCCTCTTGTTCGGGTAGCTCGGAGGATCAGTCATGAACGTTGTGCGGACTATATACGACCGACGCCGGCCCGAGGAACTTGGTGATTAGGACAGTGTAGGGCTGCTGTCCCTTCATCCCC
This sequence comes from Semisulcospira habei, assembly GCA_036245525.1. Lineage (NCBI taxonomy): Eukaryota > Metazoa > Mollusca > Gastropoda > Semisulcospiridae > Semisulcospira > Semisulcospira habei. Next base: position 51,717,832 of record BTPG01000004.1, on the reverse strand, counting down.
GCCGCCGATTTCGGCTAATTAGGACCCAAGTCGGCCCAAGGACCGTTTGCTAAGTGAGTTAATTTTAACTCGTGACATCTTGAGGATGAACTTGTCAATTTGTTTACGTATCATTTGTGGCCTGCGTCACGGTTTTGGAAACAGTCGACAACGATAATAGTTCAAGGGTGGTGTCAGAATAGCTCGGCGCCTTCAGGCGCCGAGCTATTCTGACACCACCCTTGAACTATCATGGTCGATCCACATCCTGCCGTAGCATGTCAGTTAAGTTCAATTCAGTTCAGTTCAGTAAACTTTATTCATCCCTCTAGGGACAATTACAAGGCTTTAATGGTCAATGTACATTGTACATCTGCTGGCCTCAATGCCCCGCGAAAGCACCTCTCAGTGCCCCAGCCCGGGGAATTTTTGCTGACTGGGTTACCTCACATCTACTGTCTTTTCCGTCCCGCGACTGTCAGCATCTCTCCCGTCTGTCCCCCATCCCGCACTGTTGCTGCTGTCGCTGATACGGCCCCCGCCGCTATTCTATCCACACCAGCGGCCCGCCCGCAGCCGGTCTCCGTCGATTCATGGCCAGCGTTGTGTCGGCATCGCTTCTACACCGATCAACAGGCGGCAGGGGGGGAGCATTTGAGAAAGAGAGAGAGTAGGGGAATAGACTGGTAAGAGAGAGAAACGCTCAGAGAGAGAGAGAGAGAGAGAGAGAGAGAGGGGATATGCTGGTAAGAGAGTGAAAGGCCGACCAGAGATTAGAAAGAAAATGTGAGAGAAAGGCCGCTAGGAACTTAGTAGTCACGGTAAAAAGATAGATAACAGAGAGGCCAGCAGAGCCTACTGAGAAAAAGCCGCGAGAGAGGGAGAGGCTGTGAACAGAGCGGTCCAGCTAGGTGTAAGATATAGACAGAGGCTAAAAAATTTTCTCATTTAATGAGAAATAAAAAGAGAAAGAGAGGCCAAAAACCTCGCGGTCCCGGTAGAGAGATCGCTACACGCCAGATCGGAGCTGGCGGTGCAGTTCAGGCAATTCTTCGGCTTCTCTGCACGGTTTTGCTAAGCTTTGACTGTCTCAGTTGCTTCCCAGTTTTTCCCCATCTGAGCCTCGGTGTACAGATCTCATCTGGCGCAGCGCTGTACCTTTGTAAACGCTATCTCAGGAGCAGAGATGTAAGTGCATGAGGCGGGCCCACAGACGCAAGAGGCATGGATTCTCATGAGCCCCTGCGAACGCAGGGGCTCATGAGAATCCATACCTCTTGCAGCTTTTAGCGGTCTCCATTGGGAGCCCTCTCTACAGTTTCCACACCACCTGGCCACACTTAGTCTCTCGTGTGCCATCCTCTCTTGCTCAACACGCAAGCTTACACGCTCTCGGCCTTGTAGTTGCTACCCCGGCCCACATGTTTCAGTGATGCTTAGTCAGTCTCTCAAGTAGTTGCTACTGCACCCTTGCCCCAACACTGACTTTCTCAAGTAGTTTGCTACAGGCACCCTTGCCCGGCTGAGTCTCGGCACGAACGTTTGATGTCCACTTGACGACGAGGGGCACTTGATTTTCGATGGGCACCGCCTTACGTGGTCGCAGTGTGCTTGTGTTTGCACGTGCCGTATGGAGTCCTACCCGAATGCCTACAGCTGGCCACGCGACTGTTCAGTTCAGAAGTGCGCGACCATGACAAGGAGGTGCCAAGAGATGCTGACAATTTCGTGGACTCTAAAAGTGCAGACATAGGCTGCCATGGTCACACTGCTGCCTCTCTGATGCGGAACAATTTGTGTGGATTCAACAAGTGCTGGATTTTTTTTTTTAAAGAGGCGTGAACTCAGCAAGCGTTGAAAATAAATAAATTCAATGTCTTTAGCGACGTTCTGACGCGGACACCAGTTATGTGGACTCAAACAGTGCCGTACAGATCTCAGCTTTAGTGACACTGCCTTTCATTTTGTGCTGTATGCTTGTTTTGTTTTTCTGCTGAACTTCCATTTTCAACTGTTCTTTAAACTTTAAAGAGAAAAAAAAAACTGAACTAACCACAAACTTGTGAATTCTGTGCTTTCTTATTGCATTTCGTCTTTTTTTCAAACTATTCTGTGCTTGTCTCCGTGGAGTATTGGTGTGGGTATTTTTCGTACATCAACAACACCAGCAACTGATTTGTGTCGGTCACAGTGGATACTACACCTTCGCCTGGCATCATGGTGTCCAGTTTTCGATAGCATGCTAAGTGTGGATTACTTTTCGTCATCCAGCGGTGTATGGATAACTTGTCACAATGCATCGGTAAGTCATTAAGTAGCTGGAGGAGGAATGATGGTGGTGGGGGGGGGAGGGGCATGGATCACGATTCAGTGTCTGCTGGTCTGTGATTTTGGACCTTAAAATCAGATAACAGCACACTAATTAACTCATTACGTTCTGCGGGCGATTTTTTTTTTTTTTTTTTTTTTGAGGTATCCTTTGAGGTCCACATCACAGTTCTGGAGACAGATCGACCGTGATAGTTCAAGGATGGTGTCGAATGGCTTGGCGCCTACAGGTGCCAAGCCATTCCGACACCACCCTTGAACTATCACGGTCGATCCACATCCTGTCGTAGCTTGTCAAGGCTTCCTGCCGGGTTTAGACGCAGTGTGATGGCCTATGATTTTGACCTAAAGGCGGCTGTTCAACTGTGAGGTCCAACATCATACACAATCACACAAATGTAGACAGAGTTTGCACCGTCCGGAGGTGACCGTCCGATGCATGGACCGTCGCCGGAAGTATGTGTCCTTAGGTCATTTTAAAGCGTAATTCAGCGGTTGGAAAGGTTTTAAGGCTACTGTCGCTTTATCCATGGTATGGGGACATAGGCCAAGGTAAGTCGTCTCAGGATCTAGACCGGTAGACTCGTCCGAATGAGGTCGTGGGTTCAAATCCGGATGGGGACAGTTTTGTTGAGGCCGGTCCTTCAGTATCGATTCCCAGTCTGTGAAATCACTTTCGTGGTGGCAAACGAAAAACCTCAGTCAGTGCATTATTGATAGTGCTGCTAGAGCATCATGAGCTGCGTTTCCTAAACTTAAAATAGGTAATGTGTTGGATAGACCTTAATGCCTCTAGAGTCGCCGGGAAGGCCAGGATAGTGACGTGTCTACACACCTGATGGGGTCCCGGCCACCGTCCACACTGGTCGTCTCGCTCGATTCGCTACTGATGTTAACGGTAGCGAATCGAGTGAGACGACCAGAGTGGTCCAAACCAAGTACGATACTATAGAATTCTTGTGACTTGGAAACAAAACCTCTTTAGCCTCGGACGGATGAGCACGGCGCCATGCTCTTCTGTTACAACTTGCAGCCGTTCCGTGCCGAGTGCTCGACTCATTTCTCACGACTTCAGTTACCTCTAAGCGAAAGGCCCGTAGAGCGACGTCAGTCTTATTGGCTTGTGCACGGCTCGAAACCATGTACGGGCCAACTCTGTAAGGTTACGCACGTCGGCCTGAGGGCTTTTCATTAGCTGAATACGGCCAACACAATGCTGTGACGTCGGCTGTAGCATCTTCTTCTTTCTGGGTTTCAAGTATAAACGTTCTGTTTTAGCACTGAAATCGGAAGGAATCATAAAGTATGTGTACATCACTTTCACACAAATATTCAGATAGCTAGTAATACATATAAAAAGTACTCTGGCATGACCTGGATTCCCATTATCTTCTGTAATCCCCCCCCCCCCCCCCCCCCCCGCCGCCCCTTAAGACGTTGAGGACCTCACGTGAAAGGTCTCGCGCCTTGTTGTGACAAGGCTGTTACCGTGCATTGCTTGTGACAGCATCTCTCATTAGCTCCGTGTCGGCCAGGTGAGATGGATGCTCCCTGAACAGACCCTCAGCCAGCTCCTTCCATCTGCAAGAGGCAGAGGTCCTCTTCAGCACCTGACGAAAACAACTCTGTAGTTACTCTTTCCTCTGCAAGACTAGGCAGTATCATACATCTTGCAGAAGAAAAAGTAGCTACAGTATGTCTTCCTTGTACAAATATCCCGTTTAAACCGCAAAGCCACATTTTCCAAATTTTCGGAGGTGTCACTTCAGTTCAGTCAAGATGGGATCTGCGCGCTACGAAAAGCCCATACGCGCTCCACCCCACCCGTCAGTAGTCTTCCCAGAGTTCCTTTCGAGTTTGTGCCCAGTATATTCGGAGGCGTCACCGAACATATAACAATGGCAGAAGATGGATCCACCATGATATTTCAAGGGTAGTGCCAGATTAGCTTGGCGCCTGAAGGCGCCAAGCTAATCTGGCACTACCCTTGAATTATGGTCGATCCATCTCCTGCTGTAGTTGCTTCGGGGTTAAGTGGGTTAAATTTCAAATCGGCCATGTTCACTTACTTATCTGTATCTACGTAGTTCCTTAGTTTATGATGCTTTTGAAATCGCGAGGATGTCGTCTCCCATCAAAAGAGTACAACCGCACAGGTCAGAATGATAAACTGCCCCACAGTGAGCGAGAGGACCAGCAGGCCCATGTTCACTTGCGAGTTCTGGTGGGATCTAACCCACCGCTCACCGATGGAATGACCTCGATGAAACGCTCCACTGCGAACTCTCTCTGCTAATACTTCGTCCTCTGAAAATAAAACGCAGGTGCAAGCGTGTCTAAAACTCATTGTCAAAAGGTATAGCTCCGCATGAGCCCCTGCAACGGCATGAGGATCTATGTCTTTTGCAGATGGATCGATGTTCTGTGTAGAATGCAGGTGAGATGCCTGTCCGGGATACGGGCGTTTGCTGATAACCCAGTTCAAACACACCTAATTAACCTCCCTGGGATGGGGGTTTCATGAAGTCAGGGCGAAGCCCACCTCTTGACAATCCACTCCTTTGTACACAGTTCGCCGAGTCACGAGCTCACTGCATTGTCAGTACAAAGTAGACCTGATTCAATTCCGACCTTGGCGCCCAAACATATCTATTTGTGATGAAAGCAGTGTTTGTTGGCACATCCACCTGGTGTTGCTTTTTAAGTGAGGCTCCTTTGTAACACTGACAAACGTTGCAGACGAACGGTCACGCTCCTAAAACAAAAAACCGCAGCATAATACCTTTTGGTCAGTTAGTTTGGCCACCCTAACATTTCCCTAGTTGTCTACTCGGCGCTAGACCTTCATAACTAACAGTTTGCTTGGTGTCGTCAAAATTGTTAACCGTTTGGCTGTCGGTAGCGGTTTTTGTCGCGATGATTCCTGCAGGAATCATCTTGACAAAAAGCGCTACCGACAGCAAAAATGGGTTAAAATGACAGATGGCGCTACGAAAAGCGCATCCACTTCATGCTGGCAGCTTGCTCAGGGCGAAAAAAAAAAAAAAAAAAATGACGGGAAACGGTGTGAAAAGTCTGTGCGTCAGATTGGTTTGTGATTGAGGACTTTACGGCGGAACCACCGCAAGGTGAGACTCACAAACCAGCACACAAGTAAACACTACCCTTGAGCATCGCATTCGATGGCTGGCACACTCACACAATCTGTGTTTGCCTAGCGCTTTGTGCAGACATGAACTGCTTTGTTTCTGGTGATCTGAATTCGACCTACGTGTAGTCTGACAAGACAAGATACACATAACATACTATCACCAATGTCATCATGATTCGTTTTACTAGACCTTATTGACTTGGGAACAACGATTCTTACCAAAAGAGACATAGATTCTCATGAGCCCGCCGCGGCGGTAGCCGCGGGATGGGGCTGGGGTGGTGAGAATCTGTGTCTCCTTCTGACGGATTAGTCTGAAGAATTGCAAACGAAACCGAGACGTCCGTCTGTGTAAACGGACACCTTATGGGACAACCCATCATATAAAAATAACACCAACAGGTCCCGATTTATTATCTCCCCTGAAATGCTCTCCAGCCTCGCGGGGCGCATAGGGTGTCCTGGCGCACTGGGCCAATCACATGAAAGGTTAGAAGAGATTGACTTTGACAATACACGATACGCGATTCGCGTTTTGTTATAAGTTGATTATCGGCGTCCGAACCCGTCTACATTTCGGATTTTGATACCCATCTGGATCTTCCACTGAAATACCCTATGTTCGTTTTCAATTTGTATGCTGGGCGCAAAGGTTGAACCGGGAAAAACAGTTTATGATTTATGCGTTGATAGCGGAATGGTTGTGAAAGATCTGTTATGATTTGTTTGACTGACTGTATTTGGGTGCTTTACAATATATTTAACTGTTTCAGCCCTTTCAGTATACCATGAGACGAATTTGACCGTGAAAGTTCAAGGGTGGTGCCAGAATAGCTTGGCGCCTAGAGGCGCCAAGCTGTTCTGGCACTACCCTTGAGCTGTCATAGTTAATCTATCTCCTTACTGTAAAATTACCTTGAGTCGCCACGCTGTTCTGGCGCCACACTTGAACTTTCATGGTCAATCTATCTCAACTGTAAAATAAACATGAGGCGCCAAGCTGTTCTGAACTATCGTGCTCAAGCTGTCTCCTAAACTGTAAAATAACCTTCATAGGACAACTCACAAATCTTCAAACGATTTTGACGTCAGGATCTAATGGGTAAAGTATGACGTGTTACGTGACGTGTTGTGATAGTCCTGTTCCATTAGGACTTGCAACTTAACGACTTTATTTGTGAAACTATTCCAATTCAAAATTCTATTTATACCACAGGACAACATATAGGGCTTCAAACACTGTCAACATCGAACGAAATACAAAACACAAAAAGTATTGATTGCGTGTGTATATAATTATATATATATCTCAAAGGTTATATATATATATATATATATATATATATATATATATATATATATATATATATATATATATATATATATATATATATATATATATATATATATATATATATATATACCTTTGAGATCATGTTAAGTCTGTAAAAAATTAATTTCTTATGCTTTGTGTAACTCCCCTCAACATATTCAATTCAGGACTACCGTCACCTGAAGGAAATTAAACGGATAAATTGTCTGTGTCTGTGCGGAATGGTTGCTGCTGAATTCAAAACAGAATGCTTGTTTTCATCAGCAGCATAACGCCATACAAACTTCAGCAGGCTGTTCCAAAGTACTCTACGCTACTCCAGGCTTCCATTGTGAGAATATTTTCGGTTCGATAGGTCTGCTTCTCCGTACTACACTTTCCCCCGCTTACACGCATGGAGACGGAATTGATTGCCTTTCTGTCAGTGCGTCGGCGGTTGGCTGTCAGAAGCATACCGGCCTTTCAGTTTAACCCTTATCAATCGGAATACACCAGTGTGTGAAGTACGTGTGACTAAAATAGTTCAAGGATAGTGCCAGAATAGCTTGGCGCCTATATCCTTATCTGTAAGTACTATAATGTAGCTTGCATTGGCAGTGTACAGATTTGAAGCTTTTAGCCTCAGTATGATATGGGTTAAGGCACAGCTCGAATCCCGGTAATTTTCCTGCGTGTGAGGAGCAAAAGATTTCTGCAAGAGGCATAGATTCTCATGATGCGGGGGGCTCATGAGAATCTATGCTTCTTGCGGACGGATGCAGGGTAGATATTTCTTTCTTGATTTCAACATTACCTTCGCTTACTCTCTCGCGCCGGCTTCCTGCTCCACCCCGCCACCGCCACCCACCCTCACCTCTCCCAGCCGCTACAACCACTGCCACTGTGACAACTTGAACGCCGTCAGTTTTGGCGACAACAGCTAGGCTGTTCACTCTGCACGGCGCTATGTGTACGTACTTGGCTGTTCAAGTTTCATGGCGTGTGTGTATGCAGCGGCGATCGTAGAGATAGAAGAGCTTGAGTAGAGGAGAGCGGCATCGTTTGCCGCCGGACCTCGAAATGCGGCAGAAGTGGTCAGCTTCGCTACTAGAAAGCTCAGAGACTTAGGAATGAAACGTTCTTCTTTTTTTTTTTAAATTGTCCCACGAGAGGAAATTTGAGCTGCTTTCCTAGGGGAAGACTCGCTGCCGCACTGCAGTGCCACCCAACCTAGTTATTGTCCACACCCGCGTTTGCTAATGAAACAAAATTATCTAGCTTAACCTATGACATCCTGACGGTGATTTTTTTTTTATTATTACTTGCTTATTGCCCTATGATGGCTACATTACAGACTAGGAGATCGATCAACCGTTTTAGTTTAAGGTTGGTGCCAGAATAGCTATTCTGGCATCACCTTTGAACAACTGTAATTAAATTTATTTCAAGCTATGGGTGTATCAGGATTTTTTTTTTTTAAGTGTCAATTGAAACAATATAGAGAAAGAAGTAAGTAACTATACGTGTTAACACATTGAGACGTGCTTTATCCAGATGCGCCGGCTTTATGCTGCGGACCCTGATGCTGCAGGGCTGAAATGAGTTAATCTGCACAATTTTTAATATATTCCACCCAAGGGAGACTACTCATGGAGTGCCCTCAGGAGGAGTTATGCCTCTTGCTGCTTCATGTACTCCATATTGATGGGGTTACCCAACAGCCACTGTGAGACTATGGCCTTTTCACCAAAAATTTTACTAGCCACTGATACGGAATGTGTTTAGAGGATTTTTTTTGGGTAGCTTCATGCTGGATAGCACTAATTGTCTCGAAGGGACACAACCAGTATGGCTGGATAGAAATATTTCAAAGATTTCAACATAATCTGGCGTAGTTGACCTCCCCAGTCAAACAAGGGGCGCTGGCGTATTGTCGCATGCGATTCAGCCATCAGCTGTCTGCGGGTCTCTTGTCAACGAAATTCTTTTAAAATTTAAACCAGGTTGACAAGAAACACTCCCGATAGCTCAGTATCGCTGTGGGCCGATTTTTTATTTTTAAAAAAATTGCTCGTTGGGCTCCTGAAGATCGATGGATCCAGCTGAATGCTTGCATTGACAGAGCGCGGAAAGACAAAGTTTACACACATCGATTGCACGTGCATGGGAGCAGGGCCGAGCTCTAGGTGTTTGCGCGTGCAGGGCCTCAGTTTGAGGGACCATTTGGAGCCGACCATGTCAGCAAGAGACATAGATTCACATGAGCCCCTGCATTCGCAGGGGCCCATGCGACTCTATGTCTCTTGCAGATGTATGGAACCGTGAGTGCGAGAAAGGTGCAAGGCACCCACAGTTCTTCAAGTCTGCACTTTCTCAAAACACGAGGCATAGATGTTTATGAGCAGCAGGAACCGAGATAGATTTCATAGTAGTACATGTGACTAGTAGCAGTCCTTCACGCTGTAAGTTAGTTGCTTGAAGTATTGATTCTCACGAGCCCCCGAGCCGACGATGGTCAATTCAGTGATTGCTGGTTGTTTCTGAGCCGTTTTGCGAGAGACAAAAATTCACCATGAACCCTGGCAGCTCACGCGAATTTATACCCGTTTCCTTTGTCACGTCACGGCTCGTGACTGAAGACCTGTCGTGAATCCGCCCCCAATTCTTCATACATATGCCTACTTTCTTCTCTGATGGAGGAATGCTATTGGAGTTAAACCTGTGGGAGCGGTCGGGAGCGATTGTCTTGGGATGTTTGTCAGATGCCTTAAGCGTGTTGTCCACCTGGGTACGTGAGCACTCTCGCCGCAGTTTGGCACACAGATATGGCGCGTGCTGAGAGGACACTGCAGTGTTGAGGAGCGTGACCAACAATTCTCTCATTGTTAATCCTTTAACACAACACGTTCAAGGTACCCCACATCAATAGCTGCGCAAGTGTCGTATAGCGTTGCCGGCGGCAACGCTATACGACACTCGCGCAGCTATTGACGCAGGGCGCCTTTAGATTATTTTACTGCCCGCAGACTGAAACGGAACACGATCCAACTCCTCGTGAGCTCCCCCGTAGTTGCAAGGGTAGTGCTAGATTAGCCTGCTGAGCCCCATCACTGCTGTTGATCTCATATTGTGTTTCTAAAGTCTTTATTACATCGATACAAAGAGCTCTAGCAAGAGGCATAGATCCTCATGAGCCCCCGCAACTGCGGGGGCTCATGAGGATCTGTGTCCCTTGCAGCTGGATCGAGTTCAGCGGGTTTTTTTTTTTTCTCTCGGTTAACTCATTCGAGACGTGCCGAACCGTCGGCGGAACCGTCTCGAATGACTTAAAGATGTGTCGGGTACCTGAAATGAGTTAACATTGCTAGAATCTGCACGAAAAGAAAAGCTTAAGCAAAAAAAAAAAAAAAAAAAAAAAAAAAGACGAGTTACAGAGACGAAGGCAGCTAGAAGAGATGGGAGCTAACCTCTCGTCCCTGCGTGTCCCCTCTCTCCGCCCCGAAATCTGTCGCGGATTATCAGATTGTCCAGTGTCACCGCAGCCTATTACTGCTCCCGTTCCGCGCTCAAGCAAAGCAAACACATCTAAGACCATGCCGGCCTCCCCCCCCCCCCCCCCCCTTCCTCTCCGTACCCCCGGGCTTAGCCCCACGGGACGGGAGGAGGGCACGGGGCTCTTACACAAGCCAGAATCTTTCATTCCAGAGAAGTCGCGGTTAGGTGTTCCAGATGAGGGAGGCAGCGATTCTCGTGAGCAGCTCAGGGCGGTGGCAAAAGATAGAAATTTTCTTTCCCGTGGAAGTCGCAGCCTGGTGGTGCCCGATCTGCAAAGAGCAGCGATTCTCTTGAGCCTTTGCATTCGCGCGGGGATTATTCATTTGGGAGTCGATGCTGTTTGAAGTCTTAGATCGTCTGCTTCCTGCGCAAAAGTTATTGTCACAAATAAACCTTTGCAATTTCGACTTCTATCATATTATATCTATCATACGTTCTGTCCTATTTTCTATCATGTAATAGATAATATCACAGAACATATTATATCGTGTTATAGATGGCAACAACTGTTATCCTCTGAAGATCATGTGTGAATTGGTGCAACCGAGACATAGCAAGAGGCATGGATTCTCATGAGCCCCTGCGACAGCAGGGGCTCATGAGAATCTATGCCTCTTGCAGACGGAAGACGGTTTGTTAAGGGACTGGATCCTATTCTCGCGGGGCTCATGGGGATCTGTGCGTCTTTGCAAAGGACAGTCACGGTGTTTGAGAGACGGGAGTCCCGGCCTAGAAGATCGATAGAGAAGCTGAGAGCGGGACTGACTTTAAACGAGAGGCGAACGGAGAGAATTTATCGATGTGGGATACCGTCCCAGGAAGTACTAAGCTGTTTAGCCTGCGTCGGCCCGATGGCCTTGTGTGTACTGGGGTAAGCTTTTCCCATGTCACCGCCCGAGTCCCCTCAAACTGTCCTCCCCATTACGCGTGGTAGATGGATGGACTAAGGGATACGATAAGCTCTCCCCATGTCACCACCTGAGTCCCCCCCACCCCACCCCTCAGACTTATTAGGATGCTATTAGGCGTGGTAGATGGATGGACGAAGGGATACGGTAAGCTTTCTCGTGTCACCGCTCGAGTGTCCTCAAACTACCCCCCCCCCCCTCCCCGCATTATGCATGGTAGATGGATGGACTAAAGGATATACGGTAAGCTTTCCCCATGTCTCCCCCTGAGTCCCGCTCAGACTATCATCCCATTAGACGTGGTAGATGGATGGACTAAAGGACACAGTAAGTCTTCCCGTGTCTTCATCCCAGGTCCTTATGATGTCCCTCCCCTCCCCTCCCCTCCCCTCTCCCCGTCCTCCCGCAATTACGTGCGCGAGACGTGCCGCATCCGGGTGCCATCCCAATGCGCAAAAGGTCAACGGGCAGAGGTCGGCCCGACGGCCTTTTGCGCACTGGGGTACTCCTTGTACGGCAGGGGCTGTTCGAGGTAGCTATAGCAAGATTTCAGAAACACAGTCTGGGACCACTGGGAGTGAAGGGGTTGAGAAGTTTCTGCTGGAACCAGTTGGCAAGAATATCAATATGTGCCTGATGCGTGTAGTATACTTCGTACTTCGGTCGTCCTGCCTTTTCAAAGCGTATATTGAAACTCTTCCCGAAAACAGACAAGTCACCTCCTTCAGCCTCTTCTCGCCCAGCTGCTCAGTATATTGACGGGGATGTTCTGCTTTCAACGTAGACCTTCCTATTTCCACGAGCAAAATATAAAATAAAATAAAAACACCAGACGACCACCTTGGTCAGGTCAGCACAAACGTAGATACATTTCGCAAGAATCGTAGATCCTCATGAGTCCCTGCAAAGCAGGGACTCATGAGGATCTACGCTTCTTGCAGATGTGGTGTGTTGGTTGATGGCCCCTAAGGATGTGGCAATTGTGGAAAAGTGTAGTGGCGTGCGAGAGATTGCTTGCCCGTCAAGCGCTTGGAAAGGCGGGGGTAGTCTTAAGTCAATGTCTTTTAGATGCAAGAGACGTAGATTCTCATGAGCCTCCCTGCATGTGCTGGGGGCTCATGAGAATCTATGTCACATGTTGGTAAGGTTTGGACCTTACTCCCCAGTTTGGCCCCTCGGACAGAGGCCGGAAATGATTGGGTTGTCTTTGATTGACGGAGACTTCCAGCTTGGTCTATACAACTCCATCTGTCCTCAGTGCTTATCTAGAATACTTCTTCCCAGCGGTTGTGGAGTCATTGAAATGGATGGATAGACGGATGGATGGATTATTCTTCGTTCGTTCGTTCGTTCGTTCTTTCGTTCGTTCGTTCGTTCGTTCATCTTTATATTTGGGCGCACACGGTGTGCAAACCGGAGATAATGCTATCAGATTGACTATGAATCTATTCTGCGATAAATTAGACACATCCTCTACATTAAAAACCCTTTTACGCTAATCTATATTCTCTTCCTCTTTTCATCTTGTTTATTTTCTTTCTGCTTCTTCTTCTTCGCTATCACTATTAGTCTCAAAAGAAATGTAGTCTCTCCATTTCTATGCTCACAATATCAGGGATGTCTCCAGATGTCTCATATTTGGACACGGGGCTTTATGACGCCTATCCAAATGCGACGTGTCTTGATTAAATTCAGTCCTTACTTACTTACGCCTGTCACCCCTACCCGGGTATAGGCCGTCGACGAGAGACCTCCAGCAACTCCTGTCCTGTGCTTCTCCTTCGATTCTACTCCAGGTGAGTAACTCTTCAAAATACTCGGCCCATCTGTCGAGTTGGTCTGCTCTGTCTGCAATAGGCTTGCCTTCTTTGTCTTTTACTGGTCTTTCTGTATGGCCATACTTACCCGACAATCTTCTGGTAATGTCGTAGAGCTGTTTCATGTTGCCGCTGCCTGCTGCCTTTTCTGCCTCTGCTGCCAGGCTGTCTGTGTAGGCCCTCTTGTCTGCCCTGATACTCCTCTTCACCTCGCGGTTGGCTTCCGAGTATTCCCCCTGTGCCCTTACTTTGGCTGCTCTCGTGCGACTGTTGTTGACCGCTGCTTTTTTCTGCTTCCTCGCTTCTATCTTCTTCAAGGTCTGTGCCGACAGCCAGTCCTTGTGGTGGTGTTTCCTGAACCCTACAGTGTCTTTGCAGGTTGAGTTCAGCGCCTCTCTAACTGCCTTCCACTGCTGCTCTGTGGTGACCGCCTCCTCTTCATTTACTAGCTCCTGTAGCGCTTGAAACCGGTTAAATTCAGTCCTGACACAACATAAATGCAACGGGAGACCAAGCGACATTGATTTATATAGTAGTTCAAGGGCAGTGCCAGAATAGCTTGGCGCCTGTAGGCGCCAAGCTATTCTGGCACTACCCTTGAACTTTAGGCTCCAGGCTATTTTGTATCGAACTGTAATGGTCGATCTGGATCCTGAATCGTGAAGCAGTCTTCAAACGATAACTACCCTCACCGGGATCTTCGATCTTAAAGCTTGATGTTTTGTTATTTCTTTTTTTTTTTCTTTTTTTCTTTTTTTTTAATTGATTAATTTGAAACCGGAAATCATACACTCACTACAGGCTTGTACCAGCGACGCCCAAGGAAGCAAGCGCAGTTGTACAGAGTTTTCTGCAGAAATTGGCGGGAAAATCGATCGCCAGTTGTCGTCTGCTGGTCGCACCCCCGCTGCAAACCAGCGGACCGTGAAGGAATCCTATTTTCGCTGCACACACTGGCACCAACCGTGCGTCTCGCTTCACTGAACATTCAGCAATCACTGGGCTGAGATGGTCAGTTTTTTTTCCCCGTCTGCAAGAAGCATAGATTCTCATGAGCCCCTGCGACTGCAGGGGCGCATGAGAACCTATGCGTCTTGCAAGCAGGGACTGGTTACATTTTCCTGTTGAGTTTGAGGTAATTCTTGAGAGGGAGTGAGTACCTTCTACGGATAGAACGATCGTTTCTGTTTTCGAGAACCTCATTTTCAACCTTTTTATTTTCTGTTATTTTCTCGCTCTCTTTTCTTCCTCTGGTCGTCCTCTTAATATTTTCCCCATTTTCTTCTCAAATGGTTTTTTTTTCTCTCTCTCTCTCTTTTTGCGTAGGGCCATGAAGAGAACTGCGTGCTTGCAATTTATTTGACTGCGACAGGGAATTTAGGTTTATCCTTCTCTCTTTCTGTCTCAGTTTCAGGAGATGGATCGACCGTTATAGCTCTCAGGGTAGTGCCTGATTATAACAACTGGTTTTGTAAAAATTCTCAAAACGCATCAAATCCATCTTAATGGTGTAATTCGTCTGTGTTTGTTCTCGCGCACTTTCAACTGAGGTGACAAACCTTTCTCCGTATCATTCCGTGTTGCTTTATTTCTTTTTTGTTGTCGCCGTTATGGCATTTGCATTGTTATTCTGTAATATATCTCACGTCAAATTTGCTTTCATTTCTAAATTTCAATTTTGCCTGCTAAATCTCACGTTTCCGTCAGTTTCTCACTTAGCGATTTTTACTTTTGCTTTTTCTTCCACTTTTCTCTCTACCCTTTCCGAGAATCTTTTCACCGCTGGCTTGTCCCGGCGGGCCAATGCCCAGCACGCAAAACATCACCGGCCCGATGTCGGCTGCATCGGGCCCGCGCACGGGAGTGCACGGGCCCCACTGCGGCCGACGTCGGGCCGATGGGCTTGTGCGAACTGGGAAGTTTCAGACACAGCGCGCGAGTGTGACGAACGAGGTATTGAATAACACACGGCTTACATCCATCACAGGGGGGGGGGGGGGGGGGGGGGGGGGGAGGGGGGGGGGGGGGGGTGGGCTGTATTTTTGGTCTGTGTCCAGTGAGCGGTTTTTTTTTTTTTTTTTTTTTTTTTGTCTTCTTGCAGTTCGCAAAGATTAATCTCAGTTACGTCTGTGTTTTTCAAACTGAGAATGCCTTGAGGACTGCGTTTTGTTTTGCTTTTAATTGAAAAAAAATGATTTTTTTTTTTGTTGTTAATGCCGTTATATGGCATTAACAAAAATTTGTTTAGAAAAGCGAGATTTTCATTGTTATACAGTGACAATCTCGTTTTTCTCAAAATGGATATATACTACTTTCCCCACGTAATAGCGGAAATATTTTCCGTAGACGTGCACTTGTCCCGTATTCACTGCGTCCTTACTACAGCTGATTCAACCGAAGAGACATAGATCTTCGTGTGCCCCCGCGAATGCGGGGGCACATGAAGATCTATGCCTCTTCAAATACCCATGTACACCATCGCTCTTTAGAGGTCTGAAGGGGTGTTGAGTGTAGGGAAGAATCGGCGGTGATTGTGGGGTAATGGTTGTGGAAGCGATTGCTTGACAGATCGTGGAGTGTTGATACAATCGCAGTCATGTGTGGACGCTTCCGATTAATGTTGTGATCGATCGATCGATCGATCGATCGACCGACCGACTCATTCATTCCTTTATTCATGGATGCATAGACGGACGGACGGACGGATGGATGGATGGATGGATGGATGGATGGATGGATGGATGGATGGATGGATGGATGGATGGATGGGATGGATGGATTGGACATGACGCATCCAGTTTATTCTGTTTCGTGCGACCGATTATACACCATGCTTTGTACTCTTCGCAAGGAAAGACAGGCGTCTGGGATTATTTTTCCATGGCCGTCACTTCTTTTTGGTCTGGATTGTCTGAGATTTGTAACACTCTTCTCCGGCACCTATCTACTACTTAACATAGCAGGACGGGACAGATCCGAATACGCGGCTTCATGCCGGATATCCGGATGCGGCACGTCGCTAATGAGTTAATTAGGTGTCTAGACTCAAAGTGTGATTGTCGTCCTCGAACCGCTGACCGGAAACGTGTCTAGTAAGTAGGAACTTACTTACTTACGCCTGTCACCCCTACCCGGGTATAGGCCGTCGACGAGAAACCTCCAGCAACTCCTGTCCTGTGCTTCTCCTTCGATTCTACTCCAGGTGGTTCCCAGTCTCTTGATGTCTGCCTGGAGGTCTCGACGCCAGGAGTTTCTCGGCCTACCTCTTTTCCTCTTTCCCTGGGGGTTCCATGACAATGCCTGCCTAGTGATACTGGAAGCTGGCTTTCTCAGACTGTGACCGATCCATCCCCATCTTCTTCGCCCAATTTCATTCTCTGCTGTTATCTGCTCTGTTCTCTCCCAGAGTCTGACGTTGCTGATCTTCTCTGGCTAGTGGATTTTCAAAATTCTTCTAAGGCAACTGTTCATGAAGGTCTGTACTCTGTTGACTGTGGTTTTTGTCAATCTCCAAGTCTCTGCTCCATATAGGAGAACTGCTTTTACATTGGAGCTGAAAATCCGGACTTTGGTGTGTTGTGACAGCTCTCTGGAACTCCAAGTAAGTAGGAACATACACGTTTAATTCTAGCAGTTTATCCAAAGACTTCGGTATCCATGGTATATCTTCACAGGGTGCTTCCAGAACGACCCGTGAGCTAAGACGTACGTGCGTTACTGACTCGATGCTTTCGTAGTGTGTTTGCGCGTGACCGGAAGTGTTACGTAAGGCGCGTGCGCACATAGACAGCGGCGACTTGAGGTCAAGAGAAACAGAAAGATTGTCGAAGTTGTGTTATGTGATATGAAGTGCTGTCACTTTCCATTGGCGCTTCTCCGCTTTTTGTGTATTTGCAACCATCATCCTCACTAATCCATAGAATGAAGCTCTTGTAATTTCCTCTTACAGGGAAAACAGGTGTAAATGAGACTGTCATAGTCAGCAACAGGCACAGATCAACATGAGTCCCTGTCACCGATAAGGGTGAGGATCTATCACAGTGCTTCTTGCTAAAGATGATGTCTAGATGATAATCTCCCTGTGAAGGGAAAAAAACATGTAACTAGGGCGCATAATAGCTAGCAAGAGGCATAGAGCCTCATGAACCACTGCTGGTGGCAGGGGCTCATGTGGATCTATGCCTCTTGCAGCTGAGAATGATTTTGCGGAGTAGTGAAGTTGGCAGATCGTATCGCTGACGATTTGTATGCAAATATTCGCGTTGCCGCTACTGAGCCATAAAAAAATATGAATACATCACGTAACGCGTTTTCGCCATGCACACACAACGCAGTTGCTTTAGCTGGTTCCAGCCACGCTTTAGTGTGGGGACGTAACCGTGGCTAGTTGCTGTAATGCGCTTTCTACGTTTTCGGCAGCTTTTGGCCGCTGTAACAAGCCAGAACTTCCCCTGCTACGCTAGATCGACAAGGAGCAGCTTTGGCGTGGGAATCGTGCGAGAGGGCATTACGGCATCAACTGAAGTGAATCTCACCCCGGATCAACACGGGGTGGCCGTTTGGAGTATGCCAAAGCCACCCCGTGTTGATCCTGGCGTGACTGAGTGTACGTTTCTGGCCTGACTCCGGCGTGGAATCTACTATACCTACAATCAATTAAGAAATGAACACGCCGCGCGCCTTGGAAACTGAATGATGAATTGATATAGTTGTCTCGCAGAATTTAATTACACTGAAATACTGAGGAAAGACTGAAAGCCTAGAGCTGTCAAGTCCCTCAGTCACGGGACTACCACACAAGCTCATTTGCCGCAGGATTTGTCTCCCAAGAATTCGTTTTTAGTTTGCTGATGATCGCAGGAGCCCAAGAAAAAGAGTTATATAAGCCACCCACTGCGTGCAGGCTTCTCCCTCAGTTCTCCCCCCCCCCCCCCCACCCCTTCCCCCTCTTTTCGGCGTCAGTAGGATCTGAGACTGACGCGAGGAGCGGACGCCGCACAAAAAAAGCCGAAGCTTCAAAATTCGCCATGCATGTGAAAATTGCATGCAATCGCGTGAGGCATTAAACCCAACTACTGTGCTCCCAATGTACAGCGACTTTCCATCTGCGAGCGGCACAGATCTTCATGCTCGCGAGAATCTAGGTCTCTTACTGCCCAAAATAAGTGTGTCACTTGATCTGTGCTAAAGTCCAAACTGAAATCACACAATTTATGTGCTGGTCTGTGATTTTGAAATCACAGACCAGCACACAAACTAAACTGTGCTCCTCTTCCTGACGAGACAGGCCCTATTTGTGTCTGTTTGCCTCACTCAGAACAGGGCTGAGGATTTACCTGCAACGATCGACTAACGAGGCGCAGTGGCTTACGATGCGCAGTCTAAGGAGAGTCGTTTTCTTGTTCCCTTGAAACAGATACATGTGGGAAGGTGGTGTCGCCACTGACAAAGTCGCTCAAAATGCATATCTACACACCCACTTAATGCATACCCTGCTCCCCCACCCCACTCCCACGTCTTTTTTTCTTTTTCTTGCCGCCGGCTGAGCGACCCTTTCTGCGGCCACCAGCACTATGTCGCCTCCTGCAAATGTCAGGCAAGATTTTCCGGGCACTTCCCGTCGCAGAACTACACACACCTCTGTAGGTGTCGAGCGAATCGAAAGCTGCAATGGAATTACATTTTGCGCGTTCACCTAGCTTAATTCAGTTGTGGTTGACCAATACCATCAGGAAATGTGTGGTGATTTTTGATTTTGGACCTTACGGCTTTTTGATCCGTAAGGTCCAAAATCACAGAGCAGGGCGCACATGCATTTCTGTCATTCGTGTCGTTCGTGCAAGCGTGCGGCTTTATATCGTGATAGTATGGGGTCTGTCTTTCTGTCTTTACCTCCTTGTTTCAAAAAGACGCCGACCCCCCCCCCCCCCTCCCCCCCCCCTCCAACACACACACCCAACCCCTACCCACCCACCCACCCACCCCCTCCTCACCCGTCATCATGTATGTTTTCCTTCGCTTTCTTGTTGTGGTGTTGTTTGAATGTATGGGTGCGGAGCGTGTAGTGAAGGATTATTTGGGTTGCGTGGAGCCCACAGTGTCTCAAAGCTGGCGAGCGATACGCGATCTGCTTATGTTTAACTACGGCTCTCTTTGGAGTCCGGAAATTGCAGAGACACAAAAAAGCTTCGAATCGGGATGGTGAAAGTTGAAAAGGCCTTGCCTGCCTGGTCTCAGCTTGTATAGGGACCTACTGGGGCAGAGTTCGGAGAAAGTTGAATCAGCCTGGTCTCAGCTTGTATAGGGACCTATTGGGGCAGAGTTCGGAGAAAGTTGAATCAGCCTGGTCTCAGCTCGTATAGGGACCTATTGGGGCAGAGTTCGGAGAAAGTTGAATCAGCCTGGTCTTATACCTAGCACGCAAAGGCCACAGTGCGCAGGGCCCACTGCAGCCGACTTTAGCCCGATAGCCTTTTGCGTAGTGGTTAGCCTCCGCTTTGACAGTGGATTATATTTGGGCCGTTTTGACAAGCAGACACGGCCGCTCGGAAGGACAGGACTGCCTATTCAGGCATGTTTGACTGTAGGACAAGGAAATGGACTGCCATAGTATTGCTTGCTTTGTTGTACCTTTGGCTGTAGGTAGCGGTTTTTGTCGTGATGATTCCTGCAGGAATCATCGCGACAAAAACCGCTACCCACAGCCGCAGGGTTGTCTGGTTCTGTTTGTCAGTAATAAAGCAGCCAATGGTCTGGTTTATGTTAAGAGAAAATTGACAGTTTCTAAATCCTCTATCAGACGGATTAAGGAAGAGGCTGGATGAGAAATTGGATTGGTTTTGACGGGTCGGGCTGACTGTAGGAACTTACGTCATTTGCTACATGTTGCAACAGTTGAGGCGTAAAAGGGCACAGCATTCCTGTGCTTCTGGTCACCTGATTAAAAATATTGCGTCGCATCAAGTTGTCTGTAAGTTTAGTTCGTACAGCCAAGAGCTGTAAAGTCCAAAACCACAGACCAACACAGATATTCTCAGGACGCTTTGTTCGGCAGAAGTTTTAAACTTTACCACTCAGTGATATCGCCAAATGCCCTGTGATCATCAGTCGCACGAAAAACTCGATTGAGATTAAGTCCCCGTGAGACCCCGCAATCTGTGTGGGACCCTGATGGTTTTTGCCCCCTCCAGTGGGTGTTCCAGATGGGCGGCGATCCTGCAGGACTAGCTTCAAACGCAGGAATCTGCACACGGGGATGTAGCTATTTGATTTACACAAGGAAGTGGTTGCACGGCTCCCGCTTAATGAGGAGAACACTGGTTAATTAGGACAAAGAGGTCAACTACACGGTAACAACCACAGAATGGCTTCTGCCCCCAACCCAGATACCGTCCTCACGAGAAACAGCTGGGACCAGTCTCGGTTAGCAAGAGGCATGGATTCTCATGAGCCCCTGCGAATGCAGGGGCTCATGAGAATCTATGCCTCTTGCAGTTGGGGTTTTTGTCTGGTTGCTGGACCACAAAGACTTCAACCAGATGCTCCGCACATGCCCGCTAAACACCAGGGGACGCAGAGTCTGGGATTTGAACCCCGAGCCATAAATCAGCCTTCAGCTGCCTCTCTTGTACTGTGTCAAGTCCTGCAAATCAGGGGCTGTGGTTCAGGGGCTCCTTGGTGTGTGAAGGGGCACGGATTCTCATGGGCCCCGGCATCGGAAAGGGTTCAAGACAAATACACGTGCCTGCAACTGGTCCTAAAATAGTGTTCGCAGGTCTGTGTTCCTGACACAAATTGCCTCGTCTCTGCGTCCACCTTTTCTTGTATGGAGAGGTTTCTCCGGAACCTCTAGCAAACTCAAGTCCTTCTGGGCGGGCTTAGCCTGTATGCTAAAGGCCCCCGGGCCGACGTTAGCCTGAGCTGGCCCGCGCACGACAGTGCGCGGGCCAGCTCAGGCTAAAGTCGGCCCGAAGGCCTTTTGCTGACAGGGTACGTAGGTATCTGCGTCTGGCGTTGGTGCACTTAAAAAAAACCCTGTCTTCGCCGAAAGGCCATCCATGTTCGTCATCGCTCATCGTGCGACAATGCGTCCCTCTGGATTGCGCCCCCGACGAGTAATCGTAGTTATGGGCTCACAATGCAACACGTTAAAGTCTTGCAGTGAGTCCCTTTCGTCACCCAAAAAAAAACCCGCGTAGATGTAAACGAGACCGACCCTGAGGAAATGGTATATGGCTGAAGGAGACCCCGCACCGATGATGTAACCCCTCTTTGCAGTAGGCCGGCTGTACTGCGTCCAGTTGGCACCTGAACCGATTTTTCCCTGTTTGTTGTCAGGCTCTGGTGTGCATTGATGCACCCGCAGACCTACATTAAATTATCCATCACGTTTTTGTTCCTGAGACAAACAGGACCACTTACGTTAGCTGCAAGTTCCCACAGCGCGACGTTAGACCCAGATTAGCATCAATCACAGTTGTCTTGGGACGGGTCTTCCCAGCATCCCGTTCGATCTGCAAGAGGCATAGATTCTCATGCGCCCTTGTGGCTGCAGGGGCTCATGAGAATCTATGCCTCTTGCTCGTTGGCGTCGACCTCATTTTACTCACACCTCTGCCCCAAAATAAGGCGAAATCCTGCGGAGTTTTTGAGCTTGGGGATGGTAAGAAAATGTGGACACGCGTCAAAAAGTGTGCGTTCACTTCATGATGTTACGTACCAAAAGGTCATCGCCGATTGCGAATCCACTCCAGTCTGCTCCTCCCGTGTACTCACGCGAAGTCTCGATGTGATCAAAAGCCTTAACCCTCTTAACACTAATGCCGTATTTCAAAAAAAAAATTTACATGTCAGCTGACGACTATGTAACAGTTCAATGATATGGATCGACCATGACAATTCTAGGTTAGTGCCAGATTAGCTTGGCGCCTGGTGGCGCCAAGCTAATCTGGCACTACCATTGAATTATCATGGTTAGATCCATCTCCTGCTGTAGTGTCTCGGGCCTAGATGGATTCATTGCGCGTCACAAATCTAAACAACTACAATAATAATTGTTGCAGTTTTGTTACGTCAGAAGTGCTCCCTTATAACTTTTATGATTCCTTCGATCTTTTTTTTTTTAATGTAATCTTTACAAATGTGGGTTCTTGTTGTTTTTGTTAATTTGATTGTTTGTTTTTTGTTGGTTTTTTTGTTTTTTGTTTTGCTTTGTTAATTTTTTGTTTGTTTGTTTTGTTGTTGTTGTTTTGGTTTGGGTTTCTTTGTAGGGGGTTTTGTTTTGTTTTGTTTGTTTTTGTTTGTTTGTTTGTTTTTAGTAGGGGTTTTTATTGTTTTTTTTAATTTTGTTTGTTTGGTTGTTGTTGTTTTTTGTTGTTGGTTTTTGTTTTGTTTTGTTTTGTTTGGGGGTTTTTTTTTTGGGGGGGAGGGGAGGGGGGGCCGCTCTGGATACTGTTTTCAGTTTGCCTTTATGTATTAATGTGTACACAGAGGAACATTCTATTCGAGCTGTTAACTCTAATCGCTGTTACATTTTGACCAAACACGCCTAATCCGAGCTACACGTATCATATATGTCTGTATTTTCCCGCCATATGTGCTTCTTCATAATATTTCCCCGCACCTCGATGCCAAACTACCAGCAGACCTCATACCCTTAGTCGACAATAATGTACAATTATCCAAATCTCACGAGAGTCACGTGCGGTCACGAGGTCTCGAAACGAAAATGGAGACCAACACCTCCGCGTTTGGGACACATCTAAATTGTATCAGCAAGATGCATAGATCCTCATGAGCCCGCGCTTTAGCGGGGGCTCATGAGGATCTATGTCTCTTGCAGATGGAATATGTTTAAGTTGATAGCAAGGTTATTGGTTCGCGCCCTGGCCAAGGGGGATCAGTCAGTAGCCGCTGGAGAAATTGTTTGGAAAACAGTAGGCGTGGCTATGAATGGGATAGGCTTTTATAAGTGACTGTGGGCTAGGGATGGGGTGGGGTGGGGAGTAATTGAGGGTATGTTGGGGTGAGATGCGGATAAAATTGGGGGTTGGAAGTAGGCGAGTCCAGATCTGGTGGATCATCGTGTCACAAACCTTTAGGTACAGGTCGCCTCCAGGGCCTAACAAGCACTGACTGGGTTTCTGGGTACATTTTCTGCACTGAGAGACTCACTCCCTGCCTTCGTGACCTCTTTGGTTGTTTTTTTGTTTTGTTTTGTTTTGTTTTGGGGGGTGGGTGGGGTACTGAAACACAGGCTGACGTCAGTTATGACTTAAAACCGAGCGACTGTATCTTGTGTATTTCTGGTTCTATCATCTATGTTTATGATTTCATCACTGACGATCCGTATTTCTGATTTCATCATCTGTGTGTCTGATTTTGTCATGTACGTGTCAGTGTAAGCTCTTATAATGTGTGTTGGTCATCAACGTACTGTTTAATTTCTTTTTTATCCATGTTCTAAGAGTACTTTCCTAACTGCCTGCTGATTTTTACATTACCTGTAACAGATACTATTTTCTTCTGTATGTTGTCATGTTCTGAGTACCCATGTTTATTGGGGCGTTGACTGAAATGTGAGGCCGGCTGTTCATGGAGTATTTTAATAATTGACAGTCTGAATATATACACAATTTCTGATAGAAGAAAGGGGTTTAATAAAGATCATTTTGTATCTTCAGCTGAAGTCCATCCATGTCCAAAAGGTACAGATTCTCACGAGTCCCTGCGAATGCAGGGACTCGTGGAAATCTATACCTTTTGCAAGCAAAATGTCACCTTTTAAACGTCCTCAGGTGTGGGTATTTTGTAAGGATATTGTGAATATCGATGACTACTTCGCTCACCCAATGTTCTGTCCACTCTCGCAGAGCTGCCCAGAAGCTGAGTAAAAAGAAGAAGCGGCAGCAGTCCCTGGAGCCCGAGCCCCCGTCCTACCCCACAGCCTACGGGCAGGTCGTGCGTCTGACCCCACCTCCCGCGCCGCCATGTCTCATCAGGGCCGTGGGGCGCCTACAGAACCCCGGGGTCGGCAAGGTAAGCTGTTCAAATCTCTCTTTTTGTGTGTGATGCAGTTTCAGGTGTGTTTTTGGTTGGGAGGGTGGTTGGTGGGTTCGCCTATTCCGCTGTTCGTTCGTTTAGTGATGGTTGTTGGTGATGGTGATGGTGGCCGCTCTTGGTTTGTGTTGGTTGGTTGGTTGGTTGATTGGTTGGTTGGTTGGTTGGTTGGTTGGTTGGTTGGTTGGTTGGTTGGTTGGTTGGTTGGTTGGTTGGTTGGTTCCTGTTTTGTGGTCGTTTGTTCATTCGTTCGTTCGTTCGTTTGTTGTTTAGTTCGTTTGTTTGTTTGTTTGTGTTTGTTTGTTTGTTTGTTTCGATCGCTCATTACTTTCTGGAAATCCTTTTGGGTGGATTATTCCAAATCCAGATTTCATCAAATACGTGTATCACGATCAGCGTACGCAGTCCGTTTGGCTTTTCCGGAAACTGGTGTCAAAGTCGTCTTTTCCACACTACGTAAGAAACAATGGAGATAGATCGACCATCTTAACTGGTTATGAAAGTTGAGGCAGACGTATTACAATCTGTAAGACTGTTACCGCATCCCTGCACATCGTTACACGATCGCTTATCCGTGTTCGCTATGGAGCCGTTGCCTTCTACATCTGCCAGGCATTAGGCCTTGATTGCCTGCCTCCTTAGTCGTTCTGGCGAAACAGCATCAGGACTGAAACGTCTCAGATCTCCTCCATCTGACGCACAAAAATGCAATAAATTTGGCTTGCTTTGTCAAAAGATAGTGTCAACAGGCATAGATTCTCATGAGCCCCTGCGACAGCAGGGGCACATGAGAATCTATGCCTCTTGCAGATGACATGATCTGGCTATAAGCCCCCTTGAGAATCAACGCCTGGTGTGTACATTGCAGAAGTACATGCAGATCTGTGTCTGAGGCAGACGCACAGCTAAGCTAACTGCCTGGGCCCATGAAAATCTATGCCATATGGAGGTGGAACGATATAACTGAGCAACTGCTGAAACAGTAGCGATCCACCCATGTACATCTCGCTCGCTCCCTGCTGTAATGAGTCCCCAGCACTCCACGCTTTACGTTGACGGCAGTGTTGTGGAGATCAGGCCTAACAACCTGCAAATTCGGTGCACTGCACTCACAACCCTGTCTGCCTGCGCAGTGGTGGTTAGTCCGATAGTGCACTTTATTGCACAGTGAGCAAAAGGTCCTCGGACCGACGTCAGCCCCCGCTGGCCCGCGCACAGGTGTGCGCGGGCCAGCGGAATGTTGGGATATGAGTGGGTCTGTTCTTTTGCAAGAAGTCAGTCCAGACCAAAAAGGTGACTGCCAAGCGTGTACTGACGCAAATATTAATGCAGAGATAAACATAAAGAAGAAAGAAACACGCTTAGAAAGGGAAGTTATGACACAGGTTGTGATTGTGTAGTAGATCTCCTTTCTAAACGTATTTCTTTATTCGTTGGGTTCTTCTCTGTTTTATTGTTAGAGTAGGCATACTGAAGGCGACGCCTTTGAATTGCAGATGCAGATGGCTCGCTTTTAGGTGTGTCGGCTAAGCACATACGTAGGCGTCTCGCGAGACGGACCGACCATGTCAGATTAAAGATAGTGCTTGGGGAGCTGTGCGCATGGTCTCTTTCTATCATAAAGGAGCTCGGCTCGGCGGTAGAGCGTTCGACTCTCGTCTGAAAGGTCGTGGGTTCGAATTTAGCTAGGGTCAAATTTTGTTCATACCCTATTCGGTGCCCCGTCTTTGAAATCACCTTTGTGATGGAGAAAAGAAGTTAAGCCTTAAACGTTTACCTTCTTTTTCTGTGATGATATTCACGTTTGTTTAATGGAGGTGCGCCTGGAATTAGCGGCGAACTCTTTTGCCGTTTTAAGACTGCTGCCTATTTTATAAACCCACACCCTTTGGCCTCCTTTGGTTGAGGATATAAATGGGACAGTCTCGGCCAGCAAGAAGCGTAGATTCTCATGACCCCCTGCAGCTGCAGCACACGAAAACTATGTCCCTTACGGATGGAACGGGGACATGCGAAGACTGGCTGTGAGCCATAATGCAGTGGAAGTTCACGTGTACCGCGTTTGAACCCAGTAGACATAAGACCCCCGGGCCGACGTCGGCTTACTGGGAAGCTGCGGTGGAACTCGTGAGAATCTCTCCATGTTGCAGATTTGAGGGTAGGGTGTGGTCTTTAATGAGGCGGCGCTCGTGATGAACGTTGTGTCTGTCCGTCCTGACTGTCGCCTTGCGCAAGAGCATGCGCAGCAAAGTCATTGTCAGGGTCATGTAGAAAGCATTCATTATGCCCGGCTCCCAGATTAGGCCTCTGGATAAATGGGGCGGGACTGAGGCACCGCTTGGGGGGGGGGGGGCTTATTTTGGAGGGGGGGGGAGGGAGTGAGGGAAGCACTCTATTACACCTCTCATCTGCAAGCACACTGGTTGTCTCCCTCGATTCGCTACCGCTGACGCTAACGCGAGTCGAGAAAAACATCCAGTGTGCAGAATCTGCGAGCTTTTTCTCTCAGATAGACGTCTGTTGCGGAAAGAAATATTGCCAGGGAGCGCGTGGGTCTGATTTGTTTTAATCTCGTCCCGTCGGCAGCCAGTCTGTTTAGCTCCTGACTACATCTTAGGCGTGTTCGCACCTATTTCTACAGCCCAGTGAGCAAAGGGTCCTCGGGCTCACACACACACGGGGGCTAACTGCGGCCGACTTTGTCCCGAGGACATTTTGATTTGTGGGAGCTTGATTTTTTAACGAACAAACTTTATCGGCGTTTCTTGCGAGTTGCGTTAAATTCTCGGCGAAAAGTTATCAGTGTTTTTCAGTTACGAGTTGCGTTAGAATTTGATGCGAAAATTATCAAGATTTTGAGCAGCAACAGTAAATTATGCGTGAGAGCCCTCAACGTGTTGACTGAAAAGGAACAGTAAATTTTGCGCGAAACGTCAGTATCAGCCTCTTGGTTTTTGTAGGAATTGTAAATTTTGGAGAACGTGCGTTGTCAGGATGGAAGATAGCCTCACAGCGGTCGGCGAGGAACACGACGGTAATCTCCTGTCTTTGATTGGTGTGGGGGGCTGAGATGTTCTGTAAACGTGTGACTGAACACATTCGAGTTGTGCCACATCCGGATATGCGGCTTTAACCCGTTAAATGCTGGGGCGAAGCGAACACGCTACCCAGGCCAAGAGACATAAACGTTGTCTCTTGTTAGTCCTGTGTTGTTTGTGTCTAAATTTATCCCGTTTACAATCTGTGTTCTTCACGCGTAAACCCGGACGGTCAGCGTGCAGAAGTTTAAGAGGCGAAATTCGTGACCACTGGCAGCGAAGAGGTAGTGCAGCACGTCTCGAAAGAGTTAAAATTGTTCATACTTGTGGAAGATGGATCGACAGTGACAAATCAAAGGTGGTGCCGGATTAGCTTGGCGCCCAGGCGCCAAGCTAATCCGGCACCACCCTTGAGTTGGATCGACCGTGATAGGCCATAGGTGGCGCCTAATTATCTTGGCGCCTGCACAGGCACCACGGTTATCACTGTCGATCCCTCTCCCGCGACGCGTATGTAGTGCTTGTTAGGCGAACACAACTTGTAAACATTTCTTCGCACAAAAACAAAATTTCTGGGAGAATGGTGAACAGAAAAAGAATTTAAAGGAATGACGATGCGTGTATTCTGTGGTAATGGAACGTGGATTCTGCAGAGTATTAGACACGGCTGGAATATTGCTGCCATGTCACACTGACCTGTTGCAGTTTGTCAAGACAGTCAGCCTCTCAACTGTAGTTTAGATTCTAGAACTGTGTACTGGTGTGTGATTTTGGATCTTACTGCATACACGATTGCTGTTCTGTGATTTTGAACCGTACGGCTAAAGCCGTACCGTCCAAAATCACAGACCAGAAATCGTGTCTCTTTTCTTTTGTACTGTTAGTAAGCTTTGAGTTTGATTCGATTTTTTAAGTAACTCACTTTTTTTTCTATCTATGAAGTTCTAAGTATTTTATTCACGCTCAGAAAAGTCCATACGCGCGTCAACCCACATCTCTCTAGAGTCTGTCTAGAGTTGATTTTCGATTTCTAGCTGGCTACTTACAGAAATTGGTGTCTGACTAAAAGACAGCGGACAGCGTAATGCGGGAGGCTTTTCATTGGGCACGCAGTCTTTGCTTTTCCTATAGATTTTTGACTGGCGATCGATGAGGAAAGACTTCAGACAGTCTTTTATCTATGGCCACATAGAGAGAGAGAGACGATGGAATTGGAGGAAAGTGGGGTGTTTTGAGTGTGTCTTTGTAGGTTGTGTGAGTGTGTGTCGGTGGGGCAGCCGTGGTGACGTTCTGGGGCTAGGGGGAGGGAGCGGGGGGGGGGGGGTCCTGGGGGGGGGGGGAAGGTTATTAGGGACGGGTGTCTGAAATTGCTTGGACCGTTTGCTGCTAATTAATGGGCAGAACTTCACAAGGTCTTCTCTCGACCCGCTGTTAACTGTGCGCCTCTGGGACCCTCACAGTCCGCAGGCTTAAATCTCACTTACTTCCTCCGTCTGAGAGACAGAGATTCACGTAACTTGTGCAAGGAGCAGAGTTGTTCATAAATGGAGCGATGCGTGCAAGCAAGTGGCGTAGATTGTCATGACAGTTTACAATTTGAGCAAAAGAGATATAATTTCTCCGCAAGACGTAGATTTTCATGCACCCCAGCAATTGCGGTGGTTCATAAAAATCTATGTCTCTTGCAGAGAATTTATGTCTTCGCTGTTGCGGGGGTTCACGAAACTCTGTGCTTCTTGCTGATGACGAAGCTGCTGGCCGATTGACTGTTGCGAGCCTTGGGGCTGGTGAAACTCTATGCCGTTGGTAGTTCGGCTCTCTGAGTGACTGTCGAAGGAAAATGGAGGACCAAATGGCCAACACGCCTCTTGCAGTCAAATGAAATCTCTGATGCTCGGGTTCTGGACCCCGATAACTCTGTGAAGTCCTCTCTTTAGGAAGCTTGACTTTAACTCACTCAGCCCTGACGCACCACAGCTAGACATGGCTCGAGCATGATAGTTCAAGGTGGTGCCAGAATAGCTTGTTGGCGCCCATAGGCGCCAAGCTATTCTGGCACCACCCTTGAAATATCATGCTCGATCTGTCTCTAGATTTGTAATACAGTCCTTCAGAGGGCAACTTCAAAATTTGGGGATTTCGGTCCTGGGATAGAATGTGTTAAAACTGTCAGTAGCGTTATGCTGTGACGCTTTTGAAAACAGGGAATTTTAGCATTAAAATACAGACAAGGGGGAAAAAAATTACAAAGTGGCAAATGGATTGAAAAACATATGAAAACAGTGAATTGTTACCAGTTAACGCTGAGACACGCAATCTGAGAAATACGTATTGATTTTGTGTGCTGTTTTTCAGCCCAAGACGTTTCTAATCAGTGTTCGGTTTGCCTCCATAAAAAATTATGGTCCAAACACAATGGATAAAAGAAGCTGAGAAAACGAACAAAAATGTTGTCACCTCGTTATCGGCAGAACATATTCTGGTTATATGAGACATCACGCAACCGGTTTGGTCTGTACAGGCAGTTCCAAGCAAGACATGCTCGTTAAACGTAATGTATCTCTTCCGCTACAAGCTGCTCTGGTCTGAGCAAAATTGTGTTGATAATGGAACACTCGAGTTTCAATAGTTTTCTTGCTTATTTGTTACTGCCCGTGATCAAAGAGACATGCTAGTAACGAGACCTTTCAACATAAACTTATTCATACAATTACTGTTACTGAAACAGGGAGGGGGTGTGGGTGGACTGGCGCAAGGTCAGGGAGGGGGGTGTTATTGGGAGGGTACGAAACCTTTATACCTAAATATGTTTATCAGTTGAACTTTAAGTGAAACACAAAGAGATCGCTGCTGTCTTTAAAATGAGATTTGTTTATCAATTAGTCGTGGCAGGGACAGAGTTGCACCCAAACTGTGAAATGCTGTTAGAAAGATGGCCGCTTTGATGATGAGAGGCATCGATTGGCTGAGACAGACCAGTAGCACCCTCCGGCGTTCGACACGACTGACAGTTTATGCCGGCCGCAGAACCAATTGGGCACTTCGTAAGATATTGATAAGACCAGATATTTCGTGCAGCGAATATATTCCATCAGCAAGAGCATAGATGCTCATGAGCCCCCGCAGTTGCGAGGGTTCATGAGAATCTATGCCTCTTGCACTAGCGCCTCTTGTTCCATTATCATGGGCGTTCTTCAGTTGGAAGAGGTCGTGAGAGTTCAGTGCCACGACGGAGATGAACGGATACTGTATAACTCCCATGATACGGTCTGAGTGGAGTAGCGTCTGGCCACTAGTGTTTGCTTGTAGTAAGCACGCTCTAACCCTGTGCCTTTCGCTATTTCACGAACACAGATATAAAAGACCTCAACATCTTGACAGAAAAACGTAACAGATCGTGTCTGGACACTAACTCCTGCAAAATATCATTGAAAATCTTGCCCTCGCGAGCATTGAAGGGCATAGCGCGCTGGACCTTGTTACCAGCGAACTGTATGCCACTATAAAAGCAAACAATATTGGGCAGTTACGACGGCCGGTTCTGATAGGATCCGATCCGTCTTTTTGATGATGAGATCAGGGGACGTATCAAAGGTTTCAAACGCAGTAATGGTGATGCATTTAGAGGAGGGAAAAATCAAGTCTCCGCCGCCGTTTGAAGGGAACGAGATGAAAGAATCTCAAATCCCGAGTAACTCATATCGCCTCATCGCGCTCATCTGAGACTGAAACTAATTCAGTCATTAACCTGCGAACACCATCCATCTGCAAGAGACATAGATGCTCATTAACCCCCGCAATAGCGGGGGCTCATAAGGATCTATGTCTCTTGCTAACTTCATTTTTGTTCACAGTTTCTTTATTCGGTAGTTCTAAGGATATTACATCTACAATGACATCGGAAATGCGGGGGCTTATGAGGACATGCGTCACTTGCTGATGTCATTTATATTTGTGTCCTTTGTGTTTTCCGTTGGAGGAGTGCCTGAGGGTGATCCACCTACAGTGGAGTCGTCCCAGATGATGTAGCAACAGGCGTGTTGTTTTAGTTCGATGAGTCTCAGTGTGCGTTTGATAGGGTCATAACCAAAGGACGTTAAAACTTCCTTTGTTTCTTTTGGGGTACTTCTTGTCCTCCGTGCTCCATCCGTACTCCCATAGAAATAATAAAAATGTCCATCAAGGCCCGTGACATTTAGCGACAAAGAGACAGATTAGGCTGCTAACAGAGTTGTTATTGGCTTTGTCACCGATCTAACTTGTTGAAAATAAATTAAATGAAAGAAAATAAACAGTAACTTTGGAGCGCATCTTTTCAGAACCTGTACCAGTTGTTGGAAACGTGTTGGCCATGATAGTTCGAGGGTAGTGCCTGATTAGCTTGGCGCCTGCCCAGGCGCCAAGCTAATCTGGCACTATCCTTGAACTACCATGGCCGATCCATCTCCCACTGTGGTGTTTGAAGGTTGATTGTGGACACTAACACACTGAAGCCACTATTTCTGATGCTGCTACTAACCAACTCCTACGTTGGGGACACGACCCAGAGCAAGAGACGAACGGTACCGTGATGGGGTGTGGTCCCCTCCCACTCCCCCCCCCCCCCCACTCCCCCTATTTCCCCGTCCCTGGCACGTTGGCTATTGATCGGCGGTAAAAGCATATTTGCTGTAATATTCTCTCAAAACTAAACCTATGAATGGCGAAAGTGGGGGAACGGGAGGAATTAGTCACAGAGCAAGCTGCTTTGCGTCTCACGGGCCCTACTCATTAGCGGGGGAGAAATCTCCCATTTTTTGTAGAACACTTGCGGTGAACGTCGTCTGTCTGCAAGAAGCATAGATCCTCATGGTCCGTCCGATCAAGATCCATCTGCAAGAAGCATAGATCTTCATGAGCCCCCGCAAATTGTGGGGGCTCATGGGGATCTCTGCCTCTTGCGGACGGATCTTGCGTGACACATTTGGAAGTCATTTGCTGTCATTGTCATTTGTCGTTTAGGGTCTGTGTCCAGTCAGATAAGTGGCCACAGTTTGGTCATTTTCTACTTTCTACGACGGCAGGTTGTGGTGGCCGATCGTCTGTGCTCAGTCCTGTAAGTCTCGTGCAGGACTCACGTGCATCAGTGTCCTTCAGCGGGCAAGGGTCGCTGGGAGTTCGATCCCGGCTTCCAAGCAAAACCCTGTGACAGCCCGAGTGGCGAAACCTGTCACACAGAGCACTGAAGGATCTGTCGCGAAAAAGGGTGGGGTCGGTGGAAGAGGGTGTGTGTGTGGGGGGGGGGGGGGGGGAGGAGGCGGACACACGAAGGGAAAGAGGTTAACCCATACTGGACTGAACGGTCTGTAACCTCATCCTTTGGTATGATACATTGTATTGTATAATTATATTGAAGGTATCCAGCGAGAGGCAAAGACTGTAGAACTGCGTTCACATGCCGTCCGTCAACAAGACGTGTAGGTTTTGTCAAGGTTCCATAGGTTTATCCAACAAAAGGTCTTCGGGTCGACGTCAGCCTTAGGTGGCCCACGGACGTCGACTTGAAGACCTTTTGCTTTCTGGGTGTCTCTGCAAATGACCGGCAATAGCACCCGCAATAGGCACAGATTGTTCACGAGTTTTTGTGTCAACGGGAGTTATTTAGGATCTGTGCGCTGAAAGGGTGGAGAGAGAGACAATGACAATGACGATGATTCTTTATTTTACAACGGTTAAAGTTTTGCTTGGGAAAACTATTTTCGAACTTGCTGTTGCTAATCTAATTTACATAAAATGCACATGGTACTACGAATATACTATTTAGAAACAAAATAGACCAAACAATCAAAAAAATTTTAATTAAAGGAAAGCAAAATAAAAATAGCACACACACACACACACACACACACACACACACACACGCACACGCACACACGCGTGCGTGCGCGCGCGCACACACACACACACACACAAAGGGGGGGGGGGTGAGCAGATCAAAAAGCATTGAAGCGCATGTTGATAGCCAGAATTCGACAGGGATGCACTGATGGAAGCACATATGAATGAATGAATGAATGAATGAATGAATGAATGAATGAATGAATGAATGAATGAATGAATGAAAGCCGACAGACGAGAGGGGCATTAGTCAGGGATGGAGTGAAAGACGGACACACAGATTGAAGAAGGAAACAGGAGTTGCTAGCTGATGAATGGAAAAGCAACACATGCCCCAGTAGCAAAGCGCCTTCGGACCCACCGCGACCGTCGTGGACCCGAGGACCTTTGCTTACTGGGTGGGTGCCCCTTGTGGTCGCACGATTCATTTTAAGGGTCACGTGATGTCATCAGCGCCCTCTGTTGCTCCCTGTCACCAAGTCGCATCACTCTGGTATTTTCTTCCGCGCTCTTCCTGGCCCTGCCTGTGAAGTTCTGTCTGTGGCCCGCGTGTCACACTGCACATGTCGCATGCTGGCGTCATCGGGCAATTACATCCTTCATTCTTTGAACGATCATCAGCATGTCTTCATATGACACAACAATCGATGAAAACATTAACAGGTCTTTTCTCTCTCTCTCTCTCTCTCTCTCTCTCTCTCTCTCTCTCTCTCTCTCTCTCTCTCTCTCTCTCTCTCTCTCTCTCTCTCTCTCTCTCTCTCTAATTGCGCACGAGGAGACAACTTACATTTTCCTCCCAGAGAAAAACTATGGGGTCAAATTCAGACGAGGACAATGAACTTTTTCAGTTTCGTGAAAGCTCGGTATTCGCGTGACGATTTCGAATTCAAAGAAATGTAATCCTAATAAGATGCCTGTTTACCCCCTCAGTCGTCACCCATGCCAGCTGAAGGACAGCAATATGTGTCGAAAATAATCTCTCACGAAATTCCATTCCAAGGCTGTACATTAACTCATTGTGCCCGAGTCACGAAATACCCACATTTTGGAGTTATCCTCAGAGGACTGCATTACAATTCAGGAGACAGATCGACCATGATAGTTCAGGGGTGGTGGCAGAATAGCTTGGCGCCTATATCCTGCTATGGTGTGTCGCGGGCAGAATGAGTTAACAAAAATCACGGACAAGCACACAGACTGTGACAGCCGTTTGTTCTTTAATACTTCTGTACACTCGTATACCGTCCTGCTGGAATCTCTTTTCAACTAAAATCTTTAATTTCTATTTGAGGGACACCTACTCCTGGCCTCTCTAAGTTCTCTGTGTCCTCTGTGCCCATGTCGAGGTTTTGTTTGCAGCGAACGACTCCCAACAACGAACGAGTGGGAAATCTCGTAGGAAAACCGGCGGTCCGTGGCGCAGCGGTAAATGCGCCTGCCACCAATGCTAGAGGTGCGAAGTTCGATACCCGGTTCCGGCGTCGGATTTTTCTTTAGTAAGTGTCACCGTTAATTCGGGCGGACCGTCGGGGGTTCTTTCTACGGGTACTCCGGCTCTTCCTCCCCCACGACTTTGGTATCAGTTTCAGCCCATTATCAAATTTCAAATACAAACGATTTGAATTTCCATAAACTTCAGCAGCTCGCTTAAGCTTGCCCTTAGCACCACGTGAATGTTCTGTTTGTGTACAGCGTGTGACTGAATGCGCGTGATTCACGTGAGCGTGCTTGTTGGGTTCAGTTCGCGGCGGCGCTTTGAGCCGAATTTCAATTGAGATAAAGCGCCTATTTAATGCGCTGATTTATTTATTTATTTATTTGTTCCATAAGTTTGGACAACACTCCAGACATCTCCAAGAAGCATAGATCCTCATGAGCCTAGAGGCTCATGAGGATCTATTTATCTCTGAGATGTTTGGTGTGTTGTTTGTGCTCCTGGTCACCCGCCCTGACGTCGCTCTCGTTCATTCATAGAAGTCGTTTGGCGTAAACGTTCCCTGTGTCATAGCTGCACCCCACGACCGCACGTGAATGTAAATTTCGAGTAATCGTATGCAATCTATCTAAGTGGCGAGACCTATCATCCGGTATGACCTGAGCGATGATTGGATATATTTGCAGTGCCAGTTTTAGGGTCACTCTGCATTGGCATCCATCTTTTTTTTTTTTTTTTTTTTCTTTTTTTTAGCTCACGTTCTGATGACCATATTCGTGTGTGTTTTGCTTGAATGATCTCAAATTCGCTTAGGCACATTTTCCATTTTTCCTGTGCAGTGTTCCAGCGAAGCACCTTCCATCTGCAAGAGGCTTAGATTCTCATGAGTCCCTGGCGAAGCAGGGCCCACGAGAACCTATGCCTCTTGCTTTCGTAACTCTGTTCTTATGCATCTTGCTTGCAAGGAATTCTTAACAAACAAAACAAAGATATTTTGGAGAAATGTCACGCGCATCTGTTGTTGGAATATGGACGTTTCACTGACTTACATCTCAGTTCCTCAGGCTGAGGAAGGAATCGGAGTTTAAGCCTGTGGGTTTGTACAGTAATAACGTACGCTTGTGTATCGTGCCAACCCCATCGATCATAGCGCCTAGCAAGCTTTAAGCTGTCCAGCCCCTAATGGGATCTTCCACTTGGTAGCACAGAATCAGAGCCCCGGCATCTAACGGTTAACTGTTCCCATCTTCAAGAGGCATAGATGCTCATAAGCCCCGGCAGTTGCGGGGGTTCATGCGCATCTATGCCTCTTGCTGGTCGTTTTAAATCGGTGTCTCACACACTGCGGTTAAATTTTCCACATTCTGCACAAACTGTGGACTATTAAGACGGATATGCACCTGGTCCGGGCAGGACTGTCTCATCCAAATGCGACAAGTTGTCATCTGCTACTGTGCTCCTACGCTCGTCATTTCCTTGGAGAGAAAGGAATAAGTGGCACCGCGACCTTGCCCATACTAACACAAAACTATCAGACGAATGTATTTATTACTGCTTTTTAGCAGATGGGTAGTTCAAGGTGGTAGAGCGTTGGACCCTCGTCCGAAAGGTCGCGGGTTCGAACTGGGGTGTGTTCACCTTTTTTTTTCTTTTCTTTAGACTGCATTAGGTCTTTCAAATCACCTTCGTGGTTGTCGAAAGATGTTGGGCCCTAAATGTTCAACTTTTGTTTTTCTCTGATTATCTCAAAGGAAGTGATTTTGTACTCGTAGGCGCTTGCTGACTTGATGTTTTTGTAGCACTGGCATTTGCGAGTTTGTATTCCATCACCGGTTGTGGCTAGGATCCACACAGAGTTTAATTAACCGTGGACAACTCCCAATCATTGCACGTTCAAGTGAGTGTTTCGAGGTACTAAAGTTGCGTTTGTCTCTGCCCGTCCCTACCGAGTCCAGTACTTTTAGTACAGGTTTGTCGCTGTGGGCGGGACCCGCGCGGTGTGTCATTGTCCACTGTACGGGATCAGAGATGCAAAAACTCCAGTGATTCCCACCCAGATCTGTCGGCCATAATCTCTCTCAACACGCACACTTGCTGCAGCTTCACGGGCAGTCCAGCTGACAACAACTCCCGTCTGCAAGTGGCATAGATCTTCATGAAGATCTATGCCACTTGCAGATGTGTGCCGTTGTGGAATTTGTGAGCTGGTAGACCCGTTTATCATGCGCCATTAAGTGATTGCGTTTGGCGGCGCACTATTTCTCTCGGCTGCCGAGAATTGTCGCCCGTGACACACGAAGGTGTTTTGATAAAGATGTATGTATTTTCCCCGCAGACCGAACGCTCGGGTTTCGGGCTTTTGCGCTCTTGTACGGACACATTTTATGTCCCGCGCAACACTTGCTGATTACAGTTTCACTGCTTTTCTTGGGGTTTTTACTTTCCTAACTCTGTTAACTGTTTTGCTTTCCCATGTGTTAACCCTTTGGCTGTTGGTAGCGCGTTTGTCGTGATGATTCCTGCACTAATCTATCGTCACATGCGCGCTACCGACAGCCGAAGCTAAGGGTTAACTTTCTCTTCATTACCATTGCGTACAGAGAAAAAGGTTCCAAGAAAACGGCACCCTGTACTTCGCCTCCGGAGCAGTCGTGCCACCAAACTTGCTGTCTCTCTCATCCTATCTCGCATCGACTACTGCAACTCTCTCCTTTTCGGCCTCCGTCACTCCACCACTTTCACTCTCCAGCGCGTCCAGAGCAATGCTGCCCGCCTCGTCCTCCGAAAGAAAAAATCCGACCACATCACTCCCCTGCTCAAACTCCTTCACTGGCTTCCCATCCCACAACGCATCCAATACAAGATTTTTGTCTCTCTGCTACAAATCCCTGAACAACTGCGCTCCTGCCTATCTCTCAAACTTACTTCACCCCTACACTCCTCCCCGTTCCCTCCGCTCCGCCTCCGACCCTCTCCGCCTCCACATCCCCCGCACCAAACTCAGCACTTTCGGCCCCCGCTCCTTCTCAGTATACGGTCCTCCACCTGGAACACTCTCCCACTCTCTCTCCGTCAGAAACACTCTCTCTCCTCCTTCCAGTCCTCCCTCAAAACTCACCTCTTTCAACAGTGCTAGCACTATACCACCACACTCCCCACCCCAAGCTGACTGTCGTAATGTATTTCACTATTTGTGGTACGTGAGTCGTTGTCTAAAGCGTGCGCATGCGTGCGTGAGTTGTGAGCGCGCTTAGAGTTATAATTATTATAAGATAAGCGCATTATAAATACCGTAATTATTATTATCATTATGAAAGGTAGGGGACGCTGGTTAGACATGGCAGGACATGAACGATTTGCTGTCACGGTATAGGCAGTAACTTTGCAAAAAAAAACTCGCGTATGGGCCTTTCTGAGCTCAGAAATACCCCATATGAACGATCTGAAATTAACTTCATTTTGTTCTCGTGTATGATGACACATGTACAACGGAAAACTTTAGTCATAAGCATTTCTAGTGTTGAACGCCGACACAATGCTTACTGTATTTGCTGTTCGACATTCGAAACGTGCCATATTCGAGTACGCGGCATCGTGCCGCGTATCCGGACGCGGCACGGCTGGAATGAGTGGAGTGGGATTGCCTGGGACTAAGCTCACTCATGCAACTGGCCTCTGGTCTGTTTGATTTCACAGAGCAACGAACTGTGTTAGCGAATGCACCCATGCGAGAAGGGAAAAACACGGGATTGTTTTGGCACCCTGTTTGCAGTAACGACCAGATAGCCAGACTGACAACTCCGTGACAAGGGTTTCCGCCTGCAAGAGGCACAGATTCTCATGAGCCCCATGCCGTCGCAGGGGCATGAAAATCTATGCCTCTTGCTGGTCGGAGCGGGCTTTTGTACATTTACATCGTTGTCCCTTAAACTGAGGATGGCGTCGGGATTTAAATTTCGAGACTGGACATAGGGGATGAGACTTGGAGAGGAGCAGAGACGAGGGTACCTTTGCGCATTCTGACAGACGAGTATGAGTAATCACAGCAGGTCGAGTTCTGAGCTGGTTGGGCGTAAGACCCTCAGTGCGCAAAAAGCCGTCGGCCGCCTTTGGCCCGCGCACGACCGTGCGCGGGCAAGCGGCGGCCGACGTCCATCCGATGGCCTTTTGCGCATGGAGGTGGGGCTTTTCAGAGGTAGAAGGTCGGTTTTGGATTTCTTAGGGTCCAGAGTCAAAGTACTGATTGACTTGCTAGAGTTTTTCGTTCGTTCGTTCGTTCGTTCGTTCGTTCGTTCGTTCGTTCGTTCGTTCGTTCGTTCGTTCGTTCGTTCGTTCGTTCGTTCGTTCGTTCGTTCGTTCGTTCGATCGATCGTTCGTTTCGTTTGTTCCTTCGTTTGTTTGCTGCTGATACTGTATTACTCACGTAACCTTTAACAGTTGTTTCGTACAAATCACGGGAAACTGAGCGACCATGAATATCAAAGGGTAGTGCTTTATTAGCTTAGACCCATCACTTTATCAGACCATAAGCTTCTTCTTCTTCTTCTTCCTCGATCGCTGGAGACCATAAGCTAATGCAGTAGTATTTTAAAACTGTCATGGCCGATCCTTCTGCCGCAGCCAGGACTGAGGGTGAAAGAGTGTTACCGATTTTGGCGAACCTCAAAATGAAGGTCTGCGGCAACTTGAAATAGAAATAGCAGCGAAGGAGTGTAGGTATGATTTGTGGTCCAGACGTGTCAGGAATATGATTAGGCGGCTAACGGCGGCTACAGCAGCAACAACGTACAGCTCTCGTGGAGGCTGGCGATGGTGGTGATGATGGTTATGATAGAGGGGTGGTGGGAGGCTAGGAGAAGAGAGGGGAGGGAGGGGGCACGGCTGGAGAAAAGTGGTAGGATGGTCTGCTGGGAGAGTCTTGCTCATCAGTCAAGGTTGGCTGCCGGTCGGTCCCATCAGAAGCAGAAAACCTAGCAATGAAACAGTATTATACTTCGTCTGAGAAATGTAGAAGACAAATCTAGCAAGAAGCGTAGATCCACATGAGCCCCCGCTGACGCGGGGGCTCATGTGGATCTATGTTTCTTGCAGATGGGTTTCTGAGACTTGTCCCCATCAAGTCCCTCACAGTTTTTGCACGCTTCGTCGCTTTTCCCCATTATACCTCCCTCCAACCCTCTTTCTCTCTCGCATGTCTTACACCGCCATCTTTATTTCGTCTTTAGTTCCGTTGATGTTTAGGTCAAAGCTTTTACTTTGTTATTCTTGTTGCTGTTTATATTATTATTATTATTATTATTATTATTATTATTATTATTATTATTATTATTATTATTATTACTCCACCAGCTGTCTTTTTTTTTCACATGTTGTGAATACATGTTCTGAGTTTGTTTGGTTTTTTTTTTTCTCCTTGTTGTTTTCTTTGCTGGGACATTAACCACAGTACAAAAAAGTTAACCGCAGTACAAAAAAGTAAGCTATCCACAGACCGTCGGTCAAAGTGTGATGACTTGTCAAAGTCAGGGTACTTGTATTTCTTACTAACATTCTTCCTATTGAATCACGTTGACAAGATGTCTTCCTGTACGTTTTCATGCTGGTCTGGATTTTATTTTAAACTGCAAAACCTCAAATCAAGACTGATCAGCACACAAAAACCGTATGATCACATTCCAAAATTTAGGATCCCGCAAGATCTTGACAAAGGCTGAAAAGTTCAAGACGAAAACTCGCTTCCGCCAATACGTGTCTGCTGGTCTGTGGTTTTGGACTTTACGGCTGAAAGACGTAAGGTCCAAAATCACAGACCAGTATACATATCATGGTTTAGAGGCGGGTTTGTGTGGTTGTGCAGGAGGAGACGTTGTGGTGGGATGTGTGAGGGGCGTAGTCCTATATCTCTCCGAAAACCTCCGCAGCCTAGTCCCAACGCCGAGCGACTTCATTTTCGGAGAAACACGCATGCACAATCAGTTTGGGCCAGCAGGAGGGATAGATCTTTATGAGCCCAACAAGCTGCATTGGCTCATGACAATCTGCGCCTGCAGCAGACGAATGGGCCCGACCCGCTGTTCGGAACGTCCTCGAGATCTTGAGGCGTTGGACTGGTTTACGACTACGGGTCCGACACCCCGACCCATAAAATTCTGCACGTGATTACCGCGCGCCGGCGCGCGGTGATGGAAAAAAATTATTCCAACTCTGAACTCATCCATGTGGAGTGCTCTCGATAGGCGCGCAGTCATATTCATGCAGCAAAAAGTCCTTTGCGTAGATTCTCATGAGCCCCGAGAAGATGTCTGCAAGTGGCATAGATTCTCATGAGCCCCTGCAGTTGCAGGGGCTCATGAGAATCTGTGCCTCTTGCTATCTATGCCTCTTGCTAAATGTCTATCACTACGTATGCACAATGACAGGCTTATGCTTTGGCTGTAAGACACTGACTCTATTTACTTCAACCGCTCTTCAGTTGACGAAAGTTTATCAGACTTAGCGGCAAGACCCTTCCATCAGCAAGATACGTACAATCTCGTGTAACTCATTCAAGACGTGTCGCCTCCGGATACGCGGCATAAGCCGCGTATCCGGGGGCGGCACGTCTCGAATGAGTTAACACATCTGACTACGTAATTTTCATTTGACTTACATGGGTGTTTTCTACGCTGGAACCCGTTTGGGCATAAGCCTCACAATTTCACGGACCGCTGGACCTTTTTCAGTCAGCATTTTTTGTTTACGGTGGAAATACTTTGAGAAGACTGAGTACCTGGCACCAAATGGGCCCCTTACAATGGCTCCAAACGAGTTTCATGTTTGACCGGTAGGGGGCGCCCGTTGCCACATGAACGATATACATTAGATACAAGTAAACCCGCCTTGTTCCGCAATAGCGTGTCCGTTCACAGATCCGTTCACAAATGGCACAGTTGCAGTGCGCCTGAATTGATAAATGTTCAGGTCATACTCCATAGGCAATAAATGTCCCTGTCATCCCTAAAACTCGTCCTCTGGGGCGGTCCATTATCACTCCGGTGCAGTTAACTCATTCGAGACGTGCCGCCCCCGGATGCGCGGCTTAAGCCGCGTATCCGGAGGCGTCACGTCTTGAATGCGTTAACGTTAAAACCAGGAACTAACCAACCAACCGCGAACTAAATAAATGACTGCTTGCAAACCGTTCTACTTGCAGACACTGAAGGTGACAAGTCGGAATGAAATGGCACGTGTGCTGGTCTGTGATTTTGGATCTTATGGCAACAGCCAGCAGCCGTAAGGCCCAGAATACCAGACGAGTATACAGATGTCGTTGATACCATGCAAACCCAACATCAGTTAGCGCTAGGTTGGGCTGTTTTTTTCCTGTCCGGAGAAAGTGTTGCACTTCGGCATCGCTCGGTGTTTTCCGTGCCAAAAAAAATTGCAAGTTGCTCGGCATTTATCGGTGTTTTCCGTAAACATGCCAGTGTGCCTTCTTCCATGCTTTTTGTCAGGATTGAGCACCGCTTGGTGTACTTTTCATCAGCGTGATCCCTTCTAGACTCACGTTGGAAAGAGACAGTGTTATAGTATAAAACCGAACAAAATACTCCCGCCAGAAATTTAAAAAAAAAGAAATAATATATGTGTGAAAATCAGAAGTCAAGACAGCAGATCCGTCCCAAAAAATTTTCGGTCTGCACTGAAGCGGCATGGATTCTCATGGCCCCTGCGTCAGCAGGGGCTCATGAGAAATATATACCGCTTGTAGAGATCACCCAGTTACAGTACACCTGTGCCCCAAATACGGAGCAGGATGTGCGTGTTTCAGGTGTGAGTGCGGCGATGTTATGTAGAATTACACTGCGCGCGAGTAATAGTTTGTTTTCCCCTGTCATTCGCTCCACGTGCCGCCCCACAACATCCACAAGTCACAGGTCGACCTTTTTTTACGGGCGACTTTTTTGGCATCGTGGCGAAATCGGCTTCCTCCTCTGAAAGCGGTAACCTGTAGATTGGCTGTCGAGCTGTCTGTGGCCACACAGGGCAATTAGGTTACGCCCCCTTTTCACACACTGTTATCTGTAGCCTTGCAGCATAAACTGAACGAGACTTTCTGCCAAACAAAAATCCCGCGGGACATCACGGAGAAGCTTTCAGCATTCTTAAAAATAGAGTTGCGTTTTCACAACTCAATGCACTAAGTCCCATGACAAACTGTCGTCTGCAGCTGCATCAACGTGCACATGCCCCATTAGGCTCCATGACACTAGGTCGACTAAATACCGATTTGCTCTTTTCACACCCTGTCATGCCTTTGTGCTCAAACGCCAAAAAGGCACAATGAGTTTACACCTAAAAATGGCAAAAGGAGGAATTTTTGACTATTCTGGCGAAAGTTATACATGCACGGAAGCAATTGCCTGTGTGCCTGTGTCTCACGACTGATGCTGTTGAATGAACATGTACTGGAACACTTTAATTCATTCGAGACGTGCGCCTCCGGATACGCGGCTTATGCCGCGTATCCGGAGGCGGCACGTCTCGAATGAGTTAACTGCCGACATTGTTGGTCTTCTGCTTTTGATATTACATGTATATCTTTCAATATCCTCAACCATTACATAGTTTTTGATAACGAAAAGGCAGCGCCATCAATGCCGGAAAGAAACTTGAACTTTTTGTACATAGATAACACACCGAGTCAAAAGATCAAAATGCTCAGATTTAGGAATAGTCCTTTGAGGACTGTACATTTGACAGATCAAACCGAGACAGTTTTAGGGTGGTGCCACCACACTTGAACTGTTATGGTCATGGTCGATCCATACCATGCAGAATCTTGTCAGGGCCGGGCTAAAAGAATTAACCTCTTGACCTCCGTAAACGTCAGCACAACAAAAACTGCAAGAGAGATAGATCCCCGTGCGCTACCCCCCCCCCCCCACCCCCCCCCCCCCCCCCGCGACTGCGGGGGGGGGGGGGTGGGGGGCTCATGAGGATCTATGCCTCTTGCTGAGACCAGTTTGTATCAATGTTTCTTGCACGGTGCTGGCTTTTGGTTGTTGAATGAACAAAAAATGTCAGAAACCAACAAAGTGGGAGGCAAGGGGTTGCCAGTAGTTTGCAAGGTAACAAATAACCTGCTTGCTGGGCTTGGCTTGCAACCTTGCCTTTGAAGACTTTGATAACGGAGGCACATTGTATGATCTCGGGTTGTTGTTCTAGGTAGGTACAGGTGTCACGCTTCACCTCCTCTAACACACCTGCCCGTGCTTCAAAAACATGCCTGTAGCGAAACTCCACCCGTCTGCAAGAGGCATAGATTCTCATGAGCCCCCGCATTCGCGGGGGCTCATGAGGATCTATACCTCTTGCCTGAGTCACTTACATCTGTGTTTTTCACACGTTGTGCATCATCAGACGTTCCGTTTGTTACTTAGGGAGGAAGTGAGTCAGTGTGCACGATGTAGTTTTGGGATCTCTGGCCCCCAATATTTACCCACACATGTTTGGAGTCAAGCCGGCTATTTGGGAAATTTTCCAACATTTCAGATCCGCAAAATACACACTTCCAATAAGCCAGCATCTTTGTTGCCACAACCACAGCGGATGGGGATCAATATTTGGCATATTCCGGGATCAGCGAAACGGCGCGGCATGTCTTGGAACGGTATGGGAATTGGCTCCCGGGGCATTGCGAAGACACGTAAAGAGCTCTGCATGCAGAATCTAAATCCGTTGCTGTGTCTTTCGAGACCTGTTTATCATCATTACGCAGTTATCATTACGCAATAACATTGTGTTTAGCAGAGCAAAAGTGTGCTTCATTTTTCCTCAAAAAGTCTACGAATTTCAATTTACATTTATACATGCAATTGGTACGCTCTGTCGCCCCGACTTTTCTGTTTGACTGCCCCGTCGGGGTCAGGGAGGGTTGTGTAGCAAGCCCTGTAATGTTCTCTTTGTTAATTAATGAATTGCTAATTATTCCCAGTTGAAAAAGGTCAACACGGAGTTCAACTAATGCCTGGTCGGAGAGAACTTGTTTCATTACTTTTTGTGGGCGATGTAGCGTTCT
The DNA here is from genome assembly GCA_036245525.1 of Semisulcospira habei. Classification (NCBI taxonomy): domain Eukaryota; kingdom Metazoa; phylum Mollusca; class Gastropoda; family Semisulcospiridae; genus Semisulcospira; species Semisulcospira habei. The sequence goes on along the minus strand of BTPG01000004.1, from coordinate 51,673,314 downwards.
TGTCCACAAGCACTGCGGGGCTGCAGAACCAGTTAACTAACCTCAAGCGCTCTTCTGATAGACTTAGTTTAGAAGTTAGTCTTTCGAAAACCAAGGTAATGGTTTTTAGAAGAGGCGAACGGTTGCCATCGAAAGACAAATGGTTTGTTGGTACAACCAAATTGGAAGTGGTTAACAGTTATAAATAATAATAATAATAATAATAATAATAATAATAATAATACTGTTATTATATAATACCTTGGCTTCACACTGACCACAGAACTATCTAAGACATTATGAAGGCTAATGGACACAGACTGTATGCACATTATGTACACTTCACACAGACTGTATGCACATTATGTACACTTCACACAGACTGTATGCACATTATGTACACTTCACAGCTATTGACTTCGGGTATAACAAATCGCCTTGAAACACAATTGTTCTTGTTGTTTGATCCAAAGTTTGTTATATGCGAAGTAATTTTAATAAAAATAGTGCTGTCGGGACCTTTGCGAAGCGTTGCTATATCCGACTTCCGTTATATCCGACCTTGCTATAAGCGGAGTCAGTTTGTATTATATGCCGTACATAGTTGTACGCGGGCAAGCGGCTACAGTCGACGACGACCGGCCGACGAGGTCTTGCTCACCTGACTGCACTATTACTATTACCCTGCACATTTTAGTCTGTTTTCATCATAGGCCGCACGACCGTAGAGCCGGCAGTTGAGAGATCAGGACTGCCCATTATACTAAAGATCTTTGGCCCGACGTCGGGCTCTGATGTGCGCGGGCCATCAGAGCCCGACGTCGGGCCAAAGATCTTTTGCTTACTAGGCAGTGACTGTACGCATTCGGACCATTTGCGCAGAAAGTTTGCCCTTTTTACACCGGACGTTGTTCGATGCCAACCGATGATAGTAGACTGCTGGATCCTGCTGGCCCGGCCAGAGCGGGGCGTTGCTTGTTCCAGACGGCTGGCGCTTCGCTGGCAGGAGTGTCCGCTCCACTTACATGTCTGTCACCTTTGGCCGTTGTCCGGCGGCGAGGTAGGCGTGCGCACTGTGCCATTTACCGCTGACATACTGTCCCATTCATTATTCATGGCGTTTGTCGCTCTTTGACATTTCGGAACGTCCCAGGCCTTTTACCGTGCCGTCTCAGTCTTTCACGTCTAGTTTGAGAGGCAAGGATCGACCGCTGCAGCACAAGGGTAGCGCCTGATTAGCTGGGCGCCCGGAGGCGCTAAGCTATCACGCACTACCATTGGGTCATTTCTGCAGGTGACTGACTTTTAAGATCACAAGCTGATCAATTACTAGATAACGTACGATTGGGTGGGTACAGCATCCTATGATAGTCGCCAACACTAGCACTGGTCGTGTCCGCAATTGGCGAAGGCTGTACAGCGGTTAGCGAATCGCGGGAGGCAACCAGTGTGAATCGCCTACCGGGATCAATGATGCATATGCATTTCCTTTTCGGCCAAAAAAAAAATGGTATGTTCCACTGAACTGTGCCTGGCTTGGTTTTCTAGAACAGCGCTAATTGATAGTTTTGATTCAATCAGGTCTGTTGAAAGACGAACAATTACATCTTAGAGAAATGTCCCCTATGTAGATGGCCGAGTTTCTTGTATAATTTGTGTGACGATGTGTCATTTTCGAGCTTAAGGCGTGAAGCCATTAGTCCCAATAGCACATGCCATTACATCCGTCTCACACGTCCCGGGGACTGAGCTGACGCGCGTATTATTAAAAAAAAAAGTATGTCACTACGATATTATCTCAGAAGTCTCGGAATTATGTACCAGGCCACGGTTGCATGAGCGAGCCCCAGTTCCGCAAAATTCGAAATGGACAGACTAAAGAAACTACTTCTAAGTGTTGGTCATACTGCTCAGCAGTGTCTTTTCATTCCTGACTCTTGGTTCGGCTTTGAGTATTCATTGCCCGCCGTGAGATGGATTTGTTGCCTGCTCGGCGTTAAACCTTAGTAACTAGCGTACTACTAACTGTGCGTGTTCTTCATCATCATCATCATCGTCATCATTTAACATCTGTCTCCGTAAGGTTTGTGAGACCATTTGGGTGCTAGTCTGTCCTTTCGGCCTGCGGCCGTAAGGTCCGAAATCACAGACCAGCACATGTTTGCAGACGTCAGTGCGTCTAGATTCCGTGTGCAGAGTCTGTGGCCTTCCATTCATTTCCTTCCTTGCCACAGGCGCATGCGCGCACCCTACATGCAATTTCCGCTAATACTTTCCGGCATTCAGACTTGCGGGTCTACCTGTACAAACACACAAACTCCAGGGATTACGGCCTCGCTGCGCAGTCACACCTTGAGGCCAAGACATTTCCTCTGTCACAGGAGCAGTTAGATCGAGTGAACGAGGCCGGCTGCTGTCTTCTGGCGTCGACTGATGTCTTCTGATGGCTGCTGGCAAGAGCCGGCATGGATTCAGGGGCTCTTGAGAATCGATGCCTCTTGCAGAGGAAACGAATTTGTCGAGAAACGCCTCCAGGTAGCATTTGCAGCTAAGTCGGCTGAGAGCGTCTAAATATTGCAAGAGATGCTCACTGCATGTTGCGCGCGAAAACAACAGATCCACCTAACTGCAGTGAGCGCCGTGAATCTTCAAGAAGTGTAGATACTCATGAGCTCCCGTAGATACGGGAGCTCGAGTTGATCTACGCCTCTTGCTGGGCATTTTTACGTCTGTGTACCTCATGGGGAGGATGGAGTAGGGTGTCCAGTGTAGAAAGGTGTAGTGTAGCCACGTGTGGCACGTACAAGCGTTCTGTGCACATTGCTTTGTAGCGGCGCTTTGTATGATGGTCTCATCATGCTTACCCCATAAAGCACTGACATGCTACGACAGGATGTGGATGGACCACGGTAGTTCAAGGGTGGTGTCAGAATAGCTTGGCGCCTGTAGGCGCCAAGCTATTCTGACACCACCCTTGAACTATCATGGTCGATCTGTCTCGAGAACCTCAAATGATACCTCAGAAAATGTAAAATTTCATTCTCAGGATGAAATGAGTTATGGTCGACGACCAATGCTATGCAGCTAGCAAAAGGTCCGCGTGCAGTCCCAGCCAGGACGATGTCGGCCCGTAGACCCGGCTTTTCCATTAACGGTAGCGAATAGAGGGAGACAACCAGAATGAACTAACCTGGTAGCATGCAATATACCTTTTGTCAGGCCAGACTGACCTTGATGTCAAGGCAAACAATCACTACATTTAAGGGGGAAAGCATTTGTGCCGCTAAGGGGAAGCCCGAAGTAGAACTCGCGGTGCAGCAGTTTCCGTCTATCAACAAAACGGTTTTAGATTCAAATGATCACGACTGATGCAGGAATTTCAAGAAAACGAGACCTTTGCATTTTACTTTGAACAGTACAAATGGTAAGGGAAATAACTCAGTGCTGGACAAACAAACAGTTAGTTCCCCTGGCCGTCAGATACCAAGAAAAACTACTCCACACTAGAGAAACAAACATTTAGATCCCCTGACCTGGTCAAAGGATCTAACTGTTTGTTTGTCCAGCCTAGAACGTTTTCCCTTGGTGTTTGTATCTACCAGCGTTTGCCTGGCCTTTGCTTTGTGAAGCTTCCCGTTCTAGCTTACGACGAAAACAGACCTTTATTTATGTCTCCGTTCTCCACGGACCGAGGAAAGCTTCCTGAAGTGCGGCTGTCAGAAGAACTGGAAGGGGAAGTGATGTAGGGCCAGGCGCTACCAGGTGATAATTTTCATGTACACCGGCCTGACCCGAACCAATCGCAACACGCCACGCGATAGCATCAGAGCGTCTGACAGCTCTAGTACTTCCTGGGTCACCCTGACCTAGCCCAGCTCTTCCTGGTAAACAGGAGGTCCAGGACCTGTATACGAAATGGCAAGGTTCATGAGGATTTGCTGTTCTTGCGAATGGGTTTTGGTCGTAGCCTCACGCATCTTCAGACTGAATAATCGGAAATATTCCTGCTGCCAGAAGTGTAGAAATTTAGGACGTTTAGAAATCACGACCTGGTGAGTAAGAGATATTTGGGCTGACATCAGCTTGTATTTGCCCGCGCACTGCCGTGTGCGGGCCAGTTCAAGCTAACGTCGGCCTGAGGACCTTTCGCTAAGTAGGAGTCAGTTGCACATGAAATGTTCCGACTTAAGTTTCACTGACTGGGGGTCACAGACGTCTCTATCATATGCAGCAACTAAAACAGAGCGCGCGCGGATAATGGCGCGAGCCGTCAATAACTTATTCTTTGCCTGACAATCGCTGACGCTGTAACTGCCATCTGTCGGCGAGATAAGCACACTTTTCACCGCCACGACCTGGCCAAACTGGGGCGAGGAAACAAGACGTCAGTACTTTGTCTGCGGCCCTTGTTTTATAGGCTAATTATATAGGCTACATTACCAGAGAACGCCAGAGGCCGCATACGCTCTGAAAGTAATGGCGCGACTCGAAGTAGAGAATTTATTCTTTCATTAGTAAGAGACGCCTACAGCGAGTACATGCACCGCATAAATACTAACATTTTAAAAATATTTATGTATTTCTGTAACCCTTTGGCTGTCGGTAGCGGTTTTTGTCGCGATGATTCCTGCAGGCGTAGTAATCTTTCCACTTTTTAAGAATTTGTATTCTCGATAGTTAGCACCCGAACGGAGTGAATGACTGCTTTACTAACAGACTGACGGACAAACTGACTTGCCTAGCCGACCGTGCGACTCGCGACGACCTCACGGAGCCGAAATCTGGCTGCACTAGAGAAGCAGCAGTAATCGTTGTGAAGCGTGTGGGCGGCCCCTTCATTACCGAGTCATCAATAAACTTTGCGAGGCGCGAACCGCTTGTCCTTCTTGACCTGAGACACGTTATCTGGTGCGCTTCGCTGGCACGTGCAACAATCTGCTCAGATGAGTGAGGAGTATTTTGTTGGTGATAAATTAGCCCTGTCCTGGTACGTTGCAGAGTTCGTGCGTGCTGGTATGTGTAATGTTGTACCTGCGTAGCAAGGTTGGTAGGTAAGAAGTCACAGACCACGCATTTGATGCCGAGTTCCTGGTCTTGCGCTGACCCCGAGGGCTTATCTTCTATGATCTCTTATACAACCCGACGTGAGATTACCTTAGTCGCCTGCTCGGCCTGAAACCCGCCAAATAACTAACTCTTATACAACTACTACTACTACTTCTGGTATAACTACTCTACTACTACTACTACCACTACTACTACTACTTATTAGTATTATTATAGTAGTAGTAATAATAATAAATAGTTCTAATAGCCCGCTATCCCCTAATATGCCCCGCTATCCGAGGAGCCACTAGTTTTGTTCTAGTGATGTTAATTTTAAGGGCGTCCTGACTGGGTAGCTAGTCGTGACAAATATGACATTGCTGTTCTCTGTAGTCAATCAAACAGTGAGACGTCTTGGCTTCTTGCTGATTTACAGTAGCTCTGCCGACTGAAGACGGAAGGGCCTTTTGGCCGATGTCTGACCGGCCATCATCTGGCCAAAGACAAGTGACCACGACTGGCGGCTGACCGGTGGCCGCCCAGTGCAGATGTCTAATCGATGTACCCTTTCACCCTCTCCTGCCTCGTTACTCCCGTGATGTATGTCTTTCTCGACACTCGCTTTCTTAACCCATTCAGCCCTGACGCACTACAGCAAGATATGGATTGACCATGATAATTGAAGGTTAGTGCTAGATTACCTTGGCGCCTGAAGGCGCCAAGCTAATCTGGCACTACCCTTGAATTATCATGGTCAGTCTATTTCCTGCAACAGTTACATAGTCATTAGGCAGCACCTCATCCAAATTTTGAGATGGGACTTTGGGGCTAAAAGGGTTAAACTGAAATCGCTTCTGCTCTTTCTTCAGAGGTACAGAGAAGGAGCTAATGTGCAGATTTCTACCAACAAGAGGCAGAGATTCTCATGAGCCACTACAACAGCAGCGGCTGATGAAAATCTATGCCTCTTGCAGATGAAATAGTTTGACTGATGTCTCTCGAGTCACAGCCTTGCAACTGCAGGGGCTCATGAGAATCCATGCCTCGTGCAGATCAAAACATTTGGCTGAAGTTCTGCTTTTCTGTGGTGCCATTGCTGTTACGAGAAAACTCTGTCGCACTTCGCAGTTCCCTCCTTTTGGTTTCTTTAGCACTGACTTGACTGACCACCGAGTCCAACCTTGTGCATCGCTACCCATCTGCAAGCGGTATTGATCTTCACGCGCCGCTGGAGACTGTGGAATGGTTGTCCAGCCTCTCGGCCGAACGATTCGTCAGGACGTTTCTGAATTAATGGTCAGAGTTTTGGCGCTGACCAAAGAGAAAAAAAGCTCAGAGGAAAAAAGTAGTTTCGTTGGTTCACTCGCCCCATTGACACCCGAATTGCCGATTGGTGCGGCACTGTCACGTGACATGCACTAACCCACTGAGACACCGCGCACGCCGTAGTCCCAATTACTGCAATCTGCAAACAAACAGTCTCATTACCGCAAGCAGAGACTTGTAAGCATCGTCCAGTTATCAGCTGTTGGCACACAACACCTGCCGGCGTGTGTCCGTGTCACGCACGTCCAATGCGCAAAAGGCCATCGGCCGCCGTTGGCCCGCGCGCGGGGGCCGTGCGCGGGCCAACGGTGGCCGACGACGGCCCGGTGGCCTTTTGCGCATTGGTCGGTCTGTCGAAAAAGAAATTAGGGCGATTTTACCTCTGCGAGTACCTCCGTGTGACGACGATTGGAAGAAATTGGGCCAGTCGCAGGAGGCGTTGTTTCTTATGAGACCCTGCAAACAGTTGGGGTTTTTTTTTTGCTCTGAAGACTACATTACCGTTCTGGAGACAGATCGACCATGCAGGTTCAAGGGTGGTGCAAATATAGTTTCGCGCAGGTGCCAAAAACTATTCTAGCTAAAGTGTCAGGGAACAATAGCACGAAATTCACAACAATAATAATAATGATAATGCGCAGGTGCCAAAAGCTATTCTAGCTAAAGTGCCAGGGAACAATAGCACGGTTAATTCACAATAATAATAATAATAAATAATAATAATAATAATAATAATAATGTGATTCAAAGTGATCAATAGAATGCGATTCGGCAAGGATTTTATAGTCTAACAGGCGTGGGGAGGGATTTTATTTAAATATGTGTTTAATTGCTTGTTCATGTTTGTGAGCCGAAGACAGATTTCCATTTTATACAAATATATTTAATGGACAATAAAGATTTTTTTAAATTTGAATTTAATAATAATAATAATAATAATAATAATAGCAAATTATTATTATTATTATATTATCAGCATCATCCTCAGCTTCATCATCACTCATAATTTATCATCATCATTATAATTATTATTATTATTATCACACGCTTTTGTAGGGTAAATGGGTTGAAATTGTTAACGCAATCGGCGGAGATTGCAGGACGGGTGTAAAAGCTTGTCATCTAATATAACTCGGTACGAAGATTAGGCGTGGTGTTAACAGAAGTTTGTATGCTTACTTGCGGGGGATCTTGGATCCATGATGGCTCACGTCAGCTGCCTGTGTCGGTACAGGATAATAAAGATGCCACGATGGCGGCCTTTGCAGTTCCCGACGATTCTGAGATGTTAACCAGTTGGTTCTGAACGTCAGAGGGGTGCGTTGGTAGTCAGGTAGATGATATAATGAGGAATACCTGACAAGACAGCTGGGGAGACGAGAGGGGCTGGGGTTGAAAGTATGATAATGACTTTGCGAATGCAGCGCCGTTGTGGAGACATGCTCGGTCCTTCAGCGAAGTTTGACAAATCTGCAAGAGGCATAGATTCTCATGAGCCCCTGCGTACGCAGGGGCTCATGAGAATCTATGCCTCTTGCTGGCAAGGCTTAGCCACATGCGCATCCTCAGATTTAGGGGCTGATTCAGGGTTTAACGTGTCGAAGACTGCAGGTATTCATGTCATTCAAATGGTAAAGATGAGCGATCGGTCCCTCCCTGATTGTAGAAACATGACTAATTACAGCTACACACGTCTTCCGTAATAGATCCTCAGGAGCCTCTCGGTCATTAGAATATTTGGCATAGACGATTTGTACTGATTGATTTAAAGTCTGTCGCGTAATCAGCTCAATGATACGTAGGCGTGTTTTGGAACAAAAGAAGTCCTCTTGGCAGGGCCATTGCAGAACGCAGGACCACCAAATACACACGATTTGATAAGAACACTTTTTTTTCTGTTGAATGTCCGAGTGCTAGCTGAAGTCGTAGCATGTAGTAACGACCGATCATCTCCTTCCTCTGAGAAAGACAGGTGTACATTGCCAAAAACAGATCTAGGTTAATAGGTAAGTGTAAGTATAATGTACGACTGTGGATGTACGGGCGGATATTAGCTGGATAGACGAGCAGGTTGCGCATTGTCTGTGGTGGGGTGCCGCATAGATGGCTATGTTGAACATCGTGAAATGCATTTAAAACGGCAAGAGGCGTAAATTCTCATGAGATACCGCGACTGCGGAGGCTCATGAGAATCTTCGCTCTTGCAGATGGGGTTTACTTCGCTTGCAGTAGCCAGATAAAATAAACGAGCTTTTGTGACCGAATCCTGTACGTCTCACTCCAGCACCCAGTCCCGGCAGGGGCAGGCGATCGGTGACCGATCCATCTTAATCAATCACGGGCGATACGGGATGAGTAAGATTACCTCCCCTGCCCGATAGAGGCCGCCGCGATCCCGATCGACCCCGAAATCACGCGAGAGTCTCGGCTAGCCCAGGAGAGAGTCGGGGACAAGCACGACGGCACAAATTAGCGCCGAGGAAGTCAAGTCGGGTTCCTCTTTCCTGTGCAGATTTACCGACGGTGTACAGTTTTGGTTACAATTTAGGTGGGGGGGGGGGGGGGTCTTTCTCATCTGCCCCCCCTCCCACACACACACACGCACACACATACACACACACACACACACACACACACACACACACACACACACACACACACACACACACACACACACACACACACACACGACTTTGGTATCAATTTCAGCCTACTTTACCAAATTTCAAATACAAACAGTTTGAATTTCCAAAAGCCGCAGTAGCTCGCTTGTAGCTTGCTCATGTTTTATGGTTAAGTACAGTGTGTGAGTGAATGCGCGTGATTCACGTGAGCGTGCTTGTTGGCTTCAGTTTGCGGCGGCGCTTTGAGCCGATTTTCAATTGGGATACAGCGCCTATTTAATGCGCTGATTTATTTATTTAGGTAATCGGTGATGGATTTTGTCTGAGGTGGGTCTAATCAACAGCAGACCAGGGAAAGCTTGTTGTTTGTATTGTCTTCTTCAACTTGGGCTGAGTCTACAATCTCCTGGAGCGACGCTAAGAAGTCCTGTATAGGGAGGAAGGGGGGGGGGATCGGTAGTTTCTGTCTGCTTAACCCTTTTCATCCTAAAACACCATTGTTTGACATAAATTGGACTATGATAGTTTCAGGGTGGTGCCAGAATAGCTTGGCGCCTGAGGCGCCAAGCTATTCTGGCACTACCCTTGAACTAAAATCGGTTCATCTGTTCGTAATCTGCAATGTAGCCTTCATAGGACAATAAGCTTCTTTTTTTTTAATCAGCCTCAGGATGTAATAGGTTAAGAAGTAGAAAAAGAAAAAAAAAACATCTTGGTCTCTAATCAGTCTAAATTACCAGCGGTGTTTGATTGTTTCTGGTCCTCTGGGTACGTCTTCCGATCCTTGCGACACTGCACGGGCACAACCACCACGGCTCTACATTGCTCGGAGGTCACCAACATTCGTCTGATAGAGAGGCCTTCTTCGGTTAGACCCTTTCTGGCTGCAAGAGGCATAGATTCTCACGCGCCCTTGCATTCACAAGGGGCGCATGAGAATCTATACCGCTTGCTAACGCGTGAACCTCTGCGACTGGAGGAGCTTATGAAAAATCAGTGTCTCTTGCTTGTAACTTGTCGCGGGTCAGCTGCAGTTGATGTCTGTCCGATGACATTTCGCGTACTGGGCTGTGGGTGAGGATGGGGGGGGGGGGGGGAGGAGATAATTTGAGTCAGCTGAACTCTATTGACACTCGTTTGACTTGCGATCCCGAGCGTGCGGGGTCGGTACTAACGAAGACAAACCGAAGAGAATGCCAACGAACACAGACAGATATCATTATTTGACACCACCAACTACCCCCCCCCCCCCCCCCTACTTTTTTTCTACGCGATATTTATTGGAAATGGTTTCGAGAAAGTTGCAGCCCCAAGGGAATCGTGTTGTTAGGGTTGTCCTTGTTAACCCCTTCACTGCTACTGACGACACCGTTTGGCGGGACAGACGCGCCCGTCTTTTCTGTAGAGCGGTGTCGTCAGTGCCTGAAGGTGAATGTTGCGCGATTTCCCCGGCCAACGATAAGAAATATATATTCGGGTTGGAGTCTCTGTTGGACTAATTAACCCGTTCGGTGCCGAGAAAATCTGAACACCACCCATCTGCAAGAGGCATAGATCTTCATGAGCCCCCGCAGTTGCGGGGGCTCATGAGGATCTATACCTCTTGCCGACAACGCTTTGAATCCATGTTCTTGGGACAGCTTCGGGACTTTGGTCTTGAATTAACAAAGTTTGCAGAAACTCAATCTGCGTCAGTTGGCACTGAACGAGTTAACCCTCATTGGGTCAGTGCTATGCGACGGTTTCTGTAAGTGTGCGGTCCTCTATTTAACCCGTTGACTGTCACTGGTAGCAGATTGCCTTTCTGACATTTTTATATTAACCGCGTCACTGCCAGTGGACGCTCACCGTATGTTTGAAATCTTTTGTAAATTCTAAATGAATGACCCCTGCCGGCAGAGGACCTTTTTGGATACAAAATGGTTTCACAGCAAGAGATATAAATAATAATAATAATAATAATAATAATAATAATAATAATAATAATAATACCGTTATTATATAGGCGCTTTTTCTCAATTTTTGGGCAAATCGACTCAAAGCGCCGCGAACTGAAACCCAACACGCACACTCACGTAACAGACACGGATTTACGCCATTTCAGACAAACACAGTACAAGACAGACGAAGGGCCAGTTCAGCTACTGAAGTTACAGAGATTTTGATTTGAAATTTGTAAAGTGGCCTGAAACCGGAACCAAAGTGTGGGGGTTGGGGGCTGGGTGGGGGGTGGAAGAACCGGAGTACCCGGAGAAAGAACCGCCGACGGTCCGCCCGAATTAACGGTGACACTTACCAAAGGAGAAAAGTCAGACGCCGGAACCCGTTTTCGAACCTCGCACCTTTGGCATTTGTGGCAGGCGCCTTAACCACTGCGCCACGGACCGCCCCATATAATATATCCTCATGAGGCGCCCCCCCCCCCCCCCCCCACACACACACACACACAATTGCGTGCAGTTTGGTGGTGTTCACACTTTCACGGCACTGAACGGGTCAATTCCAGGCCATAGAACTTCATCCGTCCAAAGAACGTCATTACAAAGTGGGGCCAACAAGAGGCGTAGATCCTCATGAGCCCCAGCATTTGCGGGGGGAGAGGGGAGGGGGCGCGTGAGGCTCTGTGCCTCTTGCCTTTGGTTGTTTGTTGCGTTCCGGCAGCGAAAGGGTGAAAGCGTTATCTCTCGTCGGCGCTTGTGTCCGAGTGTGCGAATGTAGGACGACTGAAACGCGCCGAGTCCTAACATCGACATTGCTAAAGGTTGGCTCTGCCCTAGGTCGTTAAACTGACAGTACCGCAAGCCGCCGTTAGGTAATAATCTGCGTTGTGTGTTTTATTTCGTGACTTTGGACTTAACCCATTTAACTCCAAGTGCGCATTTGCCACATTTTAGAGGTGTCGCCTAACAAGTATGCACGAGTTGCAGGCGATGGATCGACCATGATAATTCAAGTGTAGTGCCAGATTAGCTTGGCGCCTTCAGGCGCCAATAGTTACAGAAGATGGGTCGACCATGCTAATTCAAGGGTAGTGCCAGATTAGCTTGGCGCCTTCAGGCGCCAAGCTAATCTGGCACTACCCTTGAATTATCATGCTGCAGTGCGTCGGGGCTAAATGGGTTAAGGTTTTTGGCCGCAAAGTCAAAATTCAAATTCAAAATTTAAAATTCAAATACGAACTTAGATTTCTGAAAAGAGAGGCTCTAGCGTGGCTTGTCCAGAAAGTGTTAATCGGTACGAAATGACACAACGATTACGGAAAAAAAAGAAAGTCAAGGTACTAAGGGGTTTGCAGTAACGTTGCTGCCACATCGTGTTTAATACGAAATGGCACCATAAGTTACGTTAGAACCCTTGGTACTTAAACGTTGTTTTAGATTAATTTTAAAGTGCTCTCTGCATCCATCCATCCATCCATCCATCCATCCATCCACCCATCCACCCACCCATTCATCCATCCATCCATCCATTCATCCATCCATCCATCTGTCCGTGCATACGCTTAAACCAGATAGGTGAGGCTAGCGCTGGCAGAATTGTACACAAACCAATGGGAATTACTCAGTGCTGGACAGACAAACAGTTAGATTCCCTGCCCCCGCCTATCAGGCACCCAATCGCCAGCCCACAGAGACATACGCAGGTATAGACCAAGACGATCATCTGATTGAGGATGCAGATGATCGTCTTGGTTTATACCTGCGTATTTCTCTGTGGGCTGGCGATTGGGTGCCTGAAAGGCGGGGGCAGGGGATCTAACTGTTTGTCTGTCCAGCGCTGAGTAATTCCCCTTGGTTTGTGTGCATACGCTTCCTATTTTCAACGAACAAGCAAAAAGAGAAAATGTATTCCTGGGCCATTCTGTTTAGAACACCACCCAACTGCAAGAGGTATAGACCCTCATGAGCCCCCGCAGTTTCTCAAACTGTATGAAATAAGCGCGATGCGGATTCTTTCACATGATTTGCATTGCATACAAGTAGTGTCATTAAGGCCTGTTCGAAATGTGACGTCACTGAGAGCACAGAGCACACGTGACCACGGTATTGTTGACGTAAGGACCGCAAGGCAAACTACCACACATTGCCACTGTGTAGTACAGCAACACGCCATTCTGGTTGTCGTCACTGGCAGTCCGACTCTCCTGGCTGGCGTCCACACAGATGTACTCTGTACTGGCCACGTGATCATACTCCCCCGCCATGAGGTAGCCGCTGTACTCCGGGGTCCAGCCAGTCATACACACGTTGGTGCCGGGGACCATGATGGTGTTGGGGCGGGGGGACCGGCACACGGCGCACACTGGGTCTTTGTTGTGATGGAAGCCATCGTCCCATGTCTCGTACTCGCCCCCGAACAGGTAGGCGTAATACAAGGGCTTGGCGCGGCTGCTGACTGCAGGTGAGAGAGACAGACACAGGTAGTTACTTGCCGCGCCTGAGTGCTGCCACCACGACCCGCCCACGACGCCGGAGTAGACCAGGTTGTTGTCCGGGGGACATGCGGAGTGCCCCCATCTGGTGTAGGTGGAGGTGGCGGCCTGCTGGATGGCCTGGCTGTGCTGCTGGTCCACGCTCCTCAACACCTGCACCTCGCCGCTAACCGCCGTCACCTGCTGGTTCAGCCCCGCCACCACGGCCTCCAGGGGGCTTGTGTCGTCAGAACGGGCTGACACGTCACGAATCACGTGGTCAAGTTTTGCGTTTAGCAGTTTCTCGTTCAACAACGTCAAACTGTATCTCAAGTGACGATTGTCAGTCAGCATTTCTTGATAGCCCAGTGTCAGTTGCTTCATACCCTCCTCCAGTTCTTGGCTTTTGTCCCGGAGATCTCTGTCATCTGCTTTCAGCTGACGGACCAAGTCACTTAATTCCTGGTTGTCACTCTGTAGATTCACGTTGTCTGCCCTTAGCTGCCGGTTGTGTTTCTCCAACGACTTTAGCCTGACGTCATGGGCCGTCAGTAAGGTCGTCAGGCGGATGACATCAGCACGCAACTCCGTGACCTCAGCATGGTGCGCGTCATCAATGACAGTCACAGCGACATGAGTACTGGCTAAGAGTAGGATATAGACGGCGATCAACATGATGGCAGCAGCCATTTCGCTCAGGATTCTCTATCAGAATGGCTGAACACGATTTGCACTGCGTACGTGTGCTGGTCTGTGATTTTTGGACTTACGGCCAAAGGCCGTAAGGTCCAAAATCACAGACCAGCACACATGTAGTTTAAATCGTGTCCTGACATTCTTATCATCTTTATGCAACCTATTTCTGATTAACCTATTTCTGTAACAGCGCGTAACTGAGTACACGACTAGTAAACTGTGCACAGTGAGATCCTGTATTTAGCATCAGAACAGTACAATGTCCCGACGACGTTTTGTACGCTGGAGACAAGGAATGGTGTTCAGTCCGTAATGTGTATTATACACACGGCGCATTTAGCCCGATTACACACTTAAGAAGCAGATCCAGTCTTGGTAAGCAAAACTGAGGCATGGATTCTCATGTGACTATGTCTCTTGCAGATGGAAGTGCCTGGGTGACGGAATAATTATGTATGCACGTATTCATTAATCGAAGATCTTTCTAACAGTGAATCAACAGAATGCAAATGTCATATCTACACACTTGTCACGCACTCAGCAATCACGCACTCAGCAATCAATTACATGTTCAACCAATCAATCAATCAGTAGATCGATTAGACAATCAATCGATCAGTCAAACACTCTGTCATTGTTACCCACGCTTTCTCTCAATGAGTTATACGAACTCGCGAAAAACAAAACATGACGAAAATAAATACACAAAGCGCATTTCTGGTCAGACATTGGGTATCTGATTATCGTAACGGGCTTAGTTCAGGTAATACTAAATTCACCGCTTAAAATGTGTGTAAACCAGATTGGTCCAATCAAATTGTTTACCATTGAAATGGACATATTCTCTGTGTCGGTTCGCCAATAATTTGGAAATGTTCAGTTAACATAATAAAAATATGCACTTGTTTACGAAATAATCGAAGAAATTAGCTAATTACTTCGATATTTCGCAAACAAATTCATATTTTAATGAACATTTAAAAACGAGATCAGAATTATGTTTTTGCCTGTACCGTCAAGCCTCGATGACGACAGAGACTCAAGCCGCATACGTCACTGAGAGCACACTGCACACGTGACTATCGTGTTGTTGACGTAGGGCCCACAAGGGAGACTGCCGCATTGCGTGATCGTGAAATACAGCAGTTTGCCGTCTTCGTTCGTGTCTCCAGCTGGCCGACTCAACAGAGCAGAGTCGACACAGATGTACTCCGAGCCTGCTGTGTGGCCATAGCCGCCCGCCATGAGATAGCCGCTGTATTCCAGGGTCCAGCCAGACGTACACACGTCGGTGCCGGGGATCGTGATGGTGCTGGGGCGGGGGTACCGGCACACGGCGCACACTGGGTCCTTCTGGTTATTTTCATCATCTGTTTGGTACTCTCCGCCGTACAGATATGCATAGTTCCACGGAAGAGCATGGTTGCTGTGATGTGGGGACATGGTCAGACACAGATAGTTGGTTGCTGCGCCAGTGTGAGCGTAGTACGAGCCGCCGATGACACCGGAGAAGACGAGCTGGTTGGAGTCAGGACAGGACGCGTGTCCCCATCTGGTGTACACGGAGACTGCGGCGTTCTGGGCCTTGATCTTCACCGCCTGTACTTCGGCAATCACCGTCGTCAGCTGCTGACCCATCTGCGCCACTACGGGCTCCAACGAGTTGATGTCGTCTGACCGGGCAGCCATGTCACGGGGCGGGGTCTCGTCTTCAGTCTTTGCCTCGCCCTGGTGCTTCTTGATCAAGTCAGAGAAGACAGCCTCCAGAGCTTTCACTTTATTACTGAGAACGGCAACACTGTCTCTCATTTTTTGTACAACAAACCAAGGGGAATTATCTCATTCAAGAGTATCTCATTTTTTGGTTTTCAGTTTTCACTAACTTCAGTTCTTTCACCTCAGTTTTCATTTGTTCGTTGTCTATTTTCACTTTTTCGTCTTCGGTCCTGAGCTGAGAGACGCCATGAAGCAGTTGCTTGTTGCTGGTGAGTAATGCCTGGTTGCTGGTGAGTAGTGCCTAGTTGCTGGTGAGTAGTGCCTGGTTGTCGTTCTCCAGCTTGTGCAATCTGTTGTCCTGGGCCAGCAGCAGCGCCTCCATGCGGGACAGACGCTCAATCAGGTCAAGGTCATCTGAAGACTGGACTGCAGTCACAGTGGCGAGACACAGCAGTAGCACAGCGACGGAAGCCATGATGCTCAAGACGCGAGCACTGACCATCTGTCTTGAAATACACAGTTTGGCCTTTTCTGTTTGATCCTCTCTGCGTGCAAGAGAAATAGATTTTCATGGGCCCCTGCAGACCGATTTATAAGCAGATAGGCTTAGACTCACAAAAGACCCTACTCATGTAAATTTATGTCAGTTGCACATGGAACCGGCGCATGGACGCTCATTGAGATAAGAAGGAGTCTATAACTAGGACCCAGCAGGCCTACAGCGTCTTGCCTGTGAACAGCGTCCGTCCCTTGTTGTTGTTTTTTTTGTTGGTTTTTTTTTGTTTTGGGGTGGGGTTTTTTTTTAGTAGATTTTGTCCAACTTATTACCTGATGATGGATATTGTATCTCTTACGGCTGGACACCATTTGTCTGCTCTCAAACGTTCTCTTTATCACACGAAATTAAAGTTTAATCCAGTAAGCAAAGGTCCTGTGGCCGATGTCGGCCGCAGTGGGCCCGCACACGCGGCCTGTGCGCGGACCCACTGCAGCCGACGTCGGCCTGAGGGGAAGTTACAAAAACGATACGATATGATACAGCTGCCGGCAGCAGCAAAATAGCTTTCCTTCTAGAATCTCAACAACGTAGTTTGACTCGGCGATATGACTTACTTTCATCGTTCTTGTGTTTTCTCAACAAAATTTGTCGATACATTTTTTTCATCTAGGCCAGCTGTTTTGTATCCTAACTGTAATTGACAAGCCATTCTTGATGGAGGAAAAAAAAGTGAAATGTATGTGGACGTCTCTGACAACAACAACAAAAAAAAAAAGAAGTGAAATTTTAAAAACCGGCAGATAGAGAACCCGAGGATGACAGCGTAGGGAAAAAAGCGGTAAACTCCTTGCGGGCGGAATCTCCGAGGAAATCTAGCCACCCATTTCATCCATGATTCATGCACACCCATCAATCTGTTGACTTAGCAAGCGTGGTAAGCCGTAAAGAAAGCGACAAGCGATATAAATAATGCCGGCCAAACTTGCGCGGGCCGAGCACCTCGGTCGGGACCATCCATCAGGCATAGATCCTCACGAGCCCCTTCGGGCGAAAAGTATCTCAACCATGACCTTCCATCTGCAAGAGACATAGAGTCTCATGAGCCCCTGCCGTTGCAGGGGCTCATGAGACTCTATGTCTCTTGCTTGTAGATGTGTGGACGCTCATTTACATCCTGATATAGATGAAGTCGCCTACGACGCCGTAAGCCGAGTGGGATAAACGGTACGGCTGAATCCACTGTGGGTTTTATGCCCTGCGACGATTCAGCAAAGTGGAAGAGATCTTCGTGCTAGTGCTCACGAGGATAATATGATTGTGAGCGAATGTGCCGTATTGCTTTTCGATCGTTGATCGGCGACTAATACCTTGACATGCATTGCAGAGAAAGAAGTGGGAATATTTCAATGTTTGAATCATAGTTACATGATCCTAGCCCCAGTAGCGACACGTCCTCGGGCCCACAGCGGCCGCAGTGGGCCCGAAGACCTTAGTTACTCGGGGCACTTCATTGCAGCCAGATATTGGCGTGATTGGTGTAGTTTTCAGGGTTGTAATGTTCTTCTTCTTATTATTTTTGTTGTGTTTTGTTTTGTTTTGGTTTTGGGGGTTGTTTTTTTTTTTTGTTTGTTTGGTTGTTGGTTTGTTGTTTTTTTTGTGGGGTTTTTTGCTGGTTTTTTTGTTGTTGTTTTTTTTTTTTTTTTTGTTGCTGCTGTTTTTGTCCGTGATCTTCTGTAACGTTAAAGACCAACTAATACACTCACGGTCCCGGCCTAAACGTCAGGCCGCCGCGCTGAAGGCCAGGGGAGAAAACTGGTATCGATTATCATCAATCATTAATGGTATTTTTTAGGCCCGGGCTGTGTTTACACGATTGCCGGGTCAGCGATAGACTAATGGCCTGCAGGTCACAGAAGACATCAGAAGATTCGCATCTTCGGCAAAGAGACATAGATCCTCATGATCCGAAACATATACATCTACAGCAAGAGGCATAGATCCTCATGTGCCCCTGCAATTGCAGGGGCACATGAGGATCTATGCCTCTTGCTGGACAGAACTTGTCACTGTCTCATCTGTTTAGTCTTTGAGGTCTTCAGGGTTTTGGTTTAATGCTGAGCGGATATGGGTCGTGACGCTGTACGCGTGATAAAAGCAACTGCGGGGGCTCATGAGGATCTATGCCTCTTGCCGAGACCAATTTGTATCCATATGGGTCGTGGCACTATACACCGTACACGTGTCCATGTTTTTCGCCCGTGGTGGTTTCACGCGGGTTACAGCTTAGTTCTTGCCACAGACCAGTGTCGAAAAACACGTTTTTCCCAAGGCCGCGTTCCATGTACGGATGAGCCGGCTTTCGGATCTTTTGTTGGTTGGGACGGCGCAGATCGGAGTTTCTCACAATTGAAGGACTCTATTTGAACTGCAGTACAAACCATCCTACTTGCAAGAAATGAAATGGTCTTTACTCTCTCTTGAAGTGCACATCTGTCATTAAAGACCATCATTTGGATGGCTACGTGATGGTCTTTAATGACGGATGATCTCTCACAAGGGTCATTGCTCAAGGCAGTTTTTTTGGTAATGGTAAGAGCTTTACTCTGTATGCGCAAACAGAAAGCGAAGCCGCTCCGGCATTGGAAG
This sequence comes from Semisulcospira habei, assembly GCA_036245525.1. Taxonomy (NCBI): domain Eukaryota; kingdom Metazoa; phylum Mollusca; class Gastropoda; family Semisulcospiridae; genus Semisulcospira; species Semisulcospira habei. The sequence continues at coordinate 51,654,371 of BTPG01000004.1, read as the reverse complement.
CTGGCAATCCAGGTGCGATATTTTGCTTCCTGCAGTGTTTCCTTTGCACGATGGAGGCGCATTAATATCCAGCCGGCGTTGACCTTCCGCAAACACTGGCAGATGCAAAAACACCATTTGCGTGTTTGTCTGTTGCGCCCGCCGCTTGGAGGGCAAACAGTTACCTGCCCATTATTCCCTCCCGCCAAACAGCACTGCGCGCGCTATCATTAGCGTGCTGGCCTGTGGATTTTGAACCTTACGGCCGTGGCCGTAAGGTTCAAAACCCACAGACCAGCACAAATTTCAGTCGCACAGCGAAAAACTTCCATCTGCAAGGCTCCTGCGAACCCTCCCTGCAAGTATCTGTAGAGTTGTAGTGGTCAATGACCGACTTGCATATATGGAATGAAGACGGAGGGTGTAGGCTCCGGTAAGAGCAGCGAAGCCTATACTGTTTGGTAAAAAATATCTATATGTTCTACTTTCTTTTGAGGGACGTTCTCAAACCTGCGACTGGTGTAGGCCTTATTCCGTTCTGCCCCGTGGATCGTTTCAGAGAGTGACAATTTATATGTTAATCGTGGCGAAGCGGCTTCACTAAGCATACGGCCGCCGGGCGGACGTCGGCCGCAGGTGGTAAACGCACGCGCGTGCCAACTGCGGCCGATGTCGGCCCGATTTCCTTTTGCGCCCAGAGACGGCCCTGAGGGGACACTAGAGATTATGAGCAGCAACAGTTAGCACCCGCGCGCGCCGCTACGGCAACAATAAAGCGTAGGCGCAATCAACTTAGGGGCTGATTACCGGCCCTTGTATCCAACACGCTTGCCCACCCCTAGGGGGCGCTCCCGCAATCGGTCGCAATGCACGATTCCAGAAGCCGGTCATCTCATCTGCAAGAGATATAGATCCCCATAAGCTTCTGCAGTTGCAGGGTCATATAGGTGTCTTTGAGTTTTCCGTGACCGGGATCACTCCAGGCCCTAAACCCATCTTTGTTTTTGCGTCAGACAAAGGGTTTTGGTCATCTGGTCTGGACCAAAACAGAAATAACCTGGGATGGCCTCCATGATGTAGATTATGTATGTGCTGTTTTGCTTGCAAGGGACATTGCATTTTGTTCTATACTCCTCAAACAAACGAAGTCTCTGAGGGTTCTGCTGTGACCCTGTAGCAAAAAAAAAAAAAAAAAAAAACTAAGATGGGCGACCTTCCTCGCCGCTCGCGTTTCCAGAATGAGCATGGAGATTTGAAATTGAATGGTTTCTACACAAGGAGTTGAATGGTTTGGACGGTTCCCTCTGTCAGACCATTCCCTCTGCAAGAGACATAGATCCTCATGAGCCCCTGCAGCTGCAGGGGCTCATGAGAATCTATGCCTCTTGCTGGCAGTGACTGCCCCCTAACTTACACACTCAGAGGTGAGAAATTTTGAGGGTGGGGTCTGCGATTGTTGAATGGCCGGGAGGTTTGTTTGGAAGCTGTGGGAAGGGCCGGTTCAGAGCATCAAACTGCATGACCATCAGCATTTCTTTTCTTCTTTTTTTTTTTTTTTTTTTTTTTCTTTTCTTTTTTTTTTCTTGTCGCCGTTACTCCTATCTGAAAAAGTCTTTGACAAGAAATGGTGCAGCAGTCCTAGGGGGGGTCGGAGACATTAATGCTAATTGTCCCGGCCCTGCAAGAGAGGAAAGGCTGGGGAAGTTGGGGGGGGGGGGGATAATCAGGTTTGATGCGCGTCGCATTGTATTAATCCTCTACACAAATCACCCGCTGTACACTAAACTCCCGTGACCTGCCCCGCCGGGAAAACGAAGACGTACTGCTTGTCAGCAAGAGGTATAGATCCTCATGAGCCCCCGCGAATGCGGGGGCTCATGAGGATCTATACCTCTTGCGCAGATGTGCTATTTGGGCAGTTTGTGGATCTTTATTGCCCTTGCTGATGCGGGCGATGTTGAGAACTGTTGAATGCGGATCTGTCTTGTAGAGGGGTGACGATGTTTGCAGGGATGAATAGAGGACCCCCGTTAGTACCCCGGCTTTACAGCTTGGCGGCCAGCTCCCTACCGGAGTTGTTTATTGATCTGTTGTAATAGGGTGCTGGGGCGGCAGTCACAAACACAAGGAAACAGGAGAATAGGGAGGAGGAATTTCGTTAAACTCGTTAGCCGTGGATTATTCCTAGCAAACGGGATCCTCACAAGGCGTCACCATGGAACAAGGCGATCAGTGGAGACGCAGCCACGGCGTCACGTTGAAAAGAACGGCCTCGTGGACCATGTAAGAATGACGGATCACGTCTGCAGAAGACGCTACGACCTCACCAGGAGGAGGTGCGGAGATCCTGTTGATTCGATGACATTGAGAGTAACCACTTGTTGCGGGGCGGACTAGGCATCGCTTGCTCTGGCTCCTGTCCTGGCCAGGACGTCGTAGAGACTCCGCCCGCTTGTGCCATGCGGGTTCTTTATGAAGCACTGACGTCACGCGCACTGCTATACGTCATGATTGTGACGCCACGCGCAGCGTTATCTGCGATACGTCATACATTCATTGGGCGCAGTGTATTTCTGAAATCTTTGCTATTTCAACGACACAGACACCAAGCCGTAAAATAAATATAGATGTAAAGTAGTAGGTGTCAGCAAGAGGCACAGATCCTCATGAGCCCCCGCATTCGCGCGGGCTCATGAGGATCTGTGTCTCTTGCAGTTGGCAGTTTGTCCTTGTTCACCTTTTCTCGGCGTGTGACGTCATTTAGTACGTATCGCAGTTGCTGGCGTCAGAGACACTGCCGGTGTCAGCGCGGCCGTGATTTAACTTATGGCATTGCCGTCTGTGCTCGAGTCCCTTGAAAATTGCATTAGCAAATCCATCTTAGAGCGGCGCATGATCCCTCAATCAGGAAGACGAGAAACTTAAAGCTGTCTGTCAATTAATCTTCTTTATGCCAACAGGCTGTGTATGGAGATCGTCATTGTAGCAAAGCATGCTAGTGAGAAAGATGGTCAGGTCAACGAGTGGTGACGTAAATAATAGACAGAGAGCCTGAGAGAAAGAGAGAGAGAGAGAGAGAGAGAGAGAGAGAGAGAGAGAGAGAGAGAGAGAGAGAGAGAGAGAGAGAGAGAGAGA